>OY288274.1:91045232-91645232 GCA_958450335.1 Hibiscus tridactylites | reverse complement strand
ATCTTGTATGTTCAATTGCATGAGCTTGGAAGGTCCTTTTGAGCTGAAATTTCACAGAGAAGCATGAAACCTGATTAATTTCAAGTTGGTAACATTAATTTGGGTTAAGTCCTTTTAATTATCAGAAATTACATTTTGGTCCTTAAAGTTGTAATTTGTTCAATTGGGTCCCTGTTTGATCTCTGATGTTTGTGATCTTTGAGTATGATGTTTGTGTGATCACAATTAGGACTAATGTGCATCTAGACAAGATTAAAAAGAAAAAAAAAGGTCGTTAATCAAGGTTGACTTTCGGGTTGACTTTGGTTTTCCCCGTGTGACTTTCTTAATTCGGGTCAACCGTCTAGGCCGGGTTAAGGGGGTTACAATACATGTCACGGAAGCAGAAGGGACAGAGGAGCAAGAAAAGGATGCTGAAGAACCTAAGCCTCCTCAAATTCGAATACCATGTGAAGGACATCTGGAAGATTACCGTCCTCCACCTTTTTTTCCACAACGGTTACAAAAGCAGAAACAGGAGTACCAGCTGAAAAAGATTTATGATATTTTTAAGTAGGTGCACATTAATATACCATTGTTGGAGGCCATTAAGCAGATGCCCGGTTATGCGAAATTTCTCAAGGATGCCATGTCAAAAAGATCCAGACTTGGGGAATTCGAAACGGTAAAAATGACAGAGGGATGCATGACTATCCTGTACAGGCATCCACCCCAGAAAAAGAAGGATCCTGGGAGCTTCATCATACCGTGCATAATTGGTGACAAATTCGTGGGTAAGGCACTTTGAGATCTAGGTGCTAGTATAAATTTAATGCCAAAATCTGTGTTTCAGAAATTAGGTATAGGACAAGCACGACCCACAATAGTCATGTTGCAGCTGGCAGACCGCTCTTACGTACAACCAGAAGGGAAGATCGAAGACTTTCTGGTAAGACATTCTGGTAAGAAGGCTATTGGATGGACGATAGCTGATATCCAAGGCATCATCCCAACATTATGTATGCATAAAATTCTCCTAAAGGATGATCATAACTTGACAATTGATGCTCAGAGACGCTTAAACGACGCTATGCGAGAAGTGGTGAGAAAAGAAATTATCAAATGGCTTGACGATGGGATAGTTTATGCCATCTCGAATAGTAAGTGGGTGAGCTCGGTGCAGTGTGTTCCTAAAAAGGGAGGAATAACCGTGGTGACCAACGAAGAGAACGAACTAATCCCAACAAGAACTGTGACCGGTTGGAGGGTTTGTATGGATTACCGGAAGCTTAACAAAGCTACCCGGAAAGACCATTTTCCCCTACCTTTTATTGATCAAATGCTTTATAGATTAGTGGGGAAACCTTATCATTGTTTTCTTGATGGTTATTCAGGTTACAACCAGATAGCTATGGCACCGGAAGATTAAGAGAACATGACCTTCACTTGCCTATACGACACTTACGCTTTTCGGAGAATACCATTCGGATTATGCAATGCACCAGCAACCTTCCAAAGGTGTATGATGGTGATATTCTCTGACATGGTGGAGGACTTCCTGGAAATATTCATGGACGATTTTTCCGTCTTTGGAGACAATTTTGAAGGTTGTTTAGGCAACCTACAGAAGGTGCTCGAAAGATGCGAGAAAGCGAACTTGGTCTTAAACTGGGAAAAATGTCACTTCATGGTGGATGAAGGGATAGTCCTAGGCCACAAGGTAAGTTGTCGCGACATAGAGGTAGACAGAGCGAAAATAGAAGTTATCGAAAAGCTGCCGCCACCCACCACAGTCAAAGGGATTCGGAGTTTCTTAGGGCATGCTGGGTTTTATCGAAGATTTATTGCAAATTTCTCAAAGATTACCAAGCCTTTATGCCACTTATTGGAGCATAATCGTCCCTTTAACTTTAATACTGAATGTACTGAGGCATTTAGAATTCTGAAGGAGAAGCTGGTAACAGCACCAATTGTACAGCCACCAGACTGGAGCTTGCCATTTGAAATAATGTGTGATGCTAGTGACTATGTAGTAGGGGCAGCACTAGGGTAGAGGAAGGACTCTTCCATGTGATTTACTACGCTAGTAAAACATTCAACGATGCCCAAGTAAATTACACCACAACAGAAAAAGAACTGTTAGCAGTGATGTTCTCAATCGACAAGTTCCGTCCATACATACTTGGAACGAAGGTGGTGGTCCATACAGACCATTCAGCATTGAAATATCTATTCGCTAAAAAAGATGCAAAACCTAGACTGATACGTTGGATTCTGCTGCTGCAAGAGTTCGACATTGAAATCAAGGATAAAAAGGGGACAGAAAACCAAGTAGCAGACCACTTGTCGAGATTAGAGATGGGAAAGAGTCTACCAACAGACAAGACCAACATACTGGAGACCTTCCTGGATGAGCAGTTGTTTGCTGCCACAAGCACTACCGCGACAGCCATAGCGGCAGGTAAGTTTTCTGAACTTCCTTGGTACGCTGATTTTGTTAATTACATTGTTAGCAGAGTACTACCTCCTGAATTGAATTACCAAGCAAGGAAGAGGTTCCAAAATGATGCAAAACATTATTATTGGGACAAACCTCTTCTTTTTAAAATTGTGCAGATCAAATTATTAGGAGGTGTGTACCACAGGATGAGCAGGAAGCTGTACTTCATCACTGCCATGCTTCACCATATGGAGGACACTTAGGTGGAAACAAAACCGCTGCCAAGGTTTTGCAATCCGGTTTTTATTGGCCCTCACTGTTCAAGGATGCCCAAGCCTTCTACAAGAGCTGTGACAAATGCCAACGGACTGGGAACATCTCAAGAAGACATGAGATGCCATTGCAGAACATCCTAGAAGTCGAAATCTTGAACGTATGGGGGATTGATTTCATGGGACCATTCCCAGCATCATGTGGGAACCTCTACATCCTACTGGCAGTGGATTAGGTATCCAAATGGGTTGAAGAGATCGCCACGCAGAAAAATGATGCCAAGACTGTTCAGAGATTTCTGCACAAAAACATTTTCTCCAGGTTTGGCATACCTAAGGCGATCATTAGTGATGAAGGGAGACATTTTGACAATAGGGTAATCGCTACTACCTTGAGAAAATACGGCGTAAAGCACCGTATTGCAACATCATATCACCCTCAAACCAATGGATAGGCTGAAATATCCAATCGGGAAGTAAAGAACATTCTTGAGAAGATGGTTAAACCTACTCGAAAAGACTAGTCTTTACACCTCAATGATGCACTCTGGGCCTATAGAACAGCTTTCAAAACAACATTGGGAATGTCACCCTACAGGCTTATATATGGGAAAACAAGCCACATACATGTTGAGATAGAACACAGAGCTTACTGGGCTATTAAGGCAGTAAACATGGACTTAGATAAGGCAGGACAGAAGAGGCTACTTGACTTGAATGAAATTGAAGAAATTCGAGCAATGGCCTACGACAACGTAAAGATTTACAAAGACAAAACCAAGAGGTGGCACGACAAGAAGTTGTTGCCACGACAGTTCTGCCCAGGGCAGCTTGTGTTGTTGTTTAACTCTAGGTTAAAACTTTTCCCAGGAAAGCTTAAATCTAGATGGTCTGGCCCTTTCCAAGTTGTGCAGGTTTTTCCCCATGGTGCCATCACGATCAAATCCTTAAAAGACGGGCACCAATTCAAAGTCAACAGACAGAGACTAAAGCATTATCAGGGGACTGAAGCCCCAAGGTTGCAGGAAGTAGTTACTTTAGAAGATGCTCCTCAAGGCATCCATAATTTAACTTAATTATTTTATTTTATTTTATTTATTAGGAATTAAGAATTATTTTATTTTATTTTTAGGAACTAAGGTTTTATTTGAATTATTTTAGGAAATAAGGGAAACAAGGAGAGGAAAAGAAGTGAACCAGCCCACCAAATCAACAGTAGCCCAAAAAGCCCAATGGATGAGTCTGTCATCATAGTATGTCATCAGTTGTCGCGATAGACGCGAAAATACAGCCTGTCACCACGCTGTCGCGGCAGACACGCAAACGCGTAACAAACGCGCAGTAGACACGCAAACGCGCAGTAGACACGGAAACGCGTGAGAGACACGTCAGAAACCGCATAACAGCTGGCCCTGTTATTCGCGCCTGCCGTTACAGCTCCAACAGGCAGAAAATCATTCATCTATATAAACCCTCATTCACTATTCATTTTTCACCTCACTTTTACTTTCTCAACTTGCTTTCTCTAGATCTCAAATTTCTCTTTATTTTCTACAGCCTTGCAACTATGACTAGCAGACAAACTCGCAGAAGTGTTGCCTCTAGCTCTGCCACAGCAGTGAGCACACCCAACCATAGTGCCATCCCAAACCTCTTTGCTTCCACCGACTCTGCCAGTAGATATTACCACTCCTTCCAGAAGAGGGATATGTGGGAAGAAAGGGGTTTCCTCTACACCGAGCCTACGAGAGACCTAGGGCTTGAATCCTTCATCGCAAAGAAAGTCCATGCCTTGAAGTGGAAGCGGTTTGCTGCCTAGTCGGAAGAAATGAACGTCACGCTGGTCCGGGAATTTTATACTGTTGTCGACAGCAAGGATACCATGATCGTGACGGTACGAGGTAAAGAACTTTCTTTTGAGCCTTCTTACATCAACACCCTCTATGGCCTCTATGTCAGTAGAAAGGAGGATGCCAACAAGAGGTTCGTCGAAAGTCTGTCGTCGGCAGACTATGATGCGGCGATGGCAGAAGTGACGGAAGAGGGGACAGAATGGAACACCGACCCAAAGCATCGATGGAAGGTGAAAAGAACTCAACTAACTCCCGAGGCCAAATTATGGAACCACTTCGTGAATAAGAGAATCATGCCATCCTCCCATAACAGCACGGTCGACCGACCCAGGTTAGCACTTGTACATTCGATTTTAAACGAGAGACCCAAAAATGTCGACCGATACATAAGGGAGGGAATTTTGGAATGTGCTCTCCGACCATCGGGACCTCTTGTCTTCTCGTACCTCATCACCATGATATGTCGAGGCCACAATGTTCTAAAAATAGCAGAAGACTTTAAAGTATGAGGGAAAGGGTGGACAGAGCGTAACATCTTCAGCCTCATGGAGCTGAAAGCAGCAACCCCACTTTCCTACTTCAACCCTTCTGCCACAGTAGAGGAGCCGGCAGGCCCCAGTCAGCCAGGACCTGCCGCAGTAGAGCAGCAGCAGCCAACAGCAGCAGCCCCTCCAACAGATGCCTCCACTCAGATTCTGGCCACACTCAAAAAGATGGAGGAAAGGCAGCTTGGTCTGATGAGTTTCGTAAGGGACTTCACGGCAGCAACGGTACATTTTATTCATAATAATTTAAATTTTGCAAATGTACCATTCCCTGCCTTCCCAGAACAATATTTTGTTGCCCCCACACCTACTCCTACTCCTTCTGTCACACCAAAGACCCCATCTGCTGCATCTACTCCTACTCCGGCCGCGACAACTGAAGGCGGCAGCCACACTTCCACTGCCAGGGGCGAGAAGAGAAAGGAGTCGTTGCCAGAACTCAACGACAATTACTTCGAAGGGTTCTCCTCTTCATCTGTCTGGCAATACTCTGACGAGGAGCCCTCTGTTGCTCGAAACATTTCGAAGGAGTTCACTCCAATGAAGAGGCAGAAGCCCAACAAAGCTGGTGAAGGACCATCCGGCCAGAGCAAGTCTGCCAGCAGCAGCAGCAGCTCCGAAGACGAGGTACAAGTGCTGGACAAGCTACCCCAAATCTCACACACCCGTATCCAGCCGCCAAGGGAAGCCAAAAGGAAAACTGCCTCTACCTCCCCTAGCACTATGTCGGCACCCACAATGAAGGTCATTGCCCGCCGGCAGCTACAGATCAGCAGCAGTAGCAGCGATGACAGCTCCTCAAATTAAGTTTCTATCTTATTTTTGTTGTTTTGCTGTTTTATTTATCTTGTGATGTATTTTATTTTTCTTTCTTTCATCCATGTCATTATGCATTGAGGGCAATGCAACCCTCGAGTTTGGGGGTGGCATCCCTCCAGTAATGAAGTGTCTTTTGTGTTAAAATTGTGTCTAATTACTTAGTTTATTTTTGTCAATATATATATATATAATCATTTGGCTTAAGTCTTTGAACTGAACTTACATGCCGCGACAAACTCTTTCGTGGCAGTGCCTTTAGGATATTTTTAGGAACAGTTTAGAACCTTACTATAGTTCTTATCTTTAAACACCCTTTGTGACTCTTATGCTGTCTAGACTTATACTGGTAAACTAGAATAAGAAAAGCTTAAACACTTGAGTTGCCCCTAGAGGTGCCTAACACTGGCTCTAGGAAAAGAATATAAGAAAATTTAGACTCAATACACCTAGAGGTGCCTAAAACCGACTCTAGGAAGTTAGCTAGAGGTGCCCAAAAACAGGCTCTAGTCAACTTAAAATAAGAAAAGAAAACCGAGTCTAAGAAAAACTAAAGGAGCCTAAGAATTGCCTCCAAGAAAATGAAAGTAGGCATAAAAATTCAAGTAAGTAGCTTAACTATTCTAGTAAATTAAAGAAGTCTAGGCACATATTTGTTCACAAAGCACGCACACACTACACAAGACCTATAGCATGGTTCCGAATAAATCCAGAAATGTCCGACAAGGTGTTGTTCGTGATAGAGCAGGTGTGGTAAGTAATGAAGAGTTCACTGAATTAAGCCAAACAAAAATTTTAGTTAGGTCATAATTTCTTAAGGGCAAGCAAGAACTTGAGTTTGGGGGTGTGTTGAGTATGGAAAAGTTCTATATTTTACCCATTATTTAACCCATATTTCTGCTGCATTCAAGCATAATTCATTGCATTTAGGTAAAGTTTCACATATACATCACAATTATATATAATGGCACAGTTGCTACTGATTTTGGCTATTTATTGCAGGTAGCTGTTGTGGCAGACTCAGGGCAGTGAAGGAGCAGAGTTGGAACTCAGGACTGGAGTCAAGAAGGAAGATGCTGTCGTGGCCACTACCGTTGCAGCCATGACGACAGCGTTGGTGAGAAAGAAAAGTGAAGTGGAGCTCGACAAATAGAGGAATTCAAGCCGGTCTGTCGTGGACCACTCCTATATTTTTCTGAGCCCTAAGGTAAAATGAAGGCCAAGCCCAAAGTCCAAGGAAGAAACCCAAAGCAAGAAAAGAGGACGAATTAGAGTCATGTGTTGAGTGCCTAAAATTCCTATATTTTACCCCTCATTTATCCTTATTTTTTCTGCACTCAAGCACGTTTAATTGCATTTTAGGCTAGTTTTTGCATTTACATCACATTTAGATAAAACTGCACATATGCTGCTAAAATTGGTCACTTTTGCAGGTATCTGCCGTGGCAGCATCCAGGGCAGCAGAGGAACAGAAGATAACTATCATGGCAGCATCCAGGGCAGCAGTCGTGGCAGCATCCAGGGCAGCAATCGTGGCAGCATCCAGGGCAGCAGTCGTGGCAGCATCCAGGGCAGCAATCGTGGCAGCATCCAGGGCAGCAGAGGAACAGAAGAGCTGGAGTGAAGAAAACTGCCTCATACATCACTGTCGTGGCAGATGCCGTGGCAGATGTCGTGACAGTAATGCTGTGATAGTGATGTCGTGACATATGTCGTGATAGATGTCGTGACAGCTGTCGTGATAGAGGTGGTGACAGTGAAGAAGAAGAGATGGAAAATGCAAAGTGGAGTTCGACTGATAGAGGATTTCAAGCCTAATTTTTAGAGACCACTTGCATAATTTTTGGAGCCTAGAAGCACAAGAAAGGCCTTGCCCAAAGTTTGAGGAGAAAGTCAAAGCAAGAAGATAGGGCGAACTAAAGGACGTTTATTCAGAGATTTAGTCTTTAATGAATTGTATTTTAATTCGAACTAGTATTCTTGGCCATTAAGAAAACTTGTACCCAAGGCCTATATATATGCTTGTAACTCGACCTAGAAGAAGGGAATCACATCCCATACCTCTCATCTCAAAACCCTAGCCATTTCTCTTTCTTCACCATATTCTAAACCTCCCTTAATGCAAAGGGTTGATATTGTAAAGTAGTTGTAAGGGTTGTTCTGTTCTTAGGATTTTTTTGTTCAATGAAATAAAACTTCAAGTTTGCTTATTCTGGTTTTCAACATCTTGCAAGAGTATCGGGAGAGCATTGTGAGATTATTCATTTACTTAATATCGGGAGAGTTAAGTATACGAAAGGAATAAGTGCGGGTTCTCCAGTTTATGGTTGAACTATCTCGGACCTAGGGATAGGACGAGGTTAAGCGGCTAAGGAAGAATTCATAATCATTGGTGTTCATACTTCGATTCACGCCGGTAGGTATCATCCAAGACGTGTTCATCGATAGAACTTGGACCTAGGGATAGGACAAGTCAATTCAGGGATTCTTGCCGAACTTGAAGAAACTGAGTTGCTTATCGCTGCCGCGACAGCAACAGACCGATGCCACGATAGGTGCTGCCGTGACAGGAGCCAGACACATAACATAAGTTCTTGAACAGTGCATTACCTGCACTACTGAGTAATTCAATTCCTGCCTATTTTATTATCCTGATTCTCCTCTTTTACTTGATTATTTTCGTGACAACTTAATCAATCTATTAAATCTCTTCTTTTCCCCTTGTGCAGATAGCGAAGGAAAGAGTTAGCCCAGTCCCTATGGAGACGATATTCGATACTCTAGTATCACTTTATTACTTCCGACGTGTACACTTGCACTCAATTGCGATAGACTATTTTACACGCAACAAGTTTTTGGCGCCGTTACCGGGGACTGGCAACACACTCTTACCCTAGCTTCTGCACTTTTCTTTTCTTTTTCTTTTTCTTTTTATTTTTAATTTTCTTTTTCTATTTTTATCAAAAAAAATCATGTGAAATACAGGTCTAAGGAGCATCAACATGCCAGGAAAAACCATTCGAGAGATGATGTGGGAAAGTTCTTGCAATTCCCATAAAGGTAATCACGCATCAGAAAGTTGTCCCCATTTTTTCGGTGAATATATGGACAACCAACAATGGAACCAACAAGAACAATATATGCCACCACAACAACAACAGGGACAACAGATGTCGATGCCGCATCAGCAAAAAAATTTATGGTACGATCAAAACCCGCAAAAATTTTTTTACCATAACAGTTTTGCTGCAGAACCCGACATGCCCTGGCAATGTCATCATCCTCAAGAGTAGTCAAAATCCTTAGAAGACACACTACAAGCCTTCATGGCACTCACTCAAGAAGTGTCGGCTTCTATGGACAAAAGTATCGCCAAGATGGATGCACTCTTGAGCAGACCGATCCTCATTCATGCCACGGATGAACCTGAAATCCTGAAGCAAGATGACGAGGATGCCCATGTGAAGGAATACCCAACATATGATGAGTCTGAGCAACAACTTGCCATGGCAATGATCGAGGAGCCGGAATGGAGCAACACCGCAACAACGCTGAGTGAAATTCAAGAGAATGTCACGGCAGCAACTACATCCGAAGAAAACTCTCAACCCACTACCTCGGTTATGCTCGACCAAGATTGCACACATCCATCCATGTCATGGCACTCGCACGACCACCTAGAAGAGCTACCCAATGACAATGCCTCGCCAATGGAATATGATCAGGTAATAAACGAACATGTTGAATTCTTCAAAAACTCACAAATTCCATTGTAGGTATTAGAGGAACCAACACCGGTGGACTCAGAATCATCAAAGTCTCTACTGATGGAGATCTACGAGTGGTCAACAGAATTTGATATAGAGAGTGATGGCACTTACCAATGTCCCATTGACCTACAAAGTAACCTGACAACGGACTGTCAAAATAACTGGTTGTCGCAGATGCAGGCACGACAGCAAGGGCTACATTCCACCACAACAACATTCAACGAAAACAAGGTAAGTTTGTGGTCGAATATCAATTTAATTTTTACTAATCATATGTTCATGCCCTCAGAAACTTTACCAAAATGGAGGACTTCATGGACTACAAAGGGAAGAGAAAGAAAGGAGCCCCCACCATGAGAATAATCACCAGATGGAGGGTACGAATGGACTTCAAGAAGTACCGGAAATGACCCCTCAAACATCAACAAAACAGGGAGCAGTTACTTTAGGAGATGCCCCTCAAGGCACTCCTAATTTAACTTAACTTATTTTATTGTATTTTAATTTTATCTTATTTTATCTTTATTGTTTTAGGAATTAGAAATTTGATATTAGTTTTTAGTTTGTTTGTGTTATTAGGTAAACAGAGAAAACCCTTGCAATGACGATACAAGCAACCCGAGGAAGCTCTGCCTCCACCCCTGCCGCGACAGCACTCATATTCTCAGGGAAGCACCCACAGCTCCTCTGACAAAGTTCAAGGAGACTGCCCGCCGACAGCTCCTCATCCAAAGCTCCGGCAGCAGCAACGACATCCACAGCTTAAGTTTTCTTTTTCCTTTTCTCTGTCGCATGTTGTATATATTATCTTTTTGTGATGTTTCACTTTTCTGTCATTTATATTTTCTGTTTTTCATTTTATGTCTTGTGTCATGCATTGAGGACAATGCAACCCTTGAGTTTGGGGGTAGGCAGTCCTCCTAATTATTAATATAATATTGCATTTAGTTTTAACTGTGTCGCATTTATTTTTATGCAAAAAAAATTAGCTTAATTTATTGAACTTTTATTATCTGCCGCTGCCATCTCTGTCGTGACAGCCCCTTAAAAATATTTTATGAAGTAAGTAGAGCCATAGTATAGTTTTGAAAAACTGAAACACTTTGTGACTTACTTGATAACAGACTTTCTCTAGCATACTTAGAATAGAAAACTTAGAACTTAGAGTAGAAAGAGACTAGAAACTCGGGAAACCTAGAGGTGCCTATCACTGGCTCTAGGAAAATAACCAGAGAAAAACTTCTAGAGGTGCCTATCATCGGCTCTAGATAGTTAACTAGAGGTGCCTGAAATACTAGCTCTAGTAGAAAAGAGAAAAATTTAGAAAAAGAAGGAAAACAACTAGAGGTGCCTGATACTGGCTCTAGTAATAAAAAAAGAATTAAGTCTCGAAGGAAAACTCTAAACAAGCTAAATAATCTAGTTGCTAGGGAAGTCTATATTCATGTATGTTCACAATAAATGCACACACATGCACGAGAATTATACTTTTGCTCTAGGTAGATCCTTAAATATTTGAACAGGTGCTAAACATGACAGAGATGGTGTTGTGGGTAAAGATTGTTCACTGACTTAAGCTAAGAAAAAAATATAAATAAAATATATATATATATATATATATATACATATGTATGCATGCATGTTAGTTAGGTTGCATTTGCTTGAGGACAAGCAAGGATTCGAGTTTGGGAGTGTGTTGAGTGCCTAAAAGTCCTATATTTTACCCCTCATTTATCCTTATTTTTGCTGCACTCAAGCACCTTTAATTGCATTTTAGGCTAGTTTTTGCATTTACATCACATTTAGATAAAACTGCACAGATGCTGCTAAAATTGGTCACTTTTGCAGGTATCTGTCATGGCAGCATCCAGGAAAGCAGAGGAACAGAAAATAACTGTCGTGGCACCATCCAGGGCAGCAGTCGTGGCAGCATCTAGGGCAGCAGAGGAATAGAAGAGCTGGAGTGAAGAAAACTGCCTCATACATCACTGTCGTGGCAGATGCCGTGGCAGATGTCGTGACAGTGATGTCGTGACAGATGCCATGATAGTTGTCGTGACAGAGGTGGCGACAGTGAAGAAGAAGAGATGGAAAATTCGAAGTGGAGTTCGACTGATAGAGGATTTCAAGCCTAATTTTTAGAGACCACTTGCATAATTTTTGGAGCCTAGAAGCACAAGAAAGGCCTTGCCCAAAGTTTGAGGAGAAAGTCAAAGCAAGAAGATAGGGCGAACTAAAGGACGTTTATTCAGAGATTTAGTCTTTAATGAATTGTATTTTAATTCGAACTAGTATTCTTGGCCATTAAGAAAACTTGTACCCAAGGCCTATATATATGCTTGTAATTCGACCTAGAAGAGGGGAATCACATCACATGCCTCTCATCTCAAAACCCTAGCCATTTCTCTTTCTTTACCATATTCTAAACCTCCCCTAGGGCAAAGGGTTGATATTGTAAAGTAGTTGTAAGGGTTGTTCTATTCTTAGGATTTTTTTGTTCAATGAAATAAAACTTCAAGTTTGCTTATTCTGGTTTTCAACATCTTGCAAGAGTATCGGGAGAGCATTGTGAGATTATTCATTTACTTAATATCGGGAGAGTTAAGTATACGAAAGGAATAAGTGCGGGTTCTCCAGTTTATGGTTGAACTATCTCGGACCTAGGGATAGGACGAGGTTAAGCGGCTAAAGAAGAATTCATAATCATCAGTGTTCATACTTCGATTCACGCCGGTAGGTATCATCCAAGACGTGTTCATCGACAGAACTTGGACCTAGGGATAGGACAAGTCAATCCAGGGATTCTTGCCGAACTTGAAGAAACTGAGTTGCTTATCGCTGCTGCGACAGCAACAGACTGCTGCCACAACAGGTGTTGCTGTGACAGAAGCCAGACACAAAACATAAGTTATTGAACAGTGCAATACCTGCACTACTGAGCAATTCAATTCCTGCCTATTTTATTATCCTGATTCTCCTCTTTTACTTGATTATTTTCGTGACAACTTAATCAATCTATTAAATCTCTTCTTTTCCCCTTGTACAGATAGCGAAGGAAAGAGTTAGCCCAGTCCCTGTGGAGACGATATCCGATACTCTAGTATCACTTTATTACTTGCGACGTGTACACTTGCACTCAATTGTGATAGACTATTTTACACGCAACATCATGCACTCAGAAGATTAATTCTCCAATAGAGTTGTACTTTAGTTTAAACTTCTGTTCTTGTTATATTAGAAAACTTCGACCAAGGCATGTAATTCGACTTAGGGAAGGATATCTCATCTCTAGCCTTCTTCCCCAAAACCCTAGTCGTTTTCCCCCTCTCATCATGTTCTAAACTTCCCCTAGGGCTAAGGGTTGATTCTGTAAAGTAGTTGTAAGGATTGTACTGTTTAGGAATTTTCTGTTTAATGAAATAAAACTTCAAGTTTGCTTATTCTGGTTTCAACATCTTGCAAGAGTATCGGGAGAGCATTGTGAGATTATCTATTTACTTAATATCGGGAGAGTTAAGTATCCGAAAGGAATAAGTGCGGGTTCTCCAGTTTATGGTTGAACTATCTCGGACCTAGGGATAGGACGAGGTTAAGTGGCTAAGGAAGAATTCAACAACATTGGTGTTCGCCCTTCGATTTACGCGGGAGGTATCATCCAAGAAGTGTTCATCAACAGTACTTGGACCTAGGGATAGGGCAAGTCACAGCAGGGATTCTTGCCAAGCTTGAAGAAACCGAGTTGCTCCTCGCTTCTGCGACAGCAACGGACCGCTGCCACGACAGGTGCTGCCTTGACACGAGCCATACACAGAACATGAATTTTCTATGCAGTATAACACCTGCACTACCAAGCAAATCAATACCGGCCTATCTCTTAACCCTGAACTTCATTCTCTATTATTCAATATTCTTCAATATTATTTCTCAACAATTTAAACTCTTTTATTTCACTCTTGTGCAGCAATCCAAGGATAAAGCTATTTACAGTCCCTGTGGATTTGACATCTGATACTTTGAGTATCACTTTACTACTTGCGTCGTGTACACTTGCACTACATTGCGATAGGACTTTTGACACGCAACAATATGGTTAATTTTGGGCATTGACCATCGAAAGAGGCTTTTCCAACTTTGAATATGCTCGTTAAATGGTGTCAAGGCACTATATTATTAAAAGCTTGTATGGCATGAACAGCGTGAAAACCAAACATCCCTTTCCAACGCTCATCACTCATTTGACACTCTCCTTTCCAACGCTATTTTAATTTACTTTTCTTTTTTTTAAATCATTTTCATCAACTCTCAAATCAAACAACACTTTTCCCTTGACAAGTAAACGTTCAAAGCATTCAACTCTTGGCCAATCCCTATGGAGACGATACTCAACTCACTACTATATTAATTGCAGGTCGTGTATACTTGCACGCAAAAGACTCTTACTTGGAACTGTTTTCATACATTTCCAATACATTTTTTACCCTTTTGCCAAGCACTCACGCGTGTCGACAATGAGCTTGAGGACATATCACCCAAAACTATAATCATTCTATTGAGGGCCACAAAACCACCTTTGGTGGACGGTGACAATGATACGCTTGGTTGGAAATGGTCCTAGAATCGCCAATTTTCGGTTCGCTCGGCTTATGCAATGGGTAATCTGGATTCTCCGAATGTAGCTGGAAAAGTTTGGACTTGTATAACTAAGTTTAAAGTCATCCCTCGGACTAGAACTTTCCTGTGGTTTTTGGCTCAAGGTCGAGTTCTCACAAACCTTGAGAGAATGAGGCGCCATATTGATGTCGACAGTCGTTGTGGAGTTTGTAGGGTTCAACCAGAATCCATCGTTCACCTCGTTCGGTGGTGTTCGACAGTCATTGCGATATGGTCCTCCTTGGTTAAGTCATCCAAGATTTCGAAGTTCATGAGAATGCATTGATTGGCTGCAAGTAAACTTTTCTCATCCTCACTATTTTACGTGTGATCCTGAACATTGGGTCAGATGATGACATGGCTCAGGTGATCACTGCTGCAATGGTAAAATCCTCCCATGATGCTGCTGATAGGCATGATGAACATTGGTGCCCTCCACCTCTTGGCTGGTGGAAACTCAACTGTGATGGCTCCTGCAACCCTTTGATTGGATCATTGGCTTGTGGAGGAGTGTTACAAGATGAAGCGAGCCGGTGGATCTTTGGGAGGTCGGATTATCATTTTCTCCATCATCTCAAAATCATTTGAAGCTACTCTCATGGTCGCTTAAGCTTACCTTCTAGAGAACTAAGGCGCAACGAGGCAGAATCCTTTGTTGAAACAAAGATCTATGTGCCGGAACAAGGGTGAATGTGTAGACTCTCTTCGAAGCTCACTAGGGATAGAGGTTTCATTGGAGTTTCTATATTTCTTTGTATTGATTTGCGATGATTTACTATTTAGCTTGGTTTTGAACTTGATTTATCTTGGATTTTAAGTTCAATATATTCTTATTAGCTTTTTTCATATTTCAATTGTTGGATTTGAGCTTTGTTTGCATAAAAATGTATAGCTTAATCACTGACATCGAGAGATGCATTGACAGTTCAGATTAACAAGCCATTACAATGAAACTTGGATGAGGATACAACGAGAGTTGGTCCACTTGTTCAAGGATGCGTAGTATTGACAAATAATGGAAGTTTTAGTTAATCTACATATTTGAGTCATCGATTGAGAGTTGAATGAAAGCCAGTAAGCAAGCTTTTTATTTTATTTGTGAAATGAATCATCTTATGTTGTTGCCTTGTTACACATGGTAATCTGCTGAGTTAAGCTAATGGGATCCAGATCTTTAATTGATAGTTCTCCTAACTTCGTTAAATTGTTCTTTTTGCTTTCACATTAATCTTATATTCAATCCTTTTATTCTACCTTTACAATCACAATTACACTCACACTCCTTTGATTTTCAGAATTGCTTGCAGCGATATAATAATACAACTAAATACCTATCCTCGTGGGATCGATATCTAACAAATTTTACCTATTAATAGAATCTATGTCAAAGAAAATACATTATTGATTTTTTAAAGAAAAGTGGTCTTGAACAAACTAAAGAACTTTCTACTCCTATGTTGACTAGCTGCAAACTATCAAGTGATGAAGGAAGTCCTATTTCAAACATAACAGAATACAAAAGCATAGTTGGGGCATTACAATATATACTTATAACTCAACTTGAGATTGCTTTTGCTGTGAGCAAAACATGTCAGTTCAAGCATAGTTAAAAGGATACTTCGTTCTCTTCTTGGCACTTTAGATTTTGGTCTCAAGTTTAGACCATCCTCACTTCTATCCATAGTTGGGCATGCAGATGCTAATTCGGGGTTAGATAGTAGTTATCGAAGATCCACTACAGGGTTTTGTATTTACTTTGGGAATAACCCTGTAGCTTGGGGGTCTCGCAAATAATCAGTAGTTTCTAGGTCCACTGTTGAAGCTGAGTATCGAAATGTTACTTGTGCTACCATTGAAATAATTTGGCTGAAATCTTTGTTAAGTGAACTTGATGTTACTACATATGGAAAATTTGTGTTATGGTGTGATAACTCTAGTGCAATAGTTGTGTCTATAAACCCTGTCATTCACTATAATTTCATACGTGGGATTAGATCTATTTTTTATCAGAGAAAAGGTAGTTGCTGGGAAACTTGAGGTGAATGAGGTTCATGCATTTGAACAAGTTGTAGATGTTATGATCAAGCCTTTGTCTGCACCTGTCTTTCATCGACATCGCAACAAGTTATCTATGATATATATGCTCTCTCAATAACTTCTTTCCATAAATTTTGTTTTGTTTTGTTCGTCTTGTTGTTTTTTTGTTGCAGTTTTTTTAGGTATGGCCACACACATGACTTCTACAACCTACGTCAAGAGAAGGTATTTACACCGACAATAGCTTGAGGTGGAAGTTGCAAGGGAAATATTAAAGTATATAGAGATAGGATAATACAAATGTACTATTTAATCAATGAGTGCAGTTTAGGATATGATGTATTGTACCATTGAAAATTGGTGATTATAGTTAATTAGTAACGGGTTATGCATATTATTAGATTACCGTTACACTAACTAACTTTATATTGACCATTAGATTGTATAAATACGTTGGTCCTCCACTGAAGATATTACAGCCAAGTCAATAAAGATAATGAGAGTATTGCCTCTCTTTCACTATTATAGTTCATTGTTGTTACATACTTACGCAACACAAATGAGAGGCGCCACCACCCTAACAACTAGATAGAAACATCACGCACCATGCTACACAAATATAGAATATGATCGACCTCACCAAATCCTTCCTTGTACCACACACATATCACTTTCGCATCATCAATAAGAATTTTTCTCTCCAAAAGAAAACACATCATCGTTAAGTGTAACCCCCTTAACCTGGCCCAGACAGTTGAACCGAATTAAGAAGTTTACACGGGGAAAACCAAAGTCAACCCGAAAGTCAACCTTGATTAACGACCCTTTTTTTTCTTTTAATCTTATCTAAATGCACATTAACCCTAGATATGTTCATACAATCAGCATACTCAAGGATCAGCGCATTCGGAAAACATTTAGGGACTTAATTGCACAAAACACGAATTTAGGGACCAAATTGTAAATTCTAGAAATCATAAGGACTTAACCCATTTTTGTGTTACCATTATGAAATTAGTCATGTTTCATGCTTCTCTGCCAAATTTCAACTCAAACGGACATCTCAAACTCATTCGATTGCATAAACAAGATTCAGGACCAAAACGCAAAGATTTCAAAACATTTAACCGTCAATTTCAGTGCCCAACGGTCGGGTGTTCCGAAACAGGGGGGACCTGTTCCGAAACGCGGGACCGTTCCGAAACACGTTTCGATACAGGGCTTGGCAGTAGTATTTTCGTTCCGGAACGGTTCCTCCCGTTTCGGAACGCCTAGGCCATTTCAGGGCCCCGTTCCGAAACGGTAGCACCCGTTCCGATACGGCCTGCCCAGATTTGTAGAATTTTGCTGGTTTAACACTCAATTGACTCATCAAACATGCTCCAAAGGCAACCAAAACATACCAGCAAGGCATTACACGCATAAGGAACATAATTGCATCATTCATACTCAAACATGGCATCAATTAAGCAAATCCCCAATTCTATAGGCATGCATCCTATTTAGAAAAACCATTCAAGCATCATAATACCCAACCAACTTCACAAAGGCCAATTACAAGTTCCATCATCAATAACAACATAAAATCAACTTAGGGAGTCCAAAACATCTCCCAAATCGAGAACATAGGTTCCCCATTGCCAAATGCCAAAAGCTAATAGTGTTAAGAAACTTTCACCATACATGAGCTTAGTTCTTCACTTGGATTCTTGACCTCTTGCTGCCCTTATAAGCACTTCAATGCTCTGCATTATTGGTTCAAGAAAAGAGAGAGCGTAAGCAAATAGCTTAGTGAGGAATGCTCATATAAAACAACTCAATAATGCATTTATAAAACACCTTTAAAAACCTTAGTTCAAAACAACATTTATACATGCACATAAGCATCTAAAACAAGCATTTCATGCTTCAAATTCAATAACATGTCATATTGGCCACAAGTGATAATCATGATCTCTTTCCATCTCAAAGTACAATCAACATAAGATCCACATATGGACTTTTAACCACCATTGTGATCTTACAATTCACAAGGACCACATATGGACTTTTAACCACCATTGTGTCCTTAGCACAAGAATCACCCATGGACTTTTAACCACCATGGTGTTCTTACAATACACAAGGTCCACACAAGGACTTTTAACCACCTTTGTGACCTTAACACAAGAATCACCCATGGACTTTTAACCACCATGGTGTTCTTACAATACACAAGGTCCACACAAGGACTTTTAACCACCTTTGTGACCTTACAATACACAAGGCTCACACAAGGAATTTTAACCACCTTTGTGACCTTAGCACAAGAACCAACCATGGACTTTTAACCACCATGTTGTTCTTAACACAAGAACCACCTATGGACTTTTAACCACCATAGTGTTCTTAACCATTCTCAAGACATCACTTGCCAATATACATCATTTAACAACAATAATCCACTGTTTTAAAGCATTTAACAAAGCCATAATCATCATGCATCATTAAGCATCAAAACCATATTTAGCAATGTTCAAAACAAGGATCTCTTACCTTGAGCATCCTTCAACACATAGCTTATAGAATCAGCAAATAAACATGCTAAAATATGCTTTCAAAACAGAATTTAAAACATGCAAACAAACACATTGCATTAAACCAACCCATGGTTCATCAACAAGAGAGTTTTCCCGAAAACTTACTCTTGAACTTAGCAAAGTTGTTTAGACTTAAACTAAGCTCCCAAACCTTCAAAACATTGGTTTCAAAGCCGAAAACCAAAATCCACTCACCGATTCCGTTTCGCAACTTGCCGAAACACCGATCAAGCTTCCGGATCACCACCACAAAGATCCGAAGATGTCTCCCCTGTTTTAAACACATCAAAGCAGAGGATTAATGCATCATCATGCATTAATATCTTCAATGAAAGCACCTAAACTCGCTGCTCTCATCCACACACCATTTTTGGCTACCAAGCACAACTGAAAACACATCCAAACAACTCCACAACACTACCCAGCCAAGATCCATCAATTCCAAACATTCTTAAACCTCAATTATCATCCAAAAAGGATCTAACCACGTCCTTATACCTCCAGCTATAACATATCATCAAGATCACTCCAAAAACAACCAAAAACTCAAGCAAAACTTAGGAAATTTAACCTATCCAGGATTGCATTGATTAAACCTCAATTTCTCATCAATTAAACATTCATTTAACATCACAAAGACACCTCAAAATAGTGCCCAATCAATTCACACGAATTTCATCAAAAATTAACCAAATCTTGCATTTTAAAGCCAAGATCAAGAATACAATTGTAAAACCTTTAATAAAACACAAATCAAGGATTGAGAACTTGGGAATTTCAGTAAAGAACTGAGAATTTAGAGGAGAAGGACGTTCATACCTCTAAACTTGAGTTTCTCCCTTTTTGGAACCAAGATTCTTGAAAAACCAATAAGCAAATGCTAAGGTTTTGTTGTAGAATTGATTAGAGATCAAATGAGGATTGAAATCTCATCTTTAGTTATCAAAATCAGAGGAAATTTTGCTGGAGAAATGTGTTTGGGTTGAGAGAAAAGTTGAGAGAAAAGAAAATGGAAATTTAGAGAAAAGTTAGTTAAAATGCCAAAATATCTTTTCCCTCCTTTTTACACTTAATTAAAACCATTAATTAAATTGATTAATATTCAGAAAAATCTGGAGAAACTCTTTTGGGTAAATAGCTCCTTAAAGATTCAAAGTTTCAATCCTTTTAAAAACAGTCACCCAGTTTTCAAAAATTACATTTTGGTCACTAACCCAAAATGTCACTCTTCCAAACCTCATTTTGTAAAATTGATTTCACCTTTCTCTTATATATAATAAAATAGGATTTTAAGACATTTTTCCATATTTTTAATGCAACCCGAACTAGGCTTTCCTAAATTCACCCTTTTATATTCGAACCGCAACCCGACCGGTCCGGTCCAAACCCAAAACTTCTAAGCCCAAAATTGGGGTGTTACATTAAGCGTCTCATCATCACAAACCAAGTGAAACATTTGACCTTAGGCGGAATGTGAAAATACCACGCAAAGCAAAAATCTACAAAGTCCCACTCCTACTATGCAGACAATAGCAACACCGGTAAATGACTAATTGAGAATTTTTCATGCATATCGAATTTCCAAATAAGGTGGTCTGAAACACCCTAAAAATTGACACAATGAGAAATAAATTGACACGAGATAGATTGAATGGTTTGGTGTTTGTGAAATATAATTGTACTTTGAGACGCCGATATCAAATGAAAGACACCACTAATCCTATTTTCTAGAAGGATATTAATGAAAGTAATGAGTGGCTACTTGGGAGATTGGTAGATAACTCTTCTAATGATGAAGGTGGCTTTGTGTTTAATGATAATGATGACTTAACATGGAGTCAGGTTGGTTGAGCTGTTGAAGCCCATGATCCTACCTATCTGACTAGAGAATCAATGATCATAAAAGAAAGCTTCAGACCTTTTTCCAAATTTTCTAAACAAAAAGACGCAACTACTAGCTCTACTCCTAAAAGAGATGACGAGAAAGAAGAGGATATTGGTGAATGTAGAGATTATATTAAAAATGAAGGTTACGAGGATGATGATGATGATCTATATTATTGAAGTCTTGAATTAATAGTGTTTAAGTGTATGCTTACTTGTGTTTGATGTTTTTTTTAACTCTCATGTTTAGTAGTTGGATGTGATATGTTTTAGGTAAATGACTATGTTGTAATATGTTTGGTTTTAGTCTTGTTTTATACCATTTAAATTTTTTAGTGATAATTTATAATACCAGTTTGGGCACTCGTTTTCTCCTTTCGTTGTCTAAAGTTGAGTTTTTTTTTTCAAGATCAGTTATGAATGAGATTTTTGAGGAGGCCCTATTTTACTCTTTTTTTAAAAAAGTGTCTACTTTCTAAATGCAATAATATAGAACATTTTGATCTTTAAGCATAGACAATATGATCACGTGTTGTTCTGAATACAAAATATGCTACATAATTAATTTATAAGTTTTAAGCACAAAAAATCATCACGCCTACAAAAGGTAAGCACCTTGATTCAGTGACCTTTTATACCTTAGTGCGACTAGTTCCTTAAAACTAAGGAGATAATCAAATGTTTAAAGATAGTGCACATTCTTACTAGTATTTTTCTTATATGCTTCAAGTTATACTCTAATTTCTCGATTATCATACTATAATTCTAAGAAAAATGTTGATTCATGCAAGGGTAAACTACTCTAGTGACCACCGAACTTTGGGGGTGTACCTATTTTGACCACCGAACTATCGAACTCGTCAATCAGACCACCCAACTTTTTAAATCGACCTATTTTGACCACCAATGTTAAAAAACTAACGGAAGAATGATGTGACAGTTAACGAAAACTCATAAAATTACACATTTAGTCATGTAAAACCTATGTTTGATTTTGATATAATTAAATCTTTAAGGATCAATTTGAAAAACTTAAAATTGTTTTATAAGTCCCTTAATAAGTTTTAAATCACCAACACTTTAAAACTGATTTGAAAAACTCAAACTCTAAATTTTTTCTAAGTGTTCCAAGGCCAAACTATTGAAAAACGTCTAGGTGTATCGATACGCCTTCATCCGTATCGATACCTTTTTACCAAAGTTGGCCACTGTCGGAACTCGTATCGATACGCTCTTCACCTGTATCGATACGCACCTTCGTAAAAGTCTAAAGAGTTTGAATGGCGTACCGATACGGCAAACCCTCGTATCGATACGGCTTTAATAAATTTTTAAATCAAGTCGGTTTAAATATTTTGACTGTTGGTGTCAGTTGGTTGGTAACCAAATTTTAAATAGTCGTTGACCCGTATCGATACGCAAAACCCTCGTACCGATACGAAAATCGACAGTGAGTTAAGTTGAGAAAAAGGTATCAATACGGCCTTTACCGTTTCGATACACCGTACCGATACGCTTACGTGCGTATCGATACCCCTTATTAATTGCACACAACTACTCTTTCTTTTCTGAGACAGGTATCGATACGGCTCCCCGTGTACCGATACAGATAGCTGTAGAAGTGCATTTATGGTGGTAAGAGAGGGTTCCAACGGCTCCATTTATGTTCCCAACCACCCAAACGGCTAGAAATCAATGAGAAGGTATAAAAGAGACCTCCAAAAGCTCCAGCAACAACTATTGATCCTCAAGAAAACATCCATACATCAAATCCAAGCAATTGTGCAAAAATCCCATATTGTCTAGAAACCCCAATTGTAATTTTCATTCTTATCTTGTTCAATTGGGTTGAGTGCTTGTAATTGGGCTACAATTTGTATTGAGAGATACTCTATTAGCCATCAAATTCTTTGTTACCTTGTTGTGAGGATTGGGTTAAATTTTGGGTAAAAAATTTAACCGAAATTGTAAGGGTTGCCTCCTTAGCCTAGAAAAGGGGAAGAGCAATTAGTGGAATTGTTGCAAATCCTTAGTGAAGCTAAGGTAGTGGATGTAGAGTTCATTTGGAACTTAAACCACTCTAAAATCCCTTGTCAATCTTTTTAATTTGCAATTTCCACCACACAAACTTTAAATTTCCAATTCACCCCCTCTTGGTTCATATCGATCTTTCGATCCACTCAACAATTGGTATCAGAGCCTACCTCTTTGAGGATTAACAACCACAAGAGGAGTTCCTTGGAAGAGTGTGATCATCAAATATCAAGAGATGACTTCAACCTCCGGTTCAGGCATGTATGAGTCTCAATCCACTACAAATCCTCCCTTCTTTAATGGTGATAACAATTCTTTTTGGAAGAATATAATGCGTCTCTTCATCAAGTCAAATGACTACTTAGTATGGGATGTCATTGAAGATGGACCTTATATTCCATTGAAGCAAGATGGTGAAGGCAAGATGGTCTTGAAGAAAAAGATAGAGATGAGTGAAGAAGAAAGGAAAAAGATTCAAGTAAAGTACAAAGCTCTCCACATGCTCTTTTGTTCTTTCGGTCCGGATATCTATTCTAAGGTCTCATCCATCAAGAGTGCCAAAGAAGTGTGGGACACTCTTGAGACTACCTACGAGGGCACCAACGATGTTAAAGAAACTAAGATTGGAATTCTCAATCTTAGTTATGAGATTTTCAAGATGGAGCCCGATGAGACGGTGTCCAAGATGTTTGATCGTTTCTCCACTATTGTCAATGGGCTCAAGGGTTTTGGAGAAATCATACTGGAAGACAAGCTTGTCCGGAAGCTACTCTATTCACTTCCCGAATCTTGGGATGGGAAGAGAACCGCCATCATAGAAGCTAAGAATTTAAAGACTTTAAAGCATTATGAGCTTGTGGGTTCTCTTCTTACTCATGAGATCATGAAGCAAGGAAGGGAAGAAGAGAAAAAGAAAGAAGAGAAAAGAGTAGAGAAGCTTGAGGTTGAGAAGAAGAAGAAAATGGGAATAGCTCTCAAAGCTTCACTACATGAAGAGAGCTCTTCTAGTGAGGAGGATGAACTAGAAGAATTGGCTATGATAGCCAAACGATTCTCACGTTTTATGAGGTCCAACCGGGGAAGAAAAATCCAAAGAAAGATGGACTTCAAAAGCAAGAACAAAGAAGAAGCAAGGGATCCAATCATTTGCTTTGAATGCAAACAACCCGGCCACATACGTTCGGAGTGTCCTTAACTCAAGAAGAAGGGCTTTGAGAAGAAGAAGAAGCTCAAAGCCAAGCTTGCTACTTGGAGTGATGAGGAGTCATCGGAGGATGACGAACAAGAAGTGGCTAACCTTTGCCTCATGGCACTTGAGGAAGATTCCTCCATGGTAACCTCTAACTCATCTACTTTAGATTTTACATATGATGAATTGAATGATGCATATGATGAGTTACAAGAGGTCTATGATGAATTAGTTGAGAAATATAAAGAGTCGGTCATTAGGAACAAAAAGATTATTTTGGAACTAAATGAGAAAAATGACTCACTCACTCAAGCTAATTCAAAATTTGAGAAAAAGATATTAGGGTTAAAAGATGAACTAAAATTCTTTCAAGATGAAAATGTTGACCTTAATAATCTTTTGTCTCAATGTAATAGTGAACACCAAAAGGTGTTGGATGAGCTAAATGAGCTTAAAAAGTCTTTGAAAAATGTTGGTAGTATCAAGCATGAAATAGGTGAATCCTCAAGAACACACCAACCTAAGAAAAAGACTAACTACTACAAACAAGGTAGCTATCCTAGACATAGTAGAGCTAAAAGAATTAGAAGTGTATGGGTTCCTAAGGAACTTGTAAAATCTAATAACATTATTGCTATGCCATCTTGGATTCCTAAGGGAACCAAGGTTTTGGGAGCTAACACTCATGGACCCAAAATGATTTGGGTACCAAAAACAAAAGCTTAATATCTTTGTTTGTAGGGGGAGCATTGCTACAAGGCCAAAGCACAAAGTCAAAACTCATGGTACCTTGATAGTGGATGCTCAAGGCATATGACCGGAGACAAGAGTAGATTCATGGATCTAAAGCCAAAAAGTGGAGGAGTAGTGACATTTGGTGACAACTCCAAAGGCCACATTAAAGGTATTGGCTCCATAAGTAATCACTCTACTATTCTCATTGAAAATGTCTTGTATGTCGATGGTCTTAAACACAATTTATTGAGCATAAGTCAATTGTGTGATAAAGGATTTAATGTTTTATTTGATAAAAATGGATGCAAAATTGTAGACATTAAATCTAATAATATTATGCTCATAGGTCACCGCATAGGGAACATATACATGGTGCATCTAGATGACATTCATACATCTCATGCATGCTTAGTTGCACAAAATGAAAATGATGCATGGTTATGGCATAGGAAACTAGGACATGCTAGCATAAGTGTTTTAGAAAAACTAGTCTCCCTTAATCTAGTTAGAGGTTTACCCAAGATAAAATTTTCAAATGATAAAATTTGTGATGTATGCTCTAAGGGTAAACAACATAAGTCTTCCTTTAAATCCATTAATGATGTTTCTACTAGTAGATGCTTACAACTTATCCACATGGATTTATTTGGGCCAATTAGGACTATGAGCTTGGGTGGTAAGTCTTATGCTTTTGTACTTGTTGATAATTTTTCTAGATTTACTTGGGTTCTATTTTTAAGTACTAAAGATGAGGCTTTGGAAAAATTCATCACATTTTCAAAACTAACCCAAAATGATCTTGAACTTAAAATTTCACATATTAGAAGTGATCATGGAACCGAGTTTCAAAATTTAGGGTTTGAAGATTTTTTAAATGAAAATGGTATTAGCCATAATTTTTCGGCTCCTCGAACTCCTCAACAAAATGGGGTAGTTGAGAGGAAAAATAGAACTTTGCAAGAAATGGCTAGAACTATGCTTTGTGAAAACAATTTACCTAAATAATTTTGGGCGGAAGCCACAAACATCGCTTGCTATATTGTAAATCGAGTAATGATTAGGCCAATTTTAAAGAAAACACCTTATGAGATTTTAAAATCTAAAAAGCCTAACATTAGCTATTTTCACCCTTTTGGTTGCAAGTGTTTTGTTTTAAATAATGGAAAAGACAACTTAGGTAAATTTGATGCAAAAAGTGATGAAGCTATTTTTATAGGTTACTCTTTAACCTCTAAAGCCTATCGAGTATTTAACAAAAGAACTTTAGTAGTAGAAGAATCTATTCATGTTGTATTCGATGATAACCTCCTTCCTAGGAAGGATTCTTGTGATGATGATGATGTAGGAATCATAAATGCCTTTGATGGAGGACAAACTTCAAAGGAGGATGAGATTCCAACAAAAGAAGAGGACACACAAGATCCACCTCTTGAAGCCTTGAAGGACTTGGCTCTTGAGGAAAAGGAAGTGAGCTACCCAAGGGAGTTGAACTATGTCAAAGATGGTGAAATCTTGGGTGATCCATCCAAGGGGGTAACCACTCAATCTTCTCTTAGATTAATGAATCATGTTGCATTTATCTCATGCATAGAGCCTAAGAATATTAAAGAAGCATTGAAAGATGACTTTTGGATTATTGCTATGCAAGAAGAGTTAAATCAATTTGAGAGAAGTAACGTTTGGACATTAGTTGATAGGCCTAGTAATCAATCTACCATAGGAACTAAATGGGTCTTTAGGAACAAGCTAGATGAGAGTGGTAACATTGCAAGAAATAAAGCTAGACTAGTAGCACAAGGTTACACTCAAGAAGAGGGAATATATTTTGATGAAACCTATGCACCCGTAGCTAGAATGGAAGCCATTAGGATGTTGCTTGCATATGCATGTTATCATAATTTCAAGCTTTTTCAAATGGATGTTAAAAGCGCATTTTTAAATGGTTTTATAAATGAAGAAGTGTATGTGGAACAACCACCGGGTTTTGAAGACTCAAAATTTCTAAATCATGTTTTCAAACTTACCAAATCTCTTTATGGTTTAAAACAAGCTCCTAGAGCTTGGTATGAAAGACTTTCAAACTTTTTAATTGAAAAAGGATTTGAAAAAGGTAAGGTGGACACTACACTTTTTATAAAAATGTATAAAAATGACATCTTAGTAGTTCAAATTTATGTTGATGATATTATTTTTGGTTCTACTAATGAATGTCATTGTCAAGAGTTTGCTAAGTTAATGCAAGGTGAATTTGAGATGAGCATGATGGGGGAGCTCTCATTCTTTTTGGGACTCCAAATCAAGCAAAAGAAGGATGGCACCTTCATCAACCAAGCAAAATACATAAAAGATATGCTCAAGAAGTTTGGCTTGGAGAATGCAAAGCCTCAAGCCACACCTATGAGCTCATCTACAAAGCTTGACAAAGATGAAGGAGGTAAGTGTGTTGACTCTAAGCTTTATCGTTCTATGATTGGATCATTGCTTTACCTTACCGCAAGTGGACCGGATATCTTGTTTAGTGTTTGCTTGTGTGCTAGGTTTCAAGCTAGTCCTAGAGAGTCTCACCTTATAGCCGTTAAGAGAATCTTTAGGTACCTTAGAGATACTCCTTGTTTAGGTCTTTGGTACCCTAGAGACTCTACCTTCAACCTTCATGCTTATTCGGATGCGGATTATGGGGGTTGCAAAATCGATAGGAAAAGTACTTCAGGAACTTGTCAATTCCTAGGTAGTATTCTCATATCTTGGTTCTCTAAGAAACAAAATAGTGTAGCCTTATCTACCACCGAAGCCGAGTACATATCCTTAGGGAGTTGTTGTGCTCAAGTTCTTTGGATGAAGCAACAACTCTTAGATTATGGAATTAAAGTTGAAATCGTATCCCTAAAATGTGACAACACTAGTGCAATATGTTTAACAAAAAATCCCATCCAACACTCTAGAACCAAACACATAGAAATAAGGCATCATTTCATTAGAGATCATGTCCTTAAGAAAGATGTGGTCATAGAGTATGTAGACACCTTAAATCAATTAGCGGACATATTTACAAAACCTTTAGACAAAGAGCATTTTTGGTCCCTTAGGAGAGAGTTAGGTCTAGCTAGCCTATCTTGACCTTTTAGGACCTCTTTTGTGCTTAAATTTGCTTGATCTTGTGAAATGTCATGTTTATGTGTTTAGACTCCTAATTTCATCCATGCCTATAGTTAGGGGGAGTATGCTTCTATTAAAATATGCTTAGAGCTGTTCATTCATCATTTGCATACTCTTAGGAGTTGTTAAATTTGAGCCTATGGTTGTTCTTAGAACTAAATATGCATTTCTGGGCATAGGGTATCAATACGGATCTACGTGTATCGATATGTGTTCTTCATTCATATTCCCAGAATTTATTTTGCTTAAACGGGTATCGATACGATTAAACCCGTATTGATCTGGGTCATTTCGATACGGATCTCATCCGTTTCGATACGACTCTCCAACGGGCATTTTTGCGGAAATGACGATTCTACCCCGTATCGATACACCTTCAAGCGTATCAATACTCGATTGCGCAGACAGCTTTAAATTTGGCTTTTAATGTGTTCAACTTTTACCAAAATTAAAACTCTTCAAAACCTAAAAACCCTAGCCGTTTTTTCCTATAAAAGGGCTCTTCCTCCCTCATATTTTCACACCACAACTCAAAATCTAAAAGAGTTTTTGAATCAAGCAAGGCTTTAAGCTCTCTCTCATCACAATTGTGCTAGAATTTTTCTTCAATCTCCCAAGTTTCTATCAAGGTAAAATTTCTTTCTTCTCTTTTAATTTTTTCTGTTTTGTTTTTTATTCATTCCTTTTAATCAAAACTTTTGTTCTTCAAAATTTCTTTTTCTTCAAATCTTTATTTTCTTTTCAAATTTTTTTACCTTGGTTCTTAACCAAAATTGAAGAAATCTTTATGCATGATTTCTCTTTTAGATCATGGCACCAAAGGAATCGAGGAAGCGATCAAGGGTTTCTCAAACCGGTGAATCATCCACTCTTGGAGCGATTGCTCGTCCGAACTACACTTCCATCTATGAACAATCCTTTGAAGGTCCCATGGGTCTAGCATATTTTCGTCAATTTGAGAATTATAAGATTCGTGCGGAAAGGGTAATATCCATTCCTTTTCTCGACTCGGACCGTTTTAAGTTTGAATATCTTCCTTTGTTTCGACGTTGGAATTTCATGGATTTCATATCTATTCCCGGTTTTTATTATCGTCTTTTGGTTTTGATTTTCTACACTAATGCCAAATGTATTACTCGCAATGGGGAAGTTGTTGCCATTAGCTCTTATCTCATGGGCAAGAAAATCATCCTTGATGTCAAATCCATTTGTGAAGTTTTTAAATTAGAGGATGAAGGCCTTGAAGATGAGAATGCTTTGGGGCATGTTCTTAGTGGCTCCGTCACCGCCCTAAATGCTCAAGACCGGATCCTCCATTTGATGGTGTCTTGGTGGTTTCGTCCCTCCGGAGGAAAATATTCTACCATCCGTCAAGTGGATGATTTTTGGATCCGTTGCTTCCGTGAGCGAAAGCGTCCTAACCTTGCTCGAATCATGTTCGCGGAGATCGTCTACCTTGTGCAAAATCATCACACAACTCTCGTCACCTCCTTTACATATGGTACGGCCTTAAGTTATTTCTTTGTTAAAAAGGATATTGATTGCTCTTTTGACTACCCAACTCCCCTCACCGATCCCATTGATGAGCGATCTCTTGCACGGGCAAAGTTCCAATATTTTAATGGTGAATGGGTACGTCTTGCCGAGCTACCACCCGAGGTCGCCGCCGTATTTGAAGAACCTCAAGCTCCTCAAGCTCCTCAAGGTCCACAACCTTCCATGGATGCTCTCATGACATATCTCAATGAGCAATTTACCGGGTTGCGCACGGACATGGGAAATCGTCTAACCGCTCTTGAAACGACTTTTGATACAAGGATGACGAGCATGGAGAATCGCCTCACATCTCTTGAAAGCGGTCACAATTCTTTGAATATTTCCATCTCCGCTTTCCATGATGAGTGGCGCAATAGCATGAGGGATAATGAGCCAATGAGAGTTGATGATGAAGATGATGAAGACGACGAAGACGATGCCTAGACGTTTCTTCTTGCATCTCATGCATATCATTTAGAATTTTCTATTTTATGCATCTTTGATTTATGTTCTTAGGACTAAGTTTGTTTTATGTTTAAACCTATGCTTTGATTTTCTGCTTTTGTTTGGATTTTAAGTTTAATGCTATGATCAATAATATTAATGTTGCTTATTTATACCTTTGCCTATGTTTATGCACTTATCTATTGTCTCAATATTTTTGATCTAACAAAAAGGGGAGAGAAACTAGCTCACAACACTTTCAAAAATTTTGATTTCAACTCAAAAGTTACCAAGCTTATATTAAGGGGGGGTTAACTTTACAAAGTTTTTCAAAGTGTCAAAAATTTTAAGTTTTAGTTTTGTTATATCAAAAAGGGGGAGATTATAAAACCTATGTTTGATTTTGATATAATTAAATCTTTAAGGATCAATTTGAAAAACTTAAAAAAAATTTATAAGTCCCTTAATAAGTTTTAAATCGCCAACACTTTAAAACTGATTTGAAAAACTCAAACTCTAAATTTTTTCTAAGTGTTCCAAGGCCAAACTATTGAAAAACGTCCAGGTGTATCGATACGCCTTCATCCGTATCGATACCTTTTTACCAAAGTTGGCCAATGTCGGAACTCGTATCGATACGCTCTTCACCTGTATTGATACGCACCTTCGTAAAAGTCTAAAGAGTTTGAATGGCGTACCGATACGGCAAACCCTCGTATCGATACGGCTTTAATAAATTTTTAAATCAAGTCGGTTTAAATATTTTGACCGTTGGTGTCAGTTGGTTGGTAACCAAATTTTAAATAGTCGTTGACCCGTATCGATACGCAAAACCCTCGTACCGATACGAAAATCGACAGTGAGTTAAGTTGAGAAAAAGGTATCGATACGGCCTTTACCGTTTCGATACACCATACCGATACGCTTACGTGCGTATCGATACCCCTTATTAATTACACACAACAGCTCTTTCTTTTCTGAGACAGGTATCGATACGGCTCCCCATGTACCGATACGGATAGCTGCAGAAGTGCATTTATGGTGGTAAGAGAGGGTTCCAACGGCTCCATTTATGTTCCCAACCACCCAAACAGGTAGAAATCAATGAGAAGGTATAAAAGAGACCTCCAAAAGCTCCAACAACAACTATTGATCCTCAAGAAAACATCCATACATCAAATCCAAGCAATTGTGCAAAAATCTCATATTGTCTAGAAACCCAATTGTAATTTTCATTCTTATCTTGTTCAATTGGGTTGAGTGCTTGTAATTGGGCTACAATTTGTATTGAGAGATACTATTAGCCATCAAATTCTTTGTTACCTTGTTGTGAGGATTGAGTTAAATTTTGGGTAGAAAATTTAACCGAAATTGTAAGGGTTGTCTCCTTAGCCTAGAAAAGGGGAAGAGCAATTAGTGGAATTGTTGCAAATCATTAGTGAAGCTAAGGTAGTGGATGTAGAGTTCATTTGGAACTTGAACCACTCTAAAATCTCTTGTCAATCTTTTTAATTTGCAATTTCCACCACACAAACTTTAAATTTCCAATTCACCCCCTCTTGGTTCATATTGATCTTTCGATCCACTCAACAAGTCTCTATTATTTACCTATAATATCACATGGCACTTCAAGAAAAAAAGCAATATTGCCACGTCTCCATTTATTAGTCAAGGTTGATAATATATTCTATTATGAAAAACAATGAAAAAAATGAGATTGAGTATGGAATTGCCCTACTTACATTAAAGAATAACTTATCACTGAGTCAAGTTCTATATTTGATTAATATTTATCTAAAATATTCATTACTCTTTTTATAAAAATATTGTATTATATTTAAAATAATTTAATAATCCATTAATTAATTGTTTGAGTCAATGCTTATCCGTTAACTTGGAAATTCGAATGTTACACATTATTACCATGATTGATGTGGTTCTTTGTTCCACTTTTACCGTTCTGGGTTTGGTTTCTTTTGCAAGAAGGTGAATGATATTATTGCACCATCTTTGTGTGTTTCTCCATCGTTTGGTGTCGGATATTTTAGCCTGCTTTTACGGTGTCGCTCTCTTTTTTTAGTTAACTATTCTAGTGACTACCGAACTTTAGAGGCGTATCTATTTTGACCACCGAGCTTTAGGGTCGTATCTATTTTGACTACCGAACTATCGAATTCGTCAATTAGACCACCCAACTTTCTAAATCGGCATATTTTGAGCATCGCCGTTAAAAAAATAACGGAGGGATGATATGGCAGTTAACGAAAATTCATAAAATTACACATTTACTCTCTATTATTTATCTATAATATCAACTTGGCTCTTTAAGAAAAAGACGAGTGCTGCCACGTTTCTTTGTCGCCGCTCAGCTGCCGTCTGGCGTCGGTGGCCGCTGGAGTATTTTATTTTTTTTAATAAAAAAAACTATTATTCACGTGAAGAGAAGTCGAGAAAATTTCAGTTTATCCGAATAGAGTAATAATTAAAGAAAAAATGAAAAGGGATTGGTGGAAAAACATGAGACACAGAAAAATCACGTGGCTGGCTTCCTGTCTGGTGAAGCGGATAAGCTTAGCCAACCCAACAACCACCACTCCTTTCTCAATTCTCACCACAATTGATCCACTATTACTACTTTAAACAAAACAAAGCCGAACCCAACTCTCTAATGGAGGCTCGGAGATTGGCCCTTCTCTATTCCCATCTTTGCCCCTCCCCTTCGGCCCCTCTTCCACCACCCCTTTCTCCTTCCGCCTGCGCTCCCCACAGGAACCAAACCTTTCCAGACGACTGCGTTTTCTGTCTAATTATTCGCGGCCAATCCCCGGCCTTCAAGGTACCCAAACCCCCTTCTCTCTCTTGGTTTTTCTTCTGGATTCACTTGCATCTCTAAATTCCTGATTTAATTTTGTGCAGCTCTATGAAGATGATATGTGCTTGTGTATATTGGACACCAGACCTTTGAGTCGTGGGTAAGGTATCCTCTTTCCTCTAGTTATTTACACACACACACACAGACACACACACAAAAGATTTGATTTTTAACCATCTCCAAACTCATTTTTGTAATTTATGTTATGGACTGAAATGCAAAAGTACACAAGAGCAATGATATGGTAAATTCTGACCTCTGGTCTGGACTAGTTATCATCCCACTGTATGAGGCCTAGTTTTCTATGTAGGTGGGTAAGGGTTGAGATGGATGCTGTAACTTCCCAATTGATAATTGCCTATTTGGTAAAACAGGGCCAGTTGTTGGAAAATAAGAATCAAGGGTAGGTGTAATTGGGATAGGAAGGTGGGTGTTGTTTTCACTTTCTAACAAGTCTACATCTGACCTCAATATGAATATACCAGGGAAACACAAAAACCATGGTCTATATCTTGCCAATGACGGGATAACTTCTTTAAAAAGCTATCATATGTCACATTGCTTTTATTTTCACTTTATTCATCCAGCATGTTGAGCTTAAAAGCTCCATTGGCAATGACGGGATAACTTCTCTCTGTATTTATTATCGCCCTATGACCATGTTTACATTGAGCTTTATTTGGTATGTTGAGCTAATCATCGCATGTTGAACTTTTTTGTTGTTTCCTAGGCACTCTCTTATTATCCCAAAGTCTCATTTTTCTTCCTTGGACACAACTCCACCATCTGTAAGTTTGGTAGACTTAGTTGTTGTGATCACTTTTCGTTATTACTGAACATTTTGCATAGAAATTTTGATTGTTTAGAAACTTGTCTACTTCGGTGACCATAGAAAATAATTAAAATGTGTATGTGGGTTAAAAAAATGTTTGAGAAAGCTAAGCAATGACCTAGTGTCCATTGTTTAATTTCAAGACAGATTTTGCTCCTTTATTTTACATGGTGGATTCATTTGTTGTCACTTACTCCGGCATCCAAGTAACACAAGCTGCATTAACTTATAAAAGCTAAGATCTAAAATTATTAGTTTGGCTTTTGTGCCAGGTCCATGCAAAAGAAGTGTTTATCATGCATACATTTGTTTGTTTGGCGTATCTGTATTTAAATATACTTCATTTATATAAAAGTTGTGGATTTAAGTATCTTGCCTTGCAAATTTGAGATTGTTTGAGAATTTTCTTTTAGCAAATCGGTTTTTTGAGTTTCTTTCATTTGTCTTCCGAGGAGCATTCAGGTGGTAGCTGCGATGTGTTCAAAAGTGCCTTTTATAGGCAATGCAATCATGAAAGCTACTGGTTCGGGTACGTGCTGAAGTGTGTTTATTGCAGTTATAATCTACACATCTCAGTCTTCTTTGAAGTTGTAGACAACATATATTAATACATATTAATTTGCCATCAAATTCGCTTGAAATTTGTGGCTTTTAAATTGTGATTTTTCAAAGCCATACCTTAAATTGATACTTTGACGCCATTAAACGAAACAATAATGTAATTAGTCAAGAAAAGAACTTTGACTGGAATTACTTTGTTGACAAAAGCAATAATGTAATTAGATTTGACAAATTGATACTTTTTATGATATTTTTGCTTTAAAGCTCCATTTGCTCTTGTTGGAGCTTTCTAATTTTGATACAAACAGTATAGTAATTTAGAAACTGTTTCTTTACAAGAGTCGTTTCACATAGTTTTCTTGGTGCTAGACGACATGCATGATATAGCAACTTCACTACCGTTTAATGTCACTCTGAGGAAAGTTAATTTATCAAACGGTCATTATGTTTACCAACTTTGCTGTTTGTGTTAAATATCTCTTGTGAAATGTGGATGACAATGTATTTATACCTTTTGGAATTGATGTAGATGTTATGAATCATATCACGTAAATTAACCTTGAAGTTCCAATGTGCAGATTCGTTCAACTTGTTGGTTAACAATGGTGCAGCCGCTGGTCAAGTTATATTTCATGTAAGTTGCGAGTCCTTCATTTTCGATTTTGTGGATGCTTGTGTCTAGAGTAGGCAGAAAAAGGTAGTTTATGTTTCATGGCAACTAAAAGAGATCTCACTACCCCGTGAATTCATGATATTAATTTCAGACACATATTCACATAATCCCTCGTAAAGCAGGTGATTGCTTGTGGACCTCAGAGGTATGCTTCACTTGCTTACTTATTTACTTTTTCAAATGCAGTAAAAACGGTAATAACCTTTCATGGGAGTAAATATGACCTGCTTCTAGTTTTACAGAGTTTGCATCGGCGTCCCCTAAAGATAGACCCGGAAACATCAGGTCTTGTGAATCGTGTTCGAGAATTGTTGCCAAACATTTCGGAAGAGAGCAAAGATCAAGTGTCGACTCTGTCTTGAATCTTTGTGGTATCATAATACTCCATATAAATATATACCTTTTGTTTTTATCTTGTGTACCATAGAAGTAGATAGTCCATTCTTTCAAGAATCTCGTTGGTCCTTCGCAATGTTGTGATCTTGTTTGTTCAGGCTGAGTTTGAAGCTTGTTGTTTCACTATCTAAAACCTATATTAAAATGCTATAAAAACATGCTTATATTAATATTTTATAATAAATTTTAAATGCAAGTACTTTAATTTAAACAGCAATCTTATATCATAAATAATGTATGGTGGCACCCATGATTGTGATATTCATCAAAAAGTAATTATTTTGTAACCTTCTCGTCTCGGTCTGGACGACTGACTGGTCTGAGCAGGTTACACGGGAAAAACCGAAGTGAAACCCGTTAAGGTCCCGCCTCGATTAGCAACCTTAGAAAAAAAAAATCAATTATCTTGTCTAGATAGATCATTAAATCATGTGTGAAACAACAGAGGATAATAAGACAAAATTTTGCAGACGAAACGTAAGTGATATAAATTTACCATGTATTCAAGTTAGTCCGTTTTCTTACATACATGTCCAAACCAAATATTAACGACTACAAGCAGGGCTCACAAGAGAGGATACAACAACTCGGGCCCAAGCCCAACACTTGAAGACCTCCAAAGATGCCAAAAGCCTAAATTATAGGCATGTGTTTCGAAATAGGCTTGTCTGTTTCGATACACGGGCCCCAATTTTAAAAGACAGACTACCCGTACTGATACGACCCACCCCGTTTCGATACAGGGTCCTTTTTCGCCTAGACGTTCCGAAACACGTTCCGTAACAGGCCCTCACAGTAGTCAAACCGTTTCGGTACGCGTATCGAAACATGGGTTCACAGTAGCCAAACCGTACCGGAACACGTTCTGATATGGGTGTCCCTAGAACCACACTCGTTTCGAATTTTAAAATCATTTCTAAGCATCTCCAAATGTCCCCAACATGCCTCAAACATCAAGAATCAAGATATAACGTGCATGTACATACTCTAGAGGCGTACACCCTACTTCAAGCATGTCCGAACACTCAACATACATAAAAAGCTATCCATAAAAAAATTCAAGCATTCACCAAAATACATTACATATCAAGTCTACATGCCTTTGAACAAACACACATAACATTCATGGAAAAGGGTCCTAATGCCTTCAAAACACAAAGCACTTAAGCAACAATATAAACATGGTTTACAATCCACGACATAGAAGCATAAACATAAACAACGATGTAGCATCACTCAACATGCTAAAACATCAACAAAATCAAACTATGAAGTTTGGAACCAACTTCATACAAGTTTAGTACCCCCATTGTCTAGGCATTATTACAAAGACTTAAATCATACTTGAGCTACTTGAGAACTCCGAAAAGCTCCTCCCTTGCCCACTTGCCTTTCGTAACACTAGCGATCTGCATGTTGGAAAAAGGAGAGCGTAAGCCTAGAAGCTTAGTGAGCGAAGCTCTAAAAACTCACCAATCATGCAGTTTTCAAAAAACATTTCTTAAAAGATAAGTAAACCATTTGAATGAACGAAAAGTAACACAACAATACAACTACATGATTTGCACATGCACAACCAAATCATGGTGGGACCACACATCACCGTTCGACTAGTAGTTTTCCGATGTGACCACACATCACCTTACTCTTCTACTAGTCACTACCGGTGAGACCACACATCATCGTAGTTACGATAACCATCACGTGAGGCTCGACACCAACAACGACTACACAACAACATCAATGGAAGTAAAGAAAATCCACAAACTACACACAATATCTTAACAATTGTTCATGCACCAACACTTAACAAATCAAGGCATAGTTAGTGAACTTACACTTGGGTTTTGGTTAGCCCTCTAGGCTCCACCCAAATCCCCAAGAATCCCTTTTTCAAATCAAATCAAGTTTAAAACATTTTCACTCACCGATAAAGCCCAACCGGAAGCCGAAACACCAAACTCAAGTCTCCAAATTTTCCAGAATAGTGCCTGAAGCTTCTCTGATGGTTTAGCTTGATTCTAGTCAATCAAAAACAATACATTACTCAACCAAATCATCACCAAACACCGTCACAACCACAAGCTAAAATCTTACAATTTCAAACCAAAGCCAATACCCAAAATTCCTATTTTCGTACTCTTCAACAACACAGAAGAAAACCTTTCATTCCAACACCCAAAACACCTTTAAACACCTTCAAACCAACCTTCTAGTATCACTATAACACCAACCCAACTCCCTTTCACAAAATCACACCAAAAACACAAGTTTTGACCCTTTAAAAATACCCATGAATACCTATTTCAAGATTCTTAATAAAAACCAACCAAATTGAGATATATTACTTCTAAGGGCAATACTAAAACATAAATTAGTTTTACAATTTAAGACTCCATTAAAAACCCATTAAAGTTTCCTACTTTTACTTCAAAACTTGAAAATTTCAAAAACTTTAAAAAAGATTTCTATAAAAAACTAAAGCTATAGACATGTTGGAAATGATGAGGAGAAATCAAAAATATATTTACCTTGTAGAAAGCACTTGAATTGGTGGAGGGATTTGATGGAATAGTGATTGGGGTTTTAGGAAGGTTTTAACGTTAAAATGAAATAGCCAAGGAAGACGATTGTGAAATGTTTCAAAAGGCTCTTTTTCTCATCTTTTCCCTTGTTTTTAAAAATTACAAGTTTGCCACTAATGAAACCAGACCTTTTTAATTTAAACCAAAGTTTAATTAAATTTTAGAGTAAACTACACATATAACCATTGAACTATGGGTTTGGTGTCAAAATGACCAGTATATTATTTTTTGCCGCAAATGCACCACACAACTAGACCTGGCAAACTTGACCCGAGACCCGAAACCCGAACCGAATTACCCGAACCGAAACCCGATTTTAACCCGAACATGATGATTCGAAGTTGACCCGAAACCCGAACCGATCCGATCCGAACCGAACCGAATTTTTTTTGTTGAACCGAAATGGACCCGAACCGAAATGGACCCGAACCGAATGGACCCGAACCGAATGCTACCCGAACCGAAAGCTGAACCGAAAGCTGAACCGAATATCGACCCGATTTTGACCCGATTTTAACCCGAATATCTATTTTTAACAATATAATAAATAAAAATTGAAATATAGAAATTTGAGATCTTGGTGACCAATTTTATAATTTCATCATAAAATATAGCATAAATTTGAAATTGTAGACTAAATTGACAGTTTGGAAGTGGAGAAATTTGAGAGTCCAATGACCAATTTTGTAATTATACCATATAAATAAATAGGGGTCAATTTTGGCTAAAAATTAAATCTTAGAAATTAAAATGAACGAAAATATCAATATATTAAATTAATAGACTAAATTACAAAGATTAGTTAATTTCAACTAAAAGTAAATTTTTAGAGACTAAATTTCACTACGGGGAGGGGATTTCTATATCCGAAGTCTAAACCGTGGGAATACTTGTGAGTAAATTAAATTAAACTAAAACTTAAAGTTGACTAAAATGTAACATTTTAATGCAACATAACCTAAAAAGTAATTAATCTCTAGCTTAAAAAATTGGTGGCTTATTTCCCTCCAAAATTTTGTCTTTTCTCTCTCTATTTTTTCCAATTGTCTTTTTCTTTTTTTTTAATCTAGCTTAAAAAATTGGTGGCTTATTTCCCTCCAAAATTTTGTTTTTTCCCTCTCTATTTTTACCAATTGTCTTTCTCTTTTTCTTAATTTAATTGAGTTTCAATTTAGATTAATTTAATTGAAATTTCACATTTAGTTTTAAAATTATTTTAATTATGTCCGTGATTTATGCTTTTAGATTTTAGTTAGTTCAATTAGATCCTAAGTTTAATAAATTAATTCATTTCAGACATTATTATTATTATTATTATTATTATTATTATTATTATTATTATTATTATTATAAACTTTGATTTAATATAATTATACAAAAAAATTATATGAATACATGAAGCTTTGATTTAAATATTTAATCAAATTCAAATGCATAGATTAACAAGTTGAATCAGAATTAATCTCATACACCAATAACTCTAAACTAAACCATAAATACTAAACCTCAAACCTTTAACCCAACTCAAATCGAATTGACCTGAAAATTTAAATGTTGACTCGACCCGAAATTGACCCGAAATTGACTCGATTTTAACCCGAACCGAAAGCGACCCGAACGACCCGATTTTGACCCGAACCGAAAGCGATCGATCCGATATTGACCCGACCCGAAAACAACCGATCCGATTTTGACCCGATCCAATACCCGAACCGAATCCGACTCATCACATACCCGAATTAGACCCGAACCGAACCGACCCGAACTGAATCTAAACCGATTCTAGATAGACCCGAAATGACCCGAACCGAAACGACCCGAACCGAACCCGAACCGAATGACCCGATTGGGTTTGGGTTCCGTTTTAGCCACACGCCGTTAAAAAAACGAAAAGTTGACGGAACTGTTAAAAAAATTGGTATAATTACACATTTGGTCCTCTATATTTATACAATATATCAATTTAGTCCTAATTTTAATCTAATAAAATAAATTAATTATTCAATAAGACGGTGACACGTGTCACAACCTGATTGGGAGATTTTAATTATTTTTATTTAACTAAATTAATTAATTTCCCCCTCCCATCAGGTGGTGACACGTGTCACCTTAATTGGAGTAGGAAAAATGAAAACCAAAAAATTGCCTTTGGTAAGAATTGAACCTAAGACCTTGGGGTGTAGTGCGCGTGAATTTGCCACTATGCCAAGCATATATTTGTGATATGTAGTACTAATAATAATATATGTGTTATACATATGGAGAAAAAAAAAACAATATACTCGCCCTTAGAAGGTACTCCACTTGGTAGTTGTAGTTCGGCAACCATAGAAATTTTTGGAACCCAGCAACAAATTATCGCAGAGGACCAAATCGTTTTCTGATATTTCTCAGAAAGTTCCAATACTGCACCAAATGAGAAAAGGAGACAATCACACAATTATCATTCTCACAATAAAAGATTTCCGCAACAATTTATGCAAGAGATTTGCTTTCACTCATTCTATACAATTTATGCAAGAGATTTGTTACACATACTTAGTTTTCTAGAGTATAAGTCTGCTAATTCTAGTACAAATCCGCACTTGCTACGTAAAACCAAAATATACTGGAAGAAGCCATCACGTGACACTGTTAAGATAAATTTTGATGCTTCCTTCCAAGCTTCATCGAATTCTGCTGCGATAAGTATTCTAGCTCGTGATTGTAATGGTCTTGTATTAGCAGGTTGTGCCAAATTCATTTATGTTGCAGACACTGCTGCTGCCACAGAATCTTATGCATAAACTTGAATAAATTCAAAGGAGAATTAAATTAGAAGAACACTGATCCATAAACTTGAATAAATTCAAGGGAGAATTAGATTTAAAGAACACGTTCATGGTTTTCTGTATATAGAATGAGTGAAAGCAAATCTCTTGCATAAATTGTTCCGGAAATCTTTTATTGTGGGAATCATAATTGTCTGATTGTCTTCTTTTCTCATCTAGTGCAGTATTGGAACTTTCTGAGAAATATCAGAAACGATTTGGTCCTCTGCGATATTTTGTTGCTGGGTTCCAAAAATTTCTGTGGTTGCCGAACTACAACTACGAAGTGGAGTACCTTCTAAGGGCGAGTATATTGTTTGTTTTTTCTTTCTCCATATGTATAACACATATTAGTATTAGTATTGCATATCACAAATATATGCTTGGCACAGTGGCAAACTCACGCGCACTACACCCCATGGTCCCAAGTTCGATTCTTACCAAGGTAGTTCTTTAAAATCCCCCAATAAGGTTGTCACCATCTTATTGAATAATTAATTTATTTTATTAGATTAAAATTAGGACTAAATTGATATATTGTATAAAGGGTAAACTACATAAATAGTCCCCCGACTATGCTCCAATTATCTTTTTCATCCTCCGACTATAAGAAGTTACAAACTGGTCCCCTGACTTAAAAAAAGTAACAAACTGATCCGGTGCCGTTAAAAATTTAACGGCTGGTGACGTGGCAGTTAACAAAAATTGGCATAATAACACATTTTGTCCTCAACTTTTACACTCTGTTTAACTTTGCCCTAATTCTAAAAAAAATAACCCTTAACATTTCAAAATTATATCAATTTAATCCATTTTTTCTCTCCACACAATCCTAAACAAGCAAATAAAATTACTGAAACTATAGCAATCCCATTATTCTCTGTTTCCCATCAAGTGAGGCAGCAAACCACGACTCCACCACTTGTGAAACATCAAGTTGCAGATTCTGGCGTGTGCTTGTATCTGCAGTACCACTACTACTCGGCGACGGTGACGCCGCTCTTTTATTTGCCTTTGGTTTTCTTGGTGCCGGCGGGCATTGTTTCATCTCCGGGATTTTATAATCCAGCCGTTGGAGTCTTGAATCCATCATCTTCGTCATCAACAACTAGTGCCTTGAATTCTCCTACTGCTTTGACGTTGCTTTCTTCTCCTTTCTTCTCTTCATCATCTTCCGCTACTTGTAGTTGTCGCTCATCATTAGGAACATCATTTGAAGAATTATGAATAGCTCTAGCTTCACATCACTCCTCTTGAAACTCCAATGGCTGTCGTTTCAGGATATCGAATTCGATCAGATTTGCTTCGTCTTTAACAAGGATCAGCTCCGAATTCGACATGCTAAGAAACGAAACTTGGCTGCTGAATTCTGCGTGCATGAAGACCAGAACGAGGAATAATATTGAGAGAGGAGATAAGGGACAAAACAAAGGAGCTGAGGAAAAAGCTAGCTAATGAGGGGAGAAATGGGTTGACATAGAGATCTTAAAACAGGGAATAATGGGATATAAATCATCACAAATCACAGTCTTTTGTTTTCCCAGAATTCCCTAATATTTTACATTTTCTTTCAGGGTAAATTGCTATAGTTTCAACTTTAATAGATTCAACATAAGATTGAAATCACAAACTTTAGAAAGTAATCAAAATACCATTATCAGATATATCTTTATAACTGAAAGAAACCTAAACTTAAAACAAGAATTTTTAAGATTACTCGTCAAAAAATTTGCTTGCTGGTTGAGATTTCCGGCTTGCTGGTGCCTGGTTGCGCGCGCCTCCACTCCAGCCTCCAAATTGGGGGAAATCGCAAATTGCTTGTTGCTGGGGCAGTCGACAGAATGGGTGATGCATTGTCTGGTGTGAATGCCCTAAATGCAGCGTATAATTAAACAAGGGAGGGAATTTTTTTATAAAAAATAATTATAAAACGCACCGTATCAGAATAGAAGGGAAGGGAATTTTCGATTTTTCAATTTTTTGATTTTCTGAAATTTTAACTTTTCAACTCGACTCGAACTCGAAAATTTTTCAAGTTATTCGATTTGACTCAAATAACTCGAACAACTCAACTCGAATAACTCGAAATTGAAAAAAAAAATCAATTTTTCGATTCGAGCCGAGTTTTGCTCACCCCTATGTCCATGCTTCTTCATATAGATTACAATTCAAAATCTCGTTTTACATACGAGGGAGTAAGATAAGAAGAGAATTACAATAGAAGTAGAGAAAGGCACGACACACAAGCCGTATTTATAAAACCTTATAAATAAAATTAAATGGGTCATTGGGCTATAACCATGCATTCCAAACATCGTGCATATCAAACATAATAACGACGCGATTTCTTATTAAGGTCTTACCAAATTGTTCCTACGCAAGAGTCAAGCCCCTTGCGGGGTTTTAAGAGGGCGAAGCCCCTTGCAGGGTTCCAGCGGGCCCGCAACTGCTGGCGGGGTTGTCGATAAACGACCAATAGTGGTGAATTTTTTTAAGATTAACATCTTAATTGATGTGTAAAAACCTCACAATTTGATAACTTTTATCAACATTATCGCGTTTTTTTTTCAGAATTTTAAAATCTACGAGGTTTTTACTGAAACAACTCTTGTTACTTTCCCGCATGAAATCTATAGACTAACCATTAGGCTAATATATAACTATAACTCGCATATGTTAACACTTAACATCTAAAACCCTAAAACTCCATATTGAATATGTTAACAATTAACATATAATATTTCAAACCCTAACGACAAAGATCTTGATGATTAACTCTTAATCATCGATCTTAGGAACATCTTTTAACTAGATTAACAGATTAACCGTGATTGAATATATTTGCTCGTACAAATATCATATATTCGCTAAATAAATCGAAAAATGACATGTATCTCATACAATTACATCACCCAAGTAATTAAAACCTGAATCTGTATCGCACAAGTGGCTTTGATACAACTGTTGGGTCACTCTGGTACACCCCATGGCGCAGCGGAAAAATTATCCGGCGATTACCACCAGTGATCCATGTACAAGGAACGAATCGGGGTGAATAAGGGTGAAGAATTACCTGTTTAAAATCTGGAATTCTGAGTTTGAAGGAGATAGATATTCAATCACGATTCCACAATGTCGATTCCTAAGCCGCAACAATAACGCTCCGACCTCTACGTAGTTCACCCAGTTGAAACGACTATATAAAAACTCTCTAAAACATTTAGAAGGGAACGAGCATATAAAAAAACTCTCTAAACTATTTAGAGGGTTTTTCCCAAAAAGCATTAATGACTGCTAGATCTCTCATGCTTTTATATAGCCTTTGAAATCCCAATTCAACTCATATTAGGATTTCAATATATATATATATATATACTCCCAATTTAACTTTAATTAAGATTTCAATATATATATATATATATATATATTAAATATATATATAATCACAATTCAACTTTAATCGATATTTCAATATATATATTAAATATATATATAATCTCAATTTTACTCAATTAGGGTTTCAATATATATATATATATATATATATATATATATATATATATATATATATATTAAATATATATAATCTCCATTCAACTTTAATTAGGATTTCAATATATATATTGATTTAAATTGAATTATATTATTAATATATTAAAAGAGTCATAATTACAATAATTGTTTTTTTTTTAATATTTACTCAATATTTAAATTATATATGAATCAAATATATATATATATATATATATTAATTTAACTAAATCTGTGTAAAACAAATTTGTACATATATAATTCGTTTAATATATGCTCATTTCAATTGTGGGTGTGACCTTGTAGGTTCGTGTAACGTTAGAAGTAAATATTAGAACATTTCTAATATTACAAACAATGAGTGACATCTAGTAATATGTCATTGTCACCTAAGTTACAACAAATTATGATTCGACAAAACTCTTTTCGTGATTAACTCTTTTTATGCATTACATCCTTTTGTTCTTTATATCTAGATTGGACACAAGTCATGAAACAGTTACACTTGTATAGTCCATCTAATATTTCTTGATATCTTGAGTAGACTATTATAAACGAATAACTATGATATCTCATATGAACTTATTCGAGCATGGCCATGCATTTCTAGTCTCACTCAATCAAGTGGCCTATGACATTACTCATATTATGTAGTATGTAGGAGGGACAAATCTTATCTTGATCAACCATATTCCACTACATAGATTAGTCTTAATAGTGTAGTCAGTTACGACACACGTTTGACTATATCAAAATATGTCACTCACAATGTTGAAATAATGATGATCTCAAGTCCAAGGATCATACATGTAGTTATCACTATGAGCAATGTTGTGACTGTCACATAATAATCCAAGAAACATGCTCATAGTGGGTCAGTCTAGTATGTCGTTCTCTAACACATACTTATGTATTGATTTTGACATCTCCATGTCAATGACAACTCTTTGTCATCAATCACCTACATATTAGTCTTAATTTATTATTGTTGGTCATGCCCACAATAATACTCGACTAAGGACATTTTAGAATAACCATATTATTCTAAGGACTTTATTATGATTTAGTTTATTTATGCACACAGAATAACTGAAAATAATAATGGTAATGCCTTTTTATGAATAAACAAGGTAAAAACAAATGTCATTTACAATCATCTTATGATTGGTCTTTAGGCATACTCTAACAGCATTGTCTTTCTCATTCACTATTAATGCACATCCAAATGGCATCGTATTTTGATGATGATTAACGCCAACCAAAACCACAAACGGTTTATTGTATGCATTACACTTGTAAGTTGTATCAAATGCAAGCACTTGTCCAAATTCTTTATAGTCGGTACGTGATATTCCATCACACCAGAATAACTTTTCTAAGTTCCCATGTTCATCTCTTGTATACCTCACAAAAAAAGATCAATTTCTTGCTTAGCATAAAGATACACCATCATTGTTTCAACATCACCGTCTTGCATTTCTTCTCGGTTGATTCTATCTATAAAATTATACAAAAAAAAATTATGAATCCAACGTTTTTTAGAGAACTAGTTTCATTTACAAAATTTTGCATCATTCTATTTGGAGCAATTTTAGAACTGTGCATGCTACTGATTTTAATTTGATCTGCATCACCAATTTTTCAAAAAGACCTACAAAAATCATTAAACATTAAATACATAAATGCTAATAGTTCAATAGTAACGCATTACACAATGAGCACATACTAACCTAATATAAGGTACTTGTGTTGCCTTCACCATTTCATGGTTATGTTCTGCATGAAAGTTTTGAACCTTCCAGAATTTATATTGTTCATAATATTTGAATTGTATATGCGTTAGACATCCAACTCTGGTTATTGGTTTTGCTTCGCGTCTTCGATTAGGTAAGTTATTTCATTTTTCTCGTCTGTAACCTTCTTTATGACACAACAATTTCTTTAAAATTAAGTGATCATCGATTCGGCTTTTGGTTGATGTACTTTTTCGAACTCTAAAACTTTTAACTTTTGCATAAGTATGATAGAACTCAGTGCAATCTTCTATTGACGTCTACATGAGCATGTCCATGTCGTTTTTATCGTAATCTTTTAGTTCTTTCTTGATCTTGTCTCAAATGTCCTCATTGATAAAGTTGTCAATAGTCTTACCATCTTTTCTAAGATCACCATTATCATTGTCTAAGTTATCGTCATCTTTATCGTGATTAATAATTTTCAATTCATTGTCTTGGTTTTCTATTTCTTGATCATCCATAGTCTCTAATATCCCTACAATTTAAAAGAAAAAAAATAAAAATAAGAACACGACAAAATACATATTATATATTACAAACAATGATGCACGATAATTTGCCTTTGTTTCATATTAATAATATAATTTTAATATTAATAATATTGAATCATATTATATATTTTTTAATTCTCATAATCAATATGTCAACTACAATAAGTAACATTAAATTAAATTATAATTGAAGTGTATACCTATAGTTAGCACACAACGAAAAATTAAACTCGCGGTGTTCGAGTTCTCCAACAATCAATGATAAAGTAGTCGAACAAATACCTAATAAGATTAAAATCGAATATTGTTAATAACACATATTTTATTATTTGATTAATAATAGTCTAATAAAAATATTAAATATATTAAATTAAATATTAGTATTTTAAAAATAAAAATATTATTATTATAATTTTTAAAAATTAGTTGAAATTTTGGGGTTTTGAAACCCTAATGTGCAGCCACCATAACCCATCCGGTAGCCAACAGCCTTGGGGCAGGACGGCGGCCTGAATGGCGGCGTCGAAGGGGTTTGGCCGGCTGGTTAGCCGCGGAGGTGGGAGCCGTTTTAGGGAGTGCGGCTGACGAAGCGTACGTTGTGTTTTGTGAGTGAAGGTCGCGGCACTCACAAACTGCCGACGAGCGAGGTGTGGGGTCGACACTGGTTACGGCGGGTTTTACGACGACTTACGGCGACGGCAATCAAAGATGGAGATTGCGAAACGCCAGTAAATCCCGACAGTTTCAGCGACGCGTTTCAGCTACAGTGACGTCGACTGGAGCCGGTGCTGGTGAGGAGCGAAGCGACGTCGGCAAGGATCAATCGCCGGTGGCAGAGGTGACGGCGACAGAAGAAGCAGCGGCGGCTAAAATTTTTTTAATTAGAGTTGATGAAGATTGATTCTATATTAGATAAAAATTATACTTATTTAATAATTTTATTTTTGAATATGCTGGTGTGATGCAAGGGTAGCATCTGTTTAATTTTTTTAGTCTTTTCAAAGATGACATTACCGGTGCTCGAACCCGGATCCCAAAAGATGATAAACATCTACATTTGCCACCAAAACACAAAGGATAAGCTTTTTTTAATAAAATTTAAATTAATGTAGATGTAGTGTTATAGTAATAAAACTTTGATTTTTTAATTAAAAAAATAAAAAAATTGTAAAAATTATACTTATTTAATAATTTTTTCTAATAAAATTTAAATTAATGTAGATGTAGTATTTATTATAGTAATAAAATTTTGATTTTTTAATTGAAAAAATAAAAAAAAATCTGTAAAATAATATAAAAATGAATTTTTAAGATTTTACTTAAAAATGAGATAATAACACTTTTAATACCTATAATTTTAAAATTATTTAAAACGATTAATGATACATTGCAGTACACTTGATTAGTAATACATTACAATACACGTGATTAGTAGTACATAATAGTATATAGGTTATATACGGTAAAATTATCCTTTCATATGTATATTGTCGGTGGGGAAATTATCTGACAAACTGAAATAGGTAGACTGAAGATTTTGACTAAAAGCTCTGTAATAATTAATAGTATCCGCGACGGTGGTCAAAAGTAAAGGAATTAGCAATAATTTCGGTGTTTGTTTTGTTTGCGTGGATTTAGGGTTTGAGCTCCCACCGTAAATCACTCCTTTTCTTTTCTTGTTTATTGGCATTACTCTAGATTTTAGCAATTATTTTAAAGATTATTATCTCGTGGATTTTTTTTTCCAAAAGCATCATCTTGGGATTTAAGGTTTTAGTTTAGTGATTTTAGTATAGGATTTAAAATTTAAGTTTTAGAATTAAAATTTAAGGTTTATAATTAAAATTTAAGGGTTAAGGTTTAGAATTTAGGGTAATATAGTTAGGGATTTAGGATTTAACCTTTAAACCTTAAATTTTAACCCTAAACTCAAAATTATATCAACAACCTCTAAATTCAAAACTATTATAATTAAACCCCTAAATCCTAAATAAAATCCCTAAATCCAAAAAAAAGAGCTAGTATAATCAAAGTTTTCACAAGCGATTGTGCATAAAATAATTACCCTTATTTTAGTTATAAAATCATTTTGATCATTATTAAACTAAACTGAATTATATTTACATTGTATTTGACAATTAACGTATAACTAATAGTCGATAACGAATTGTTTCAATTAATGATTGATAGCAAAATGCATTAACTGATGGATGATAGTTGGTTGTCTTAACTGATCTGACTAATTGATTATATAGAAGTGATTGGTAAATTAATTAATAGCAAATAATTATTTACTTATTTGAACGAGTAAAATGACATATAAGTATATTCTCTACTTGTTTGAATTGTTTATTGATTATCAATTAATATATATTAAATTTAGAATAAACTATAATGGAGGTCAATCAATCATCAGTAGAGTTGCATTTAGGTCACTTAATTATTAAAAGTTACAATTAAATCATTCAATTAAAGTTTTAGTTATGATTATGTCACTCCTCCATTAAATACAAATGGGCATCCATAAAAGATTGATATAATGACAGTTTGAGTCCTCAAAACTTATACATTCTACCAATTTAGTCTTAATTTAAAATAATTTAATAAATTTAACCTTTCATATTTAAAATATATATCAATAGTAATTTTTCTTCTCCCAAAATGTTTGTTCCTCATTGTTTATCATCATTCCAACTTGGTACCCTCAGTAACACGAGTTAAAATCATCATCATCATTATTAATATTATTTCTAGTTTTATGTGTTGACAGGGACGGAGCCACAGCTCCCATGGGTGGGGCTGTGGCCCCCCCCGGTAGGGGAGAAATTTTTTTTATCCTTTAATTTCTTATATTTTTTAGAAAAAATTGGGATAATTGTGAATTTGCCCCTCCCACCTTTCAAAATTTATGTTTTGCCCCCTAACTTCAAATCCTAGCTCTGTCCCTGTGTGTTGAGTAATATTTGTGTTATCATTTCATTCGGATCTAGTAGTTGATATTATACAATATAAAATTTAATTAACAAATTAAAAAATAATTATGTATATGGATCTTAAAACTAATTTTTTGCCAAATTAAAAAGTAATTATTTAGTGTTATAATAAATAATTTTTTAAAATTATCTAAATGAATTAGAACCTAACAGAAAAATAAACAACATTATTAAATATATAATAACATCAATAATTAATAACATATAATTTAGCAAATCATACAGACACATGAAACATAAGAATAAAAAAACTTAAAATTTGTGTTGATTAATTTAACTGAAAACTTATAATTAATAACATAAATGAATCATATAATAAAAAGAAAATTAGATATTAATATAATAAAAATATATTTATCATTGCTTCGTGCATGTTTATGTTTCATTATGTAAAAAACAACTTATGTGCATGTTTTAAACATGAATAATTTTTATAGATTTTTATAATAATAATTTTTTTAACAATTATTAAATTTGTAAATAAAAATAGAAAATAAACTTATTGTAAAAATATACAACTTTTATATTGAAAATACACAAATTTACATAGAATTTAAGAAATCCATTTAATAATAAAAGTTTAGTAATTTAAAAATTTTAATTATTATAAGTTTATTTTAAAATAAAATGGAAACAATGAAGTCATTCAGAAATTTGAAATTACTAAAAAAACTTTATAATAATAAGGAAATTTGTACTTTTGTAAAAAAGTGTGGTAGCAGTTACTAAAACTTAAAGGTTTTAATAAATAATTTTAAATAGATTTTAATTTTAATGTAGATATTAATTATTGATCTATTATTAAAAAATAATATAAATCTTTACATTTATAAAATTTTCAATTAGGTTAATTAATAATTTTAAATAAATTATTCTAGTGTTAACGATTATACACAAGTGATTTTGGAGAAGAAAAATGATTAAATTTAATATTTTAAATGTGAAAGATTAAATTTATTGAATTTTTTGAATTAGGACTATATTAATAGAATATATAAGTTTTAAAGACTAAATTTTTTATCATACCAAACATTTTTGGATGTTCGTTTGTATTTTAACGGAGGAGTGACTCAATTGTAACTAAAATTTTAATTGAGTGACCCAATTGTAACTTTTAATAATTGAATGACCCAATTGTAACTTAACTAATAATTGAGTGACATCGAATGTAGTTTACCATAAAATTTAAATTTTAATATTTTTTATATGGGTAAACTACGTAAATCATCCCTGAACTTTTCTCTCAAACGCTTAATTATGAGTGAGCATCCGATTGAGTCAAAAAATTTCGAGTTAGTCGAGTTGAAAAGTCTTATTTTATAACCCAAATTTTATTTGAGATTTTTTTCAAGTCAAATCGAGTTCGAATTTCTGTTTAAATTTAATTGTAAACATTTATAACATTGTGGTACTAATTAGTTCCAATTTAAATGGTTGTCTATAACCATGCACGCACACATATTTTTTTATATGTGTATGTGCGCGCGTGTGTGCCTATGCGCCCGTATGTGTCAGGCATAATTAAGAGAATCGACTCGTACTTGAAAACTGATCCACTAATTATTAAAAGTTTTGAGTTATTCGAATTTTTATTTTACAACTCAAACTTTATTTGAAACTTTTTTCCAGTCGAGTTTATGAAATTACGAGTCGAGTTTTTTTGCATCGAGTCGAATAATTCATATTTTTAATTCGAGTAGAATTTTTCCCAACCTTAAGTTTAATGTTAGGAAATCTGTCATGGATGATAATTATATTATTTTATACTCTATTTTATTCTTTTGTTATTTTTAATAACATTTTTATGTAAATAATGTTAACTATTTTAAATTTAAATTTAATTTAGTTTGTTTGTATGGATTATCTTTGAGATGAAAATATTTATATTGTATTCCTTTAATTTTATATTTTAATCAACTTTCATTCACTTTTTAATCAGCACAAAATAATTTCAAATAAAAATAATTAAATAAAATTATGCCATGGTTTATATATAAATAAATTAAATTTAAATAATTATTAATTTTATTTGAAATCAAATATAGCCCTTGCTTGGAGAATAAATGTTGAGCTAAAATTAAGGGTTTGGATCACTTTAGAGGATAACCAATCAAATATGTTTAAGTGTTTGACAAACAGATGATTGTAATAGTAGATTGGGGGTGAATCGAATCCTCTCAAATATAAAAAATTGATATGAGGAGTTTATTTAGTTTAGAGGATTGTATATAAGAGTTGTAAAAAAATTTTGTCCTTCATTTACAAAGATAGTTCTCCAACTAACTTAAATTGGAATAATGGACACATGCTTTTGAAGTAAGTCATATTCTCATATATAATTTAAAAAATTGTTTTCCCTTCAAATAGATGAGATTAATATATGTGCTTCAGAAATCATTTAAATTTAATAATTATTAAAAATGTATTAAAGAGATAATTCTATAAATAAAAATAATAATATATACATCCTTCTAGGGATGGCCATTTGACCTATACCTAATGGGTTCCGACTCGATTCGATCATATAAGGTCAATTTTTTTAAAGAACATTTCGGGTACGGGTTGGGTTCGAGTCTAATTTTTTGAGGATGAGGTCGAGTCAGGTTTGGGTTTAAGGTGAAAAATATCCTACCTGAATAGTTTAATTTTATTATAAATATTTAGATATAATTGCTACAATGGCCCTCTCTTTATATATATTTCAATTATATCTCTATTTTGTCTAATAAAAGTAGAATAATTATTATAATTCTCCTTCTCTATTTGTACTTTTACAATTAGCTCCTTATTTTTATCGAATAATAATGAAAATTGGTAATTTTTTATTTATGTCGGGTCGTGTTTAGGTTTTTAATCTAGAATTCGGGTTCGGGTCGGGTCGGGTCAGGTTTGGATGGAGGTGTTAAATTTTTGAGTCGGGTGCAGATTGACCAAAAACTCGATCCAACCCGACCCATGGCCATCCCTACATCCTTCAGAGATCCAATAATTGGTCGAGTGGCCAAGGATGCTCATGTTGCCTCATATTGTATGTGTCCGAATCTCGACATTTGTCTTGGAATGTAATTATCCTTCTACTTAATCATATATATATGATTGATAATGTTTATTAAAAAATTCATTTATTACACTTTTATACAATTAGCTAGTTAAATCAGCTAATATAATTTAATGTTGGTTAATATAATTTGTTTATCCGCTAATTACTAGACGTGACTATAATTTAATTTTATAGTTCTTTGAAATATTTTTAAAATAAATATTTTTTATAAAATAGAAGGCCAAGTCAATGGTTTATTCTCAATAAACATGATGATGTTTTTGTTTGTTCCAAAATATGGTGATATCCGTATCACCTTTTTCAATTTTTCTTTCCTTTTTTTTATTTCCAATGAAAAAGTATATATTCTAAAATTTCCAAAACAATCGAAATGATTTAGTCTAAATGAATACAATAGACCATCTTCCTTTTCCTTTAATTCTCACTTTAAGGAATAAGTAAAAATTATCAGAAATGGATTTGTCTCAATTAATGATTTTTTTCGTATGTAAGTTATGAAAGGGTAAAGTACATAAATAGTCACTAAAATATGGTAAGATGTTTATTTTGGTCATTCAGCTTTCAAAAATTGCAAAATGGCCATTAAATGTTTATTTTTTATAAAATGGTCATTAAACATTGATTTTTATTATAAAATGGTCATCAAACATTGATTTTTATTATAAAATGATAACTGAACCATTAACTGATGTTAAGGGGATGACGTGACAGTTAAATTTTTTTTTTGTATAAAACACATTCTGTCATTCATGTTTACAAATTTAATCAATATAGTCCTAATTAAAAAAAATCAATAAATTTAACCCTCATTATTTACACATTCTATCAATTTGATGATATTTTTAATTAAAAAATAGTTTAATATTTTTTCCTCAAACCAGATGGTGACCGAATTGATAGAATGTATAAATAATGAGGGTTAAATTTATTGATTTTTTTGAATTAGGACTACATTGATTAAATTTGTAAATATAAAGGACTAAGTGCATCATTATACAAATTTTCTTAATTGTCACATCATCCATTCACAACAGTTAACGGTTCAATGACCATTTTATAATAAAAATAAAAAATTAATGATTGTTTTATAACTTTTGAAAGTTAAATGACTAAAATAAACATTTGATTATAGTTTAGTGATGATTTTTATGCTTTACCTGTTATGAAATTATGCATCAATCTTGTGTTGTTATGTGCTGTTTGTAGCATAGATATTAGTGCGTGGAAGGTGTAACTATATTAATTTGGTTTTAATCATAAAAAACCCAATAAATTTAGTCATTTATTATCTATATAATGTATAAAAGTATGTGTTCAATTTTTAGAACCAAGATCACATTAATATCATATAAAGATATTAAGGATTCAACTTATTATTACATCCATGTAAAATTAAAAAAAAATAATTGAGTGACCTCTATTGTAATTTAATTTTAATTTAATGGTTCACTTTTAAAATCAACTATGATTAAATTGTTTCTTTTTCTTTTAAGAAATTTTTTTATGACTCTTAAAACGATACTAAATTTTATTAAAAACAAAAAAGGTACAATTATAACAAAACAACCACTCAAAGAGAGGAAGTTGGGGACTATGTCCACCAAAACACAAACAAAGAATAAAATGAAAAAGAAAAACCTAAAGTCGCAACAACAATCGAAACTTTTTTTTTTGAATTTGACGTCCATTATCTATAGTAATCTAGTAATTGTCAATAGTACTCTTTCGTCTCTATCCAATTAGACGCTTTTGAGATGATGGAGTGACGAGCGAACCAAAGCAAACTTACATGTTGTTTCGCAAAAGCAGATCTGAATACATCCACAAACAACCACAAAAGGATTTAACCTTTAAAAGATCACCGGCAATTGAAAATCAGATACAAAGCGACGTAAAAATTTCTATACGATTACAGATCTACCGCAGAGGTAGGCGGACAATGACCATGATTGGTAAAGAGAGGTTTGAGCAAAAATTAGAGGTTTGACCAGTCAAATCCGCTAATATTGTTGTTTGGTAAACAACGGATTGAAAGAGCGGATTGTGTGAAACTGCTAATTTTGAAAAAGCTCATAATATGAGCTTTTTGAGATTAGATGTTTGATATTAGAGTTGTAAAGACTCTTTTACCCTTACCAGGTACAAAAAAATCTCAAAATAACTTAAATTAAATATTTTCTCACCCTATTTATAAGCCAATTCTATTATTTTTTTATTATCACATATTTATATGTGTATTTAAATTTATTAATTAATTAAATTGTATTAAAATAATTATATAAATAATAAATTAATATATAAATCATTTGAATATGTTTAGAAAAGTTATAATAAAAATAATTTTATAGATCTTATTAATAATAATTAGATACAAAATATTGATAACTAATAAACTATGGAAAATACTTTGATGCACAAGCTTGTGTAAACTTTAGTTTACACAAGCCCTTTAATTTTAGGGTTTAGGGTTTAGGGTTTTAGGTTAGGGTTTAGGGGTTTAGTATGTAGGGTATATAATTTAACATTTATGGGTAGAATTTAGAATTTAGAGTTTAGGATTTAGGGCTTAGGTTTTAGGTTGCTAGGGTTTGTGATTTAGATTTTAAATTTTATAAAAGGAATGTGTAAAAAAAATTTACACAGCTTGTGCATCAAAATAAAACCCATAAACTATTCAAACAAGTATTGAATATAATCATGTCCTTATATATCATTTTGCTTGTTTAAATAATCTAATAGCTATCAGCTATCAGTTAATTTTACCAAACACTTTTATACAATCAACTAATACAATCTGCTAGTCAAATCAGCTAATGCAATCAACTATCAGCTAATGTAATCCGCTATCCGCTAATTGTCAAACAAAGCCAATATAAATTATGTGTGGGTTGTATTTCGAAATCAAAGATGTATTTATATATTTAATTAAATTTTCCTTATTTCGCAGATCTCTCTGCTATAGTTAGAAATGGTAAATTATATTTGGGTTGTATTTATGCTTAACTAAAAAGTAAATGTTTAAATTATGTTTCTTTTTTGTAATAATTGCTTAAAGTATTTTTTGGTTAAAATATGTGTTTGAAATTTTATTTTTTATTGAAATAGGTGCCTAAAATATATTTTTGGCTAAAATAGGTGCCTAAAATTTTATTTTTAGAAAACAAGTCAAAAAAGAAACTTTAGGCGCTTATTTCAGCTAAAAAATATTTTAGGCACCTATATCAGTCAAAAATAAAATTTTAAGCACCTATTTTAGCAAAAAAAAAATACAGGCACCTACTACCAAAAAAATAGGGAAATTCTATATACGGCTAAGAAACGGCGTTACCGAAAACATTATAAGTTAAATAACAAAATAGGTAAAGCGCTACCGGATATGTTGATTTAAAATAATGTATCCGGTAGAAAACATGAAAAAATATTAAAAAAAATTGGTAACCGGCAAACATAAGTTATCGGTAGGTATCGACACAAGCATAACAGAATAGGTAAAATTTTACTTATTTTGTTGATAAAAGTATCAACATATTAGGTAGCGCCTATTATGTTATTAAAGTTTAAGTTGATGGGGCCTTGAAAATACCATGATAACAAAATCGGTAAAATTACTTATTTTGTTGATAAGAGTATCAACATATTCGGTAGCGCTTTACCTATTTTGTTATTAAAGTTTAAGCTGATGGAGCATTGGAAATCCGACGATAACAAAATAGGTAAAATTACCTATTTTGTTGATAAGAGTATCAACATATCCAATAAATTACTTATTTTAAGCTGATGGAGCATTGGAAAGTATCTATACTTTTTGAGTAAATTACTTATTTTGTTGATATTTTTGAGTAAATTACTTATTTTGTTGATACATTCAAAAGTATCTATACTTTTTTAAAAGTATCCATACTTTTTAAAAAAAGTATCGATACTTTTTGTTTATACTTTTTTTAAAATTATCGATACTTTCGAGCCACGTTGCAACCGGTTACATTGCTTTTTAAAAAAAGTATCGATACTTTTTGTTGATACTTTTTTAAAAGTATCGATACTTTCGAGCCACATTGCAACCGGTTACATTGGTTTTTAAAAAAGTATCGATACTTTTAGAAAAGTATAGATACTTTCGAAAGTATCAACAAAATAAGTAATTTTACTTGATATGATGATACTCTTATTAACAAAATAGGTAATTTCACCTATTTTGTTATGTTTAACCGGTCACCTATTTAATCGATCACGCCGTATATTAGCAGTATATTAACCGCCTCACAACAGAAATGCCCAAAAAAAATATTATAGTTTGAGCACTTATTTTAGCCCTAAAAGTGTTAACTGTCTAGAGGTCTTCCTCTCTGGAATCCAGGTTGAAGGATTCTGTCCTTGACCTTGTAACCAGAGTTTAAGGTTTTCTTGTTTCCCTGTCGTTTATCTTAAATTTCAGCATATTTGTCTTCACCGTCTCACCTGGAAACTCATTCATTCAACTGCTTGAAAAATGGGTAAAAACAAAACAAGGAATCATGTTAAGGCTACTAAAATTAGCTTTGAGAGAAGTGAAGAAAAGTAGGGGTTTTGGCTGTTACGTCAGCAAATTGGATGGACCACAACACCAGAAATCATCAAACCACGCGCAGTTTTGTATGGTCAAAACAAATGATAAAGCACAAGTTAGAAGATGAAAAATCGGTGCCAAAATATCCAAGAGTGATTATGCAACTAGTAGAAAAGGGGTGATATGAAACTATTGGATCGAATGGAAACAAAATACATAGAATCTGATGCATGGTGTGACATCCAAATACCGGCAAGCAAATAGTTATTGGGACCAAACAAAAGAGCATAGTCTCCATTTGTGTTTCTTTAACAACAGTTTACTTCATTAAAACTGAGAATCAAAACTCTGTTGAAGGGCAAGAATTTACAAAAAAATGGGAATGATGACGGGGCGATAAGGAAGCAGAATTTACAGATTATGATGAATAGGTTATGCGGTATGAGTAATATTAACAGCCTTTCTCAATCTATGAAGAATGCCATTTGCCTTTCTCTTGGCTCTACAAGTTCCATCTTGAGCTAGCTTAGATATTGTTCCATGGCTACTCTCTTCTTCCCTTACCGCCTTCCATTTGGTTCGATCATTAAGACACACTGCGTGGAGGATCGCGATGCAGTTTTCCTTGTTTCGTTCACAAGTGCTTTCCCGGACGATTCGAAGCAAGCTCGGAACGGCCCCGAGCTCCCCCATTTCATCAGCGGCCCTCTGATGGGTCGAAAGCATTGCAAGGATAGCCAATAACTCATTCACAAGCACACCATTCATGATCTTTCTCAAAATGACCCGAACACCACCATCCCTCACCGCTCTTGCCTTATTCTCATGGAGAATGCATAGGTTAAATACTGCAGAAGCAACATCTTTCATGGCTAATGGATGCCCCTCGTCTAAAAGCTCAATCAGAGGCTTTAAAGCACCTGATTTGCCAATAAGTTCCTTGTTGGAATCAAGAGCAGATAGAGTGAAAATTGCAGCTGCTGCATTGCTCCTTGTCTCAATAGTTCCATATCTCAGAGCTTCCATAAGAAGAGGGACGGCCATCCGAGTTTCAGCAACGAGCTTCTTGTTGCTGTCATGGATCGAAAGGTTCAACAATGTCGTAATCACATCTTCCTGGAGATCAGTGTGAAGAGCACCGCTTCGGGATTTGGCTCCCAAAAGCGGGGCAAGCAGTTGAGGTATGGCGTCGACGGATTCCCCGAAAAGGGAGCGGAACGACGGTATGTTCTTCGTCAGCAACCGCAGCTCCTTCGCCGCTTCCTTCTGTTGAGGAAGCGCGGCGGCGGACAACTTATCTAGCAAAGAAAACAAGTGGTGACGCTCTGCTTCGGTTACACCGTCTTCAACAGCATGCTGAACTGGGATTCGCAATTCAATTCCTTGACTCTCACACCACCGCGATATCATTTCACCGATAAGGTGATTCGGAGTTAGAACTGTGTGCGAAAGAAGTTGTTGGGTTCGAGGGCAAGTCTGGTTGCCGGTCTTGAGCCATCTCTGGATAAAGGGTCTGTCATATGTCTGCAAATGGAACCAAATCAGAAACCCAGACCCAGATCAAAGAATGAACCAAATCATATCATTTTCTTCTTCTTTAAAACAGAGATTAAATCTCAAATTCCAATACCTGTCCTGAAGCTAAAACAACGGGATCATTCATAAGCTTTTTAGAAAGAGGACAAATAAATTCTTGGGGACAGGGCAGCGATTCATGTAATACCAAGGTCGCCGTCGATCGTTTCTGCAACTTAAGCTCTCGCAAAGCGAAAAGAGCATGTTTGGCTTGATCGATGGTGTGGACGCTGTAATCCTCATCGTCGACAATGGTATTTACCACTTTCTGCAATTCTTTCCTTAATTCCGCCGCTCTCGCTCCCGCCGTTGGATCGGAACTCAACACCGCGGTTTTAGCCATCTGATTCCTTCCGCCACTAAAAAATGTGTATAAAAATCAAAGCAGATAGTTAATTATCATGGGAAGAGAAAGAATCAGAGAATGAGAAGACTCGTCTCTCTTTTTTCTTTATTTTTTGTTCAAAGAAGACTCGTCTCTCTTTGTTGTGTACTGTTTCTCAGTGTTCAATCAATTTTCTTTTATAACAACATTATCCGGAGTCACGCTTTTAATTTAGCATTAAAATAAGCCAATTAATTTACTGTCAAGTTTGAACAGATACATGAACCGTGTGAGTACAGAGGTTTCAAGTACGAATATTGTGTTGGGTTGAGATTACGTCTTTTCAGATTATTTGTACAATGGTCAAAGACTATTATATGTTTGGATAAACTACACAAATGGTCCCCCAACTATGCTCCAATTATTTTTTGTATCTCTCGATTATCAGAAGTTACAAATTGGTCGCCGTTAAAAATTTAACATCGAATGATGTGGCAATTAATATAAATTGATATAATTACATACTTAACCTTCAAGTTTTATGCTTATTTTAGTTTTACCTTAATTCTAAAAAATTAACCCACATAATTTTAATAATAAATTAATTTAGTCCATCTTCTTTTCTACGAAAGAGCTCCTTTAACCCACCACCGTCACCCATTCACCATCACTACACCGACCCCAACCAACCGTACTCAAGTAACTTTGTCGACGCTTTCCTCAGTAATGCATCTCAAGACTCGATTCCCCCCTTCTCGACTTTCACCATAACCAAGTGAGCCATCCCTTTTCTTTTACTATCCATCAATTCATCAAACCAGTCTCAAAAACAAAAAATCCACTGCTACAAACATGAAATTCTGATTTGTACAAAATACAACCCAGCTCGTCACACAAAATAATGATTTGTGTAAAATTCAATAATGCATCAAACACCTGCAAGTGCAGATTTGCAGAAAACCCATTTCTTAAAACCATTTCTTGCTTATTTGTGTATTCATTTAAAGATCTAGGAACAAAACCAATTTCCAAGTTTTTTCTTTGAAACATGTAAAATCATAAAATATTTTTACTCTAAAATTTCTTCTTCAAAACCCATTAAACCACGAATCGTTTCTCATTTGAATTTCATAACCTGCAATTTTTTCTTTGGAAGCCTAGTTAAATTTTTTGTGAGTTTCAATTGAGAATTTTAAAACCTAAAATAGAAACATTGTTTTCAAAACCCATATATTGTTTTCGAACGTCAAAATTTTCATTAGATTCAACCATATTATTTTAAGGTTATCAAACAATTTAAAAAAAACATTTGATGGCAGGTGAAACTATTCAAAAATCTACAAATAGGATTCTTGGTAGGTGCCAAAATGAAGATGAGAAGCCACCATATCGCAACCACACTGATTTGAGCAATGATCATCACAATGTGAGAGAAGATGAGTTTTGAAATTTAAAATTAGGACTAAATTATAATGAAGCATAAAATTAGGATTTAATTTATTGAATTTTTCCACTTAGGATTAAATTGATTGTATGTATAAATATAGATGTTGCGTGCAAAAGTGATGCGCAAATTGCGTGCAAGTATACACGGTGCCAAGTTATAGTATTTAAGATATCGTCTCCATAAGGATTGTGACAACCTTTCGGAATTCACTTTTCTGCACAAGTAAAAGTAAAAACACAAATATTAAGAGTTGGTTGATTTAAAACTAAGGTTAAAGCAAGTAAAGTAAATTGAGAAATCAGAGTGAGAGAATGAGTCGGTATTAGATGCTTCGTCGTGTGGAGATTGGATGTACTGTCTCGGCACAGTTTTGCAGATCAACTTAACAACTTTCAGCAGCCGCCCACGACTATGCCTTGGCAGGCGCCCGCCTCGGCAGCGACCAATGTAACTGCCCAGGCAGTTAAGAGATGATTCAAGGCTTGGCAAGGCTCCCTTCTATGACTTCCTCTTCTCCCGAAACTTGAAGTACTATTGGCGAACACGTCTTGGATGATACCTTCCAGCATGAATCTAAGGATGAACACCAACCAATTATGAAGCCTCTCTTAGCCGCTGAACTTCTAACTTATCCCTTAGCCGAAGTAGCTTTACCCTATGGTTGGATAAAACTGTGTTTACTCGTTTCGTGAGTCCAACTCTCCCGATATTGAACAAATAGATTGATGCCACCTTCTCTCCCGATAAAGATTGCAACAATGAAGAACCAAGAGTAAACAAACCTTGAATTTTATTGCAAAAATTGAAAACCTAAACAAATACAAGCAAACTCTCACAACTACTCCACAACCAACCCTTAGCCCTAGGGAAGGTTTAGAACATAATGGAGGATGGCGGAACTAGGGTTTTTCGACAAGAATGAGTTTTCTCTCTAATCTTAATTGTCTTCCTCCTTCAAGTCGATTACATATATATAGGGGAGGAGCCTAGGTCTAAGTCGGTTTAGGGCAGGAATCCTAGTTAGAATCTAATTACAACTCATTAAAAGAATAAATCTAACATTAAATCTTCCTAGATTCCTGTTTGACTTTTTCCACCTTGACTTTGACCATGGCTTTTCTTTGTCCTAGGGAAGGTTTAGAACATAATGGAGGATGGCGGAACTAGGGTTTTTCGACAAGAATGGGCTCTTTCACTCGCATACCACTTTGCATTTTTCCACCCTTCCTCGAGTTGCTGCCTCGGTGACACAATGTTGACTCTCTCGGTAGAGGTGTGGATTGGTGTGCAGGGGTTGGCACAGCTTTTCATTATGAGCCTCTTCTCCCTGATTAGCTCTCCAGTTGGTCCAATAGCTTCCTCCACCAGTTTCCAACTTCTTCTCTTATGCCCTTTCTACTACCTCGGCGGCATCTGCCTGGGCGGGTACCTGCGCATAGTTAGAAAACACATTTGAGCAGTATCTTGTATATAAAAACAATTAAATTCATCAAATAAGGCAGAATATCTAATCTATGTAGTCTTGTGTATGTTTTCCTAATAAATGCAACTAAACTATACTTAAGAACAACAATATTTGAGCTAAACTAGGGCATAAATATAAGACTTTTACACACTTAACACACCCCCAAACTCGAACTATTGCTTGTCCTCAAGCAATGCAATATAATAATAACATGCCAAAACTTAAAATCATATGCAAACTTAATCGAGAGAGCACCTTGAGCAACCTTTACATACCGTGTAAGTTTACGCCTAATTAGCAACCTTTCGAATGACAATGGACTTACCCGGAACCGAACTATGTATCTCGTGAGTGTGTGTGGTCCTTGTGATAAGAATGATTCTTCGGCTTCTAAGTAAACTTCGATAAACACCTTAATTCCCTTGGGTTTCCCTCTATTTTTTTTGCAATTCAAACACTAGAGCCGGTGATAGGCACTTCTAATGATATCATTTTTTTCTCTAGAGCCAGTTTCGGGCACCTTTAGCTTATCCTAGAGCCAGTTTCGAGCACCTCTAGAACGTATCTTTTTTTTTCTTTTTTTTTTCTTTCAAATTTCAAGTTCTACCCAAGTTTACAAGGTGAAATACCTAAGTTTTCTAGAAGTTCTAAAATCAAACTAGTCACAAAGAATGTTTTCTTTAAGTTCAGACCATAGCAAGATTATATGTCAATCTAGAGTATTGCTAAGGTTGCCGCCCAGATGGGCCATCTCCCGCGGCGTGTAAAAGCTACTCAAGAATTTCCCTCAAACTAAGAATTTATTAGATTTTAAATAAAGACACGTTACATTAGAACCTGAATGCAATTACTTAAAAAATAAAACAGAAAAATAAAAACATAAAGAAAGACAGAAAAATAAAGGAAAAACAAAAGAAAAAAAATTATAGGACTAATTTCCCCCGTCAAACTCGAGAGGAGCAGTGTCCTCAATGCATGCCTACATACACAAAATTTTGCATAGATTAGATAAAAATAAAATAGAAGAAGGAGAGAGAAGCTTAGATTGACGGTGTCTCTAAGGAGGCGTCGTCGTCGTCGCTGGCTATGATCACCCTCTTTCGAGCTACCATTTTGAAGCGTTTGGCCGCCCTCGGCGGTTGCTGGCGGGAAGGTGGATTGGGTTGTGCCTTTTGTGTGACTTCTCGTTCGTCACCTTCTTTTATGTCTGGGCAGACTTCTATGGCAAAGTGTGTTCTATTTGTACCTAGGGAGAACGACGACTCAAGCTTCCTTGTGATGGATCAAGCCGTGTCTTGCCATACCGAATCGTCTGATAAGAAGTCATTGGGGTAGGCTGAGTCGGATGGTCCTGGTGCGTCGACTGCTAGCCGTGATGTTTGCCCTTGTTCTCTGATTGGGGCGGCCGCTATCTCTCCACGATTGTCGGAGATGGAGAGGACTTCAGTGGTCGTGGTTGCTGGGGAGGCTTGATGCTCGGTTGAGATAGGGGCGATTGGACTTGCTGAGGCAACTGGATGAGTTGCCGAGGCAGAGGGTGCGACAGACGTTTATGGTGCTACCGGGGCAAATATCTCGGTAGGGAATTCTGGAAAGTGGGTCGTTGGGAACTTCTCTTTGATGGTGGTGACGTTTACATTGTTGAAGTCCCGGATGTAGGCCATGAAAGTCAGCTGGCATCTTTCCATCCTGTCCAGCTGTGTTGCCAAGCCGCCTATGGTGGTTGTCGGGGCGGGCTGTTGGAATTGTTGCTGGTTACCCATCTCTGATGCCGGGGCATAGTTCTCCGGGGTGGCATATGTGATTTCTATTTTCCGAAGGATGATGTCCCTCGTCCACCCGGTTCTGTCCGACGTTATGGTGTCAGTTGGGGCGGCCGCAATGTGTGCCTTCTCACACAACGTCGTGATGAGGCTGGGGAAGTATAGTTGCCCATTCGATTTCTGCCCACACTCATGAATTTCATTAGCTATAATCACATCCATATTGATATACCTTTTGTTGATGATGGAGTGGATGAGTGCCAAGCGTGGTTTGTCGATGGTGGAGTTGTGGAACATGGGCATCAACCGTCTCTTCATGCACATGTTCCATAACTTTGCCTCGGGCAGCAAGTTCCGCTGATTGACGATGCCTCTATTTTTGCCTTCATTCCAAACTATCCCTGGAATGCAAAGCTCTTCCTTCATTGCCTCATAACTTTCTGTCGTGAGGGAAGCAAGGAATTCCGCGTGTTGATCTTCACGAATGTGGAGGCCGTAGTAGAGGTTGATCTTGTCTTCGTCGATCAACACTGGCCACCCGCAGACATTCACCGTCGACACTTCTTCTTTCGGCTCATGGGCATAGTATTCGCGCACCATTGTCTGATTTGCCGACTTTGGTTGTTGGGCAAAGATCTGCCATTTTTGGTGTGCGGTCTTTGAGTTGATGAAGTGCTCGAGCCCGAAGTTCCTCTTCCCCGTTTCGTAATAAAATCCTTGCTCTTCCCACACTGATCTTTCTTTGAATTTTTCATTGTGTCGGCCTTTGATTTCTAGTGTAGCAAAGCGATTGAGAGATTCTTTGGATTCTGCCAGAGCAGCGCGGCGGTGTGGGGTTCTTGCCATTCTTGATTTTGTGCTTTAGGATTTCTGTGCGAAAAAGGTTGTGAGAGTTTGTGAATCTGTAAAAAAGGAAAGAAATATGAAGGCAAGAGAAATCTGAGAAACAATATGCAAGAGAGAGTAAATAGTAAAAAAAATGAGGGGGGTTTAGATAGGAGTGAAAGGGCATGTCGTTTCATCTGGCGAGTCAGTCGTTGCCCGAGCAGAGTACCGTTAGAATGGAACGAGCATCTTGGAACGACTAGTCTGCAACAGTTAGTTTTGGTGGGAAGCAACGTCGGTCTACCGCGACAGATTTGGTGGCGGGCTAGATTGGGTGATGGATTTAGGCTTGCTTCTTCTCTCTTCTCTTGGGCTATTGTTCCTACTAAAATAAGAAAAACTGAAATAAAAATTATTAGTGAATAAATTTGAAATTAGATCTACTTCCTAAGAACTGAATAAAAATGCAAGAAATTAAAATATAAATCCTAAAGCATAAAAATAAAAGAGAAATAGTTTAAGTTTTGTTGAGAATGCATCTGGATGCATTTCCCAGCATAACCACTTCATGGGTTGCCGCAACATTTGCTTCACCCTCTGCCAGGACGAGTCCTTGTTTTTCTGTGGGTTAGTGTCATTGCCAGATTGCTCGCCCAGGCGGCTGTGGCTGGGGTGCTCTAGCTCTGTGCTGGGTTTGGTGTCTGCTGAGGCATGAAAGTCCTAACATTCTTCTTTGTCATCAAAATTTTTCAAAGGTTGCAAGACATTCAACTTGACTTTCTGATCGCCCACCCTCATAGTAAGCTCCCCGTTCTCCACGTCTATTAGAGTTCTACTCGTGGCTAGGAATGGTCTTCCCAAGATGATAGGTGCTTTTTCATCTACCTCACTATCCAGAATTAAGAAATTAGATGAAAAAATAAGATTGTCTACTCTTACTAGAATGTCTTCAATTTTTCCTTCCGATTGCACGTAAGAGTGGTCAGCTAACTGGAGCATGACGGTAGTGAGTCTAGCTTTTCCAATTCCCAGTTTTTCAAACACCGACTTGGGCATTACATTGATGCTTTCCCCAAGGTCACGTAAGACTTTCCCTTCGTAGCAGTTCCCAATAGCGCGTGGGATGAGGAAGTTGTCTGGGTCTCTCTACTTGGGTGGCGTTTTATTGTACAACATGGCCATGCATTCTTCTGTCACGACGATTGTTTCAAATTCCCTGATTCTTCTTCGTTTGGAAACCATGCTTTCAGAAATTTGGCATAGTTCAACATTTGTTGTATGGCTTCCACCAGTGGTAGGTTGATATGCACTTGCTTGAGAATATCTAGAAACTTTTTGAACTGATGGTCCTGCTTCTGGTGTTTCAGCTGCTGTGAAACAGGTGGGCGTACCTCACGTTTTTTGGAAGCATCATAAGGGTCTGTCGTCACAGAGGGTCCTGAATCTGCCGATGCGGGCTTATCTGCATCTGTCTGGGCAACTGATTGGATTGACTGCTTGCCGCTTGTGGTATTGATGGCTTTGCACTACTCGTAAGTGGGTTTCCTCACGACTTTAGTGTCGTTGGGCAATCCTCCCATAGGCTGGTATTCAGGACTTGTACAAATTGTTCCACTTGGGTTTCTAGTGACTTTAGAGTTGCCTCGTGATTCTGCATTCTCTTCTCGGTCATGTCCATGAAAGCTTCACTTTTCTTAACAAATAGATCCATGTTGGACATATAGGTACATGTTTGAGTCATGAAGGCATTTAATGTTTGCTCCAACGCACTAGGTGCTGCCTGTTGCTTCTGTGGCGGCTGCTGTCGTGACATAGTCTATTGGAATCCTTGCGATTGATTTGTCTTATTATTTGTATTTAGAGCATTGTTGGGGTTAATCCATGAAAAATTTGGGTTCCTTTTCTAGCCTGGATTGTAGTTGTTCGATGTAGGTTTATTGTTTATGTTGAAGTTTCCCACAAAGCAGTTGGTTTCAGTTCCCTGTTGGCACTCGGGTGAGTCATGGTCTCTCTCACATTGGTCGCAAAAGGCATCAATGGTTTTAACATGTTGTGTATTATTCTGTCCTTGCATAGCTTCTACCATCTTTGTCAACTGAGCAATTTGTGCTACAACTGCATCTCATGCTCCTAGCTCATTTGTTGTAGTCTGCCTCCTTATTCCACCTCGGCGGTCATTAGGGAACTGGTAGTCGTTTTTGGCCATCCTTTTCAAGATTTGAATTGCTTCGGCCGACTCCTTATCGAGTAATGTACCATTGGCAGAGGAATCCAGCATCATCCTTGTTGGTGTGTTTACACCATTGTAGAATATGGATACTAGTGTACACTCTGGAAATCCATGGGAGGGGCATTTATTTAGCATCTCACAATATCTCTCCCATGCCTCGTACATTAGTTCATCATCTGTCTGTCGAAAAGTAGTGATGCTAGTCCGCAATTTATTAGTCAAATTGACAGGATTAGATCGAGCTAAGAAATCTCGACATAATTCTATCCAAGATTCAATGGACTGCGATGGTAGGCTGTTGAACCAAGTTTTTGCCTTATCCTTAAGTGAATAGGGGAATAATCTGAGCCGTAACATGTTAGGGTGGACTCCATAGATCTTGAAGGATTTGCAGATGTCCAAGAAGGATTTCATGTGCTGGCGGGCATCTTCAGTGGCAGATCCTCCAAACTGCCCAAGTGTATTTAGCATGTTGAACATGACTGGTTTGAGCTCGAAGTGGTATGCTTCTATTTCTGGATAAATTACGCTAGAGTTTAGTCTTCTGAGATCCTCCTCCAGGTAGTCACGAACTAGCCGTCGAACGACAGGAGGTTGCCTGTCATTTCCCTCCGCGGCATTGTTGATTGGGGGCAGTGGAGACTGGTCTTGGATATTCACTTGATCATCCATGGCTTCTCTGTTTTCTTGCCTAAGTCTGCGTGCAGTACGTTCAGGCTCTGGATCGTAGTCTCACAAGGGTGATTTCTAGTTCGCTCTGGTCATAAACCAAAGAAAACTAGGGGGTTAAACAAAAAATATAAAAAGTGCAAAAAATAAAAACAAAAGGTTGTACGCCAATCCCTGGTAACGACACAAAAAACTTGTTGCGTGCAAACGTGAAGCGCAAATTGTGTAACCCCCTTAGCCCGGCCTAGACGGTTAACCCGAACTATGAAGATTACACGGGGAAAACCAAAGTCAACCCGAAAGTCAACCTTGATTAACGACCCCTTTTTTTCTTTTTAACTTTTTCTAAATGCATATTAACCCTAGGTGTACTCTTGAGATAAGCATACTCAAAAATCACATCAATCGGAAAACAATAAGGGACTCAATTGCACAACATACGAATTTAGGAACCAATTTGTAAATTCTGGAAATTAAGAGGACTTTACCAATTTTTAAGTTACCATTATGAAATTAATCATGTTTCATACTTCTCTTCCAAATTTCATCTTAAACGGACATCCCAAACTCAAGCAATTGCACATACAAAAATTAGGACTAAAATGTAAAGCTTGCAAACCTCAAAACCATTCAAATCAGTGCCCAACGGTCAAGTGTTTCGAAACGGGTCTAGACCGTTCAAAAACACGGCTTGGCAGTAGCCAAAGTGTTTCGAAACACCTCTGCCCGTTTCGAAACACCCAGGCCAAAACATGCACCTGTTTTGAAACAGGCAAGGGTGTTTCGAAACACCCTGCCCAGAAACAGCAGAAAAGTCTGTTTTTACACTCTTTCGACCAACCAAACACGCTCATATGACCTCCATATCATGCCAACAAGTCATCAAACATTAAAAGAACATATTTGCATCATCAAAGCTCAATCACGGCCTCAAATAAGAAAAACCACAAGTCTAAAGGCATGCATCCTATAATGAAAAGCAAGCAATCATCAAATCTCCAAAACAAATACCAAATGGCCATTTACATGTTCCAAGCATCATCATAGGCATTGAACCAAACTTAGGGAGTCCAAAACATCTCCCAAAAACACAATCTAGGTTCCCATTGCCAAATACCAAAAGCTAATAGTGTTGTGAAAATAGTCACCATACGTGAGCTTAGACTTTCACTTGGATCCTTGACCTCCTTGCTGCCCTTAAAGCACTTCAATGCTCTACATTATTGGTTCAAGAAAGAGAGAGCGTAAGCACAAATGCTTAGTGAGAAATGCTCTAATGAAACAACACAATAATGCACTTTGTAAAAACACCTTTCCAAGGCCTTTAATTTCAAAACATCATATATCACGCATCTATGCATACAAACCAAGCATCTCATGCTTCAATACATCAACATGTCATATTGGCTTTCAAGTGATAATCCATAACCATTTTTTCAACTCAAAACACAATCGGATACGCAGATTACAAGCGTTGTCCCATACGCTTCATACACACTACCAAACACTCAAGGTGGAGTTTACCGGTACAATCACAACCCCTCAACACCCGTGATGGAGTCTACGGTACAATTACAACCCCTCCACATCACTCATTGGTAGTTGTATAACATCACTAACGAGAACACGAGACACACAACACAAGATTCTCACATGGCATTTTAACCACCATTGTAATCTTAGACATCTCGTTAGTGTACTTGGATGGAGTTTACGGTATCATTACAACCCCTCAACATCCAAGGCGACTTTATTCACGGTGCACCCAATCCTATAGCCGGCTAACTATATCTGATTCAAGTACTTTTAAACCAACACATCACTTGCCAATATACATCATTTACCAACATCAATCCACTGTTTTTAAGCATTTAACAAAGCCATTAAATAATCATGCATCACAATGCATCAAACCACATTTATCAATGTTCAAATCAAGGATCTCTTACCTTGAGCATCCTTCAACACATGGCTTACAAAACCAGCATTAAACATGCTAAAATATGCTTTCAAAACAGAATTTAAACATGCAAAATAACAGATTGCATTCAACCATCTCATGGTTCATCAAAAAGAGAGTTTCTCCGAAAACTTACTCTTGAGCTTAGCTAAGTTGTTTAGACTTAAACTAAGCTCCCATAACCTTCAAACATTGGTTTCAAAGCTGAAAACCAAACTTCACTCACCGATTTCGTTTCGCAAGCTTGCCGAAACGCCGATCAAGCCTCCAGATCAACACCACAAGGATCCGAAGATGTCTCCCCTGTTTTAAACACATCAAAGCAGAGGATTAATGCATCATCATGCATTAAAATCTTCAGCCAAAACACCTAAACTCGCTGCTCTCATCAAAACTCACATTTCGGCTACCAAACACAACCGAAATCACATCCAAACACCCCTAAAACATTACCCAGCCAAGATCCATCACTTCCAATCATTCTTACACATCAATTAACAAAATCAAAGGAAAAGTTGCTGTGGAAATGTGTTTGGCTGAGGGAATTTTGAGAGAAAATGAAATGGGAAAATTTTGGTAAAAGTTAGTTGTGAAACCAAAATGTGACTTTTCCCTCTTTTCTTTTTATTAATTAACATTAAATGAGTCTTTAAAATTTAAGAAAAATCTGGAGAAACCCTCCCTTGGGTAAATTAGCTCCTTAAAGATTCAAAGTTTCAATCCTTTTAAAACAGTCACCAACTTTTCAAAAATTACATTTTAGTCACTAACCTGAAATGTCATATTTCCAAACCCCATTTTGTAAAATTGATTTCACCACTCTCTTATATATAATAAAAGAGGATTTTTAGATATTTTTCCATATTTTTAATGCATCCCGAACTAGGCTTTCCCTAAAAACCACCTTTTATATTCGAACTGTAATTTAAACCGGTCCGGTTCAGACCCTAAACTTCCAAGCCCAAAATTGGGGTGTTACAATTCTCCCCCCTTAAGAAATTTCGTCCTCGAAATTTACCCGGAGGAAAAAGGTACGGAAACTGCTTCAACATGTCATCCTTTCGTTCCCGCGTGGCTTCCTCAACACCACGATGCTTCCACAACACCTTTACCAACTCAATGGTCTTGCCTCGAAGAACTTTATTGTCTGAATCCAGAATCTCCACCGGTTCCTCATCATAGGTCAAATCCGGATTCAACTCCACTTCCTCCACAGGCATCACATGAGAAGGAACCGATCTATACTTCCGAAGCATAGAAACATGAAACACATCATGAATCTTTTCTAACTCTTGCGGTAACCTCAACTTGTACGCAACAGGACCCACACGCTCAATCACCTCGTATGGTCCAATGTATCTAGGGCTCAACTTACCCTTTCGGCCATACCTCATCACCTTTTTTTCCAAGGCGAAACTTTCAAAAATACACGGTCACCCACCGCATACTCAATCTCCTTACGCTTCAAATCTGCGTAAGACTTTTGCCGATCAGAAGCTGCCTTCAATCGCTCACAAAAGAGCTTCACCTTCTCGGTGGTTCCTTTCAACAAAGCTGGCATCGAAACCAACTTCTGACCTGTTTCAGCCCAACAAAGAGGAGTCCGACACTTCCTCCCGTACAAAGCTTCATAAGGTGCCATTTGAATACTTGCCTGATAACTATTATTATAGGCAAACTCCACCAAAGGAAAATGTTTCTCCCAAGAACCATGAAACTCAATCACGCAGCACCTCAACATATCCTCCAACACCTGGATAACACGCTCAGACTGTCCATCCGACTGCGGATGATAAGATGTACTGAAATTCAACCGTGTGCCCAAAGCCTGATGCAAACACTGCCAGAAACGCGATGTAAACCTCGGATCTCTATCCGACACAATCGACTTTGGCACACCATGCAGTCGCACAATCTCTGCAATGTACAGCTCCGCAAGCTTATCCAAAGTGTATGTAGTATGCACAGGCAAGAAATGCGCACACTTCGTCAAGCGATCCACAATCACCCACACCGAATTCTTCTTCGATGGCGACAAAGGCAAACCAGACACGAAGTCCATGGTAATCCTTTCCCACTTCCACTCAGGAATCCTCAACGGTTGCAACAACCCTGAAGGAAACTGATGCTCAGCCTTAACTCGCTGACATACCATGCACTTGCTTACAAACTCACCAACATCTTTCTTTAAACCCACCCAATAGTACTCAGCACGAAGATCACGGTACATCTTAGTACTACCAGGGTGCATAGCAAAAGGACTACTATGAGCTTCATTCAGAATAGCACGCCTCAAATCAGCATCATTGGGCACTACTATCCGACTCCTAAAGCATAAAACTCCATCATCATTAAAGCAAAAATCCGATGGCCTATCCTCTGCAATATCCTGAACATGTGGCACCAAGGAATCATCCAACAACTGCTTTTCCTTAATCAACTGAACCAAGGATGGTTTCACTTGCAACTCAGCCACAAAACCACCATCACGCGAAATGCTCAAACTGGCAAACATAGCCCTCAACTCCACAGCTACATTCCTACTCAAGGCATCCGCTACAACATTAGCTTTACCCGGATGGTACTCGATCGTCAAATCGTAATCCTTAAGCAACTCCACCCAACGTCGTTGCCTAAGATTCAACTCTTTCTGAGACATCAGATACTTCAAACTCTTGTGGTCCATGTACACAGTACACAATACACTTCTCACCATACAAGTAATGTCTCCAAATTTTCAAAGCAAAAACCACCGCAGCTAACTCAATGTCATGCGTAGGATAATTGCGCTCATGCACCTTTAACTGACACGATGCATAAGCCACCACCTTACCCTCTTGCATCAACACACATCCCAAACCAACGTAAGACGCATCACTATACACCGCAAAATCTTTCCCTGATTCAGGTTGAACCAAGATAGGAGCTTGCGTTAAAGCTGCCTTAAGCTTCTCAAAAGCCTGCTGTCTCGCTTCCATCCACTCGTACTTCACATCCTTCTGCAACAACTTCGTCAAAGGTGCAACAATCTTTGAAAATCCATCCACGAACCTCCGATAGTACCCCGCCAAACCAAGGAAACTACGGACTTCATGAACAGACTTAGGAGGCTTCCAATTCATCACTGCCTCAATCTTCTGAGGATCAACACGTATTCCTTCAGCAGAGACCACATGACCAAGAAACACAACTTCTCTAAGCCAGAACTCACACTTGCTCAGCTTGGCATAAAGCTGATTCTCCAACAAAGCCTGCAACACAATTCTCAAATGCCCCTCATGCTCCTCCTCAGTACGAGAGTACATGAGAATATCATCAATGAACACCACAACAAATTTATCCAAGTATTCATGGAACATTCTATTCATCATGTCCATGAAAGCTGCAGGAGCATTCGTCAAACCAAACGGCATCACAAGAAACTCATAATGCCCATACCTCGTTCTGAAGGTTGTCTTTGGCACATCCACATCCTTCACCTTCAGCTGATAATACCCTGACCTCAAGTCAATTTTAGAGAACACAGCTGCTCCCCGAAATTGATCAAAAAGATCATCAATTCTCGGCAATGGATACCGATTCTTGATAGTCAACTTGTTAAGCCGACGGTAATCAATGCACATTCTCATAGTGCCATCTTTTTTCTTCACAAACAAGACCGATGCACCCCAAGGTGACACACTCGGCCGAATGAAACCACGATCAAGCAACTCCTGAAGTTGCGTCTTCAGCTCTTTCAACTCTTTAGGTGCCATTCGATAAGAAGTAATGGACACTGGAGTTGTGTTTTCATACAGCTCAATCCCAAACTCCACTTCGCGATTAGGAGGCAATCCAGGCAACTCCTCCGGAAACACACCAGGAAACTCTCGCACAGTCCTGATATCTTGCACTCGTAACTCCTTAGAGCTAGGATTCATCACAAAGGCTAGGTAAGCTTCACAACCTTGCCTCAGCATCCGGTTCGCTTCCAATGTAGACACCACATTGGCAAGAAACTTCACATTCTCACCAACCACCACTACCTCATAATCATCCGCAAGCTTCAACGAAACCCGCTTATTCTCAAAATCCACTACAGCTCGATGCTCAACAAGCCAATCCATACCAAGGATTACATCAAAACCATAGAAAGGCAATTCCATAAGATCAACATGAAAAACATGGTCTTGCACAACCAAGGGACATCTTCTATAAAGCTTTCGAGTCACAACAGTCTCACCAAAAGAACTAGTTACACGCATACCAACATCCAAAGACTCAACAGACAAACCAAGCAATTGAGCATGTTCACGCAATATGTATGAGTGTGTAGATCCAGAATCAATCAAGGAAAGTAATGACAAGGATTGCAAAGTGAAAGTACCTGCGATCACATCCGTGTCATTCCTCCCTTCCCTCTGAGCATACACTCTGGCCTGGCCACCACCCTCAGGCTGAACAACTACCACATGAGCCACATTCCTTCCACCATCCTCCCTGCGCTGGAAGTTACCACAGCCGCGCCCACGACCTCTCTGTGGTGCAACAACTCCAGGAGCACGTCCCTGACCACCACCGGCCAACAGAGGACACTCCCTCCTCATGTGATCCGCCGAACCACAGTTCTAACACGAATTACCAGTCACCACAATAGGAGCCTGTACCTCCCTCGCTGCTCGAGGACAATCACGCCTCAGATGACCATGCGATCCACATGCCCAACATGTGTTCTGATCAGCTCTCGCCCTGTCTCCCTGAACAGGCGCACCTTGCCCTCCACCACCACGCCTAGCTGAAGACTGATACTTCCGATCATGTCCTCTCTTGTTTCGTCCGCCACCGGAACTATACTCAGCAGCTCGCTTGCCTGCACTAGGACCAGCTCCTCTAAAAGATAAACTCAAATTCAACTCAATATCTTTCGCTCTACCGACCAGCACATCAAAGTCAGTGTACTCAGCAGCCAGCATATAGGTCTTCACTTCCGTCACCAATCCATAACGGAAACGTTCACACCTCTCACGCTCATCAGGGATAAGCTCAGGTGCGTACTGACTGAGTCGGACAAACTGAACCTCGTACTCAGCCACTGACATGCTCCCTTGAGTAAGAGACATGAATTCCCTTTTCTTTTCATCCAGGTACCGCACACTCAGATACCTCCTCTTGAACGCGTTCAGAAAGAACGTCCAAGTCACATCAGCATCCTCCATTCCGGAGATAGTGGTTGTCCACCAGGTATACGCATCGTCATGCAACAATGATATTACACAGCCCAACTTCTGCACTTCATTGCAGTTCATTTGTCCCAAAATTCTCTTGGTACTTTCCAACCAAGACTCGGAACCCTCAGCAGACAAACCCCTGAACTCAGTCCCTCCCAGACTGCGCAAGCGTTCCAGAGGTAGTCTAGCATTAGCATCTCCCTGATGCCCAGCTCCATGAGCTCCAGCTACCGCCGCCTGAAAGGCTCTAGTAATAGCCTGAATCAGCACTGTCATGTCAGGAGCAGCTTGCCCCTGCCCAGCTTCAGGTCCAGCGACCCCAGCACCAGCACCAGCTCCCTCACCCCCAGCACCACCACCACCGGGTGGAGGAGGTAAATCCACTACATTTTCAGCATTCTCTTCGTTCTCATTTTGAGCCATAGCTCGCGTATTAATCCTCGTCTCTCTACGAGGTCCCATTCACTATACAATGCAACCACAAATGCAATAAACATAGTCAGGCTCAGCAAGGTAAGCAATCCAAGTACTCAAGCTCGTTTCCAATTAAAACAAAGCATTTCATTAGCTTTGATATGGCAATGGGTCCCTCTAACATGCTTCACCACAGCATACACCGCAGTTGCAACATTCTTACAATTCATACATCATACTTTCACTCAACTAGTATACAAGCAATCATACACATATCACCCACATAACCATTCCCAAATACTCAAGAACTCAGCTCTGATACCACCAAATGTAACCCCCTTAGCCCGGCCTAGACGGTTGACCCGAACTACAAAGATTACACGGGGAAAACCAAAGTCAACCCGAAAGTCAACCTTGATTAACGACCCTTTTTTTTCTTTTTAACTTTGTCTAAATGCATATTAACCCTAGGTGTACTCTTGAGATAAGCATACTCAAAAATCACAGCAATCGGAAAATAATAAGGGACTCAATTGCACAACATATGAATTTAGGGACCAATTTGTAAATTCTGGAAATTAAGAGGACTTTACCAATTTTTAAGTTACCATTATGAAATTAATCATGTTTCATGCTTCTCTGCCAAATTTCATCTTAAACGAACATCCCAAACTCAAGCAATTGCACATACAAAAATCAGGACTAAAACGTAAAGCTTGCAAACCTCAAAACCATTCAAATCAGTGCCCAACGGTCAAGTGTTTCGAAACGGGTCTAGACCGTTCAGAAACACGGCTTGGCAGTAGCCAAAGTGTTTCGAAACACCTCTGCTCGTTTCGAAACACCCAGGCCAAAACATGCACCTGTTTCGAAATAGGCGAGGGTGTTTCGAAACACCCTGCCCAGAAATAGCAGAAAAGTCTGTTTTTACACTCTTTCGACCCACCAAACACGCTCATATGACCTCCATATCATGACAACAAGTCATCAAACATTAAAGGAACATATTTGCATCATCAAAGCTCAATCACGGCCTCAAATAAGAAAAACCACAAGTCTAAAGGCATGCATCCTATAATGAAAAGCAAGCAATCATCAAATCTCCAAAACAAATACCAAATGGCCATTTACATGTTCCAAAAATCATCATAGGCATTGAACCAAACTTAGGGAGTCCAAAACATCTCCCAAAAACACAATCTAGGTTCCCATTGCCAAATACCAAAAGTTAATAGTGTTGTGAAAATAGTCACCATACGTGAGCTTAGACTTTCACTTGGATCCTTGACCTCCTTGCTGCCCTTAAAGCACTTCAATGCTCTGCATTATTGGTTCAAGAAAGAGAGAGCGTAAGCACAAATGCTTAGTGAGAAATGCTCTAATGAAACAACACAATAATGCACTTTGTAAAAACACCTTTCCAAGGCCTTTAATTTCAAAACATCATATATCACGCATCTATGCATACAAACCAAGCATCTCATGCTTCAATACATCAACATGTCATATTGGCTTTCAAGTGATAATCCATAACCATTTTTTCAACTCAAAACACAATCGGATACGCAGATTACAAGCGTTGTCCCATACGCTTCATACACACTACCAAACACTCAAGGTGGAGTTTACCGGTACAATCACAACCCCTCAACACCCGTGATGGAGTCTACGGTACAATTACAACCCCTCCACATCACTCATTGGTAGTTGTATAACATCACTAACGAGAACACGAGACACACAACACAAGATTCTCACATGGCATTTTAACCACCATTGTAATCTTAGACATCTCGTTAGTGTACTTGGATGGAGTTTACGGTATCATTACAACCCCTCAACATCCAAGGCGACTTTATTCACGGTGCACCCAATCCTATAGCCGGCTAACTATATCTGATTCAAGTACTTTTAAACCAACACATCACTTGCCAATATACATCATTTACCAACATCAATCCACTGTTTTTAAGCATTTAACAAAGCCATTAAATAATCATGCATCACAATGCATCAAACCACATTTATCAATGTTCAAATCAAGGATCTCTTACCTTGAGCATCCTTCAACACATGGCTTACAAAACCAGCATTAAACATGCTAAAATATGCTTTCAAAACAGAATTTAAACATGCAAAATAACAGATTGCATTCAACCATCTCATGGTTCATCAAAAAGAGAGTTTCTCCGAAAACTTACTCTTGAGCTTAGCTAAGTTGTTTAGACTTAAACTAAGCTCCCATAACCTTCAAACATTGGTTTCAAAGCTGAAAACCAAACTTCACTCACCGATTTCGTTTCGCAAGCTTGCCGAAACGCCGATCAAGCCTCCAGATCAACACCACAAGGATCCGAAGATGTCTCCCCTGTTTTAAACACATCAAAGCAGAGGATTAATGCATCATCATGCATTAAAATCTTCAGCCAAAACACCTAAACTCAATGCTCTCATCAAAACTCACATTTCGGCTACCAAACACAACCAAAATCACATCCAAACACCCCTAAAACATTACCCAGCCAAGATCCATCACTTCTAATCATTCTTACACATCAATTAACATCCAAAAAGGACCTAATCACGTCCTTATACCTCCAGCTATAGCAGAACATCAAAATCACCCCAAAACCATCATTTTCTCAAGTAAAAACTTAGGAAAATCAACCTATTCGGGATTGCATTGATTAAACCTCAATTACACATCATTTAGACATCCAAAATACATCAAAAAGACATCTCAAAACAGAGCCAAATCATCTATTACGAATTTCTTCAAAATTAAATCCAAATCTTGCATTTTAAGCCAAAATCAAGATCACAACATTAAAACCTTTAATAAAACTCAATTTAAGGATTGAGAACTTGGGAATTTCAGTAAAGAACTGAGTATTTAGAGGAGAAGGACGTTCATACCTCTAAATGTGGATTTCTCCTTGTTTAGAGCCAAAATCCTTGAAAATTCAATAAGCAAATAATGAGGATTTGGTGTAGGAATGATTAGGAATCATTTAGGGATTGAAATCTCAACTTTAGGTGTGAAAATCAAAGGAAAAGTTGCTGTGGAAATGTGTTTGGCTGAGGGAATTTTGAGAGAAAATGAAATGGGAAAATTTTGGTAAAAGTTAGTTATGAAACCAAAATGTGACTTTTCCCTCTTTTCTTTTTATTAATTAACATTAAATGAGTCTTTAAAATTTAAGAAAAATCTGAAGAAACCCTCCCTTCGGTAAATTAGCTCCTTAAAGATTCAAAGTTTCAATCCTTTTAAAACAGTCACCAACTTTTCAAAAATTACATTTTAGTCACTAACTTGAAATGTCATATTTCCAAACCCCATTTTGTAAAATTGATTTCACCACTCTCTTATATATAATAAAAGAGGATTTTTAGATATTTTTTCATATTTTTAATGCATCCCGAACTAGGCATTCTCTAAAAACCACCTTTTATATTCGGTCCGGTTCAGACCCTAAACTTCCAAGCCCAAAATTGAGGTGTTACAAATTGCGTGCAAGTATACACGGTGCCAAGTTATAGTGTGGAGATTGGATGTACTGTCTCGGCACAATTTTGCAGATCAACTTAATAATTTTCAACAGCCGCCCACGACTATGCCTTAGCGGAGACCAATGTAACTGCTTGGGTAGTTAAGCGATGATTCAAGGCTCGACAAGGCTCCCTTCTATGACTTCCTCTTCTCCCGAAGCTTGAAGTACTATTGGCGAACACGTCTTGGATGATACCTTTCGACGTGAATCTAAGGATGAACACCAACCGATTATGAAGCCTCTCTTAGCCGTTGAACTTCTAACTTATCCCTAAGCCAAAGTAGCTTTACCCTTATGGTTGGATAAAACTGTGTTTACTAGTTTTGTGAGTCCAACTCTCCCGATATTGAACAAATAGATTAATGCCATATTCTCTCCCGATAAAGATTGCAACAATGAAGAACCAAGAGTAAACAAACCTTGAATTTTATTGCAAAAACTGAAAACCTAAACAAATACAGGAAAACTCTCACAACAACTCCACAACCAACCCTTAGCCCTTGGGAAGGTTTAGAACATAACGGAGGATGGTGACACTAGGGTTTTTCGACAAGAAAAAGTTTTCTCTCTAATCTCAATTGTCTTCCTCCTTCAATTCGATTACATATATATATGGGAGGATCCTAGGTCTAAGTCGGTTTAGGGCAGGAATCCTAGTTAGAATCTAATTATAACTCATTAAAAGAACAAATCTAACATTAAATCTTCCTAGATTCTCGTTTGAATTTTTCCACCTTGACTTTGACCATGGCTTTTCTTTGTCTGTTGGGCTCCAATACACGTGCAAGTGGTCTAAAAAATTGGGCTTGATGGGCTCTTTCAGTCACATACCACTTTGTATTTTCCACCCTTTCTCGAGTTGTTGCCTTGGCAGCACAATGTTGACTGCTTCGAAAAAGGTGTGGATTGGTCTGCAGGGGTTGGCACAACTCTTCATTTTGGGCCACTCCTCCTCGATCAGCTCTCCAGTTGGTCCAATAGCTTCCTCCATCAGTTTCCAACTTCTCCAGTTCTGCCCTTTTTGCTGTCTCGGCGGCATCTGCCTGGGCGGGTACTTGCGCACAGTTAAAAAACACACCTGAGCAGTATCTTGTATATAAAAACAATTAAATTCATCAAATAAGGGATAATATCTAATCTATGTTGTCTTGTGTATGTTTTCCTAATAAATGCAACTAAACTATACTTAAGAATAACAATAATTGAGCTAAACTAGGGCATAAATATAAGACTTTTGCACACTTAACAATAGAGGACTAAATATGTTATTATGCCAACTTTTGTTAACTGCCACGTCATCAGGCGTTAAATTTTTAACGGCACAAGACTAGTCTGTTACTTTTTTAAGTCGAGGGACCAGTTTGTAACTTCTGATATTTAAAGGACGCAAAAGATAATTGAAGCATAGTTGGGGGACCATTCATGTAGTTTACCCTATATTTTTCTAAATATAATAATCCTTCTTTATTAAAAAAATGTAGTTACATTCAAATCCAACACTTTTTTAGAATTTAGGGATAGTAATCGGGCGTGGCGGGTGTGGATATCTCATACTTATACATACTTAAAATATTCATACTCACCACCCACAACGGATACAATTTCTAAATTCACACCCGCCCACATAGGTACATTCTCAAATCCATCCCCATCCTCATCTCCCATCTTGTACCCGCCCATACCCGCTTGACAACAACCACGCATATCACATAAAACATAAATTCAAGAACAATCATAAACATAAATTCAAACTCGATCATAAAACACCATAAAACAAACCAAGGTCTTAGTACATAAAACAAGCTAAAGTCTTAAGTACATAAAACACAATAATAAAACGCATAATCAAAGTCTACAAGCATAAATGACAAACACATAATAGTTTTATTCTTTTGCTCAACATTATGAAATTTAAGGCAATGCTCGTCACACATTAATTCACCTCTATGTCCTTAAATTGAGAACACTCTATTTTAAATTCACCTTTACCTACACATGTAATAAAAGGCAAAACTAACATAAGTTCGTTAATAAACTTTAATAAGATAATTAAGTACAATTTCAGATATTAAAACAGACTAGAAAAATAATTTTACCTTTCATATCATCTCAAATCCAATTCTGAGCACACATTAATGCTTCAATCGGCTCCGGAAGTAATCGACTACGATATGGACCAATTACTCGTCTACTCGTGCTGAATGCATATTCTAATAGAACTATGAAGGCATGAATGCTCAAAATATCCCCTGCTACTTGTTGAAGAGTTGGATAACTATTTCCATTTGTTCTCCACCAATTAAGAATATCAAAATCATCAACAAGTGGTATGTTGGCAGCTTTCAAGTACTTGTTCAAATCAGATTTTTTGGAGTTTCATCATTATCTTGTTCTATATATTCTGCAAACTCATTTAATGTTGTCCTCTTCCCCTTGGTACTAAAAAACTAACAGATTTTGTTTTGCTATTACTAGCTTGGTTCTTACTATTCTTATGTCCATACTCATCCACTAATTCACGTAGAAGATTTTGAATTCTACCAATCTCAGTTTGGACATTAAACTCATCATAAATTTTAGCAAAATAAAAATGAATCAGTTTCATCTTGAACCTAGGATTAAGTACAGTCGCCACTTGTTAGGAGGCTCGAACAATCAACCGAATGCCAAGAAGGGGTGAATTGGATTTTGAGAGATAGTGGTGAAAGCAGTGAAATTTAAAATTTAGACACGATGATTTATAATCATTCGACTTCTAAACCAAGTCTACCCCCACTACCTTAACTATCCACACTAAGGATTTTCTACAAATTCACTAATTTGTCTTTCCTTTTTACGGTATCAAGGAGATAATCCTCACAAACCTATACTTATACCCCAATGTCTAGAAACTTCCTCTTACAAAGAGAATACTAATTAACAAACAAAAGAAAAATCTCACAAGGAAAATATGTTTGCACAATTAAGCTCTCACCCAAATTCTAACACTTGGGCATATATAAAAATTAAGATCACAAGCGTATTCTACAAAAAACATGACAATTAAAGCTAAAAAATCACTTTCTCTATACATGAATGTTGGTAGTATCGTTTTTTGTTATTGCATGTCTGACTGAAGATCTCTAATGAGTTCTTGATTGTTACTAGCCGTTGGGGATGTTTTAAAGCCGTTGGGAACTTTAATTCCAACATTTAATGCAGTATGGTGCAGGGCGTATCGTTACACGAGCTTTGGGTATTGATACCTGTCTCAAAATTGAAAGAGTCGTTGGGCAATTTTACACTGGGTAATGGTACACGGTACATGCGTATCAGTACTGACCCTTTCGTATTGGTACAGTCTAAGCCGTATCGATACATATTTTGGCTATTGAAAGTTTGGGGTTTTGGAAATAAAGGGGCGTATCGGTACGGGTAAAATGGATATCGATACAGCTGACCAAATATCGATACATGGGTATGGGTATCGATACTCACATCATGTTTTTGACACTTTGGCTATTTTAAATGCATTTAAACATTTTTTTGCAAACATATTTTCAAGTTTATGAACTTTCGAAATATTTTTGCAAATCAGTTTAAGTTCAAAAACATTTTTTTCTTTAAGTTATATCAAAATCACATATCTCAACAATCTCTCGCTTTTTGATATAACAAAACCTCTTGAAAAATTGTTTTTGTGAAAACTCCCCCTTAGAAAAACATTTTTAGAAAAACAGAATATTTTTTATTTTGAAAATATTTAAAGCTTCACTTTTTTTATTTTTGAAATTAAATTTCTCAAACCTATCTCTCCCCCCCATTTTGTTATATCAAAAATAATTTCAAAATGAAATTCGAAATCACATTAAGTTCAAAATAATGGAAAAAAGACCAAATATTTTAACAATAAAGAGTTAAAATGGTGCCACTTATTCAAGCAACAAGTAAATTGTTAGTCCAACAATTCGAGAGAAAGAAATTTAATTTCAAATAAATAAATTAAATAAATACAAGAAATTCAATCAAACATGCCATTAATCAAGATACACCCAAGAGCATACAAGGCATGGCAAAAAAGAGATAAAATTTTCCTTTTTTATTGTGCGTACCAGTACGAAGGAGGCCATATCGGTACTTGGTTGAAAGTCGTAGTGGTACGGTATGGGTGGTATTGGTACCGAAGGCACAAAACTGGTGAAAATGCAGCAAAAAACAACTTAAAAGGCCTTACAACTTAGTTTTAAGTCCATACAACTATTACATCCTAGATATACATTTTACACATTTTGCTAGACATGTTTCTCAAAACATACAATTTAAAACTTACAAAGCATGGATTTCACCAAATTCAACCAAACATTACAAGTTTAAGGCAAAAAACATAGACACTAGCATACTAGGCCAAAACATGTAACTCATGCAATTTGAGGCTCCCCTAACTATATGCAATTATGCACAACATGGAGCCATACAAACATGCTTAGATCATTGAAAATAGACATGGAATATGATCAAGCAATTACATGAAAATAAATTTTACCACTTGAACCAAGGTAGAATGTTAAGCCTTCCTTCTCCAAGCGTCTTTCCTCCTTTGTGGGTCATGAGCTTCCATAATTCAACTTTGATCATCAAGGGCTCAAGCACACCTACAAAAGACAATCAAATAATTTTTGATATCCAAATTACTTTGGATCCGATAGAGTTAGTCCCAAATAACTTAGTCCTCTTAGGTATCCATTTTTTAATGTCTACCTTTTTGTTTGAACAAATTAGTCCCTTAGGGACCCAAATGTCCTTAACTAATTTGCCTTTGAAAAATCTAGGGTAACTAGAATGTCTTTGGTAAAACTTATATTTTACAAAATTATTTTTGGAGCACTCTCTATTTTCCATTTTTAAGATTTTTGTAAATCAAAATTTTTCCCTTCTTAAGATCATCCAACTCTTTTTGATTATCTTCATGAACTTTTTGAAGCAATTTTTTTAAATCAAGATTCTTTTGCTCAAAGTCCTTGAGCTTTGCTTCAAGTTCATCTTTGGTTTTAGAAATCAAATCATTTTCAATTTTTAACTTTGAAATCAACTTTTTGTTTTTAGAAAATGAAGCCTTGAATTCCAAAACCAAATCATCATAGGCTTCTTGCAACTCATCAAAAGTATAGGAATTTAAATTAGATGAGAGAGAGTCAGTTAGATCGACCGTGTAGATTTTGGGGTTCTCGTCACTTTTATTATGTATCTTTCAATCCTCACTTGGAACATTATAGGCTTTGGCAGACTAGAGAAAGTTAGAGCCTCTAGGAAAATCATTCAAGAGTCTAAAGCAAGATTTGTATTTCTTTAAGAAACAAAATTAGAAGTCGTCCCGAAAATTTTTAAAAGAAAACTATGGGGAAATCTTGACTTCGATTGGGTTATTTCTCTTGCGGTTGGTTCGGTAGGCGGTTTGATCACTACTTGGGACCTTATATTCCTCAAAGTGACCTCAAAATTTGTTTCCCAAAGGTTTATCGCTGTGCTGGGGGTTATTTCGACCATTGATTTGGAGTGTGGTTTTCTTAATGTTTATGGCCCTTCCATTGAATCTGAAAAAGGTATGTTTTTCTCTGAGCTATCAAATTTTCTTTGTAATTTCCCCATTCCTTGGTACGTTTGTGGACACTTCAACGCCTTTCTATCCCCTAAAGAGATGCTACGGCGGGGATAAATCTTAGTACTTTAGAGCTCTTTAAAAATTTTGTTGATGGAGCGGGTCTTTTTGATTTACCTCTACAAGAAAGGTGTTATACTTGGTCCAATAACAGGGAGGTGCCAACGTTTTTCCGTCTCGACAGATTCCTATTATCTAAGGATTTTGCTTATAAATTCCTGTTAGTGGTTTAGAAATTACTTCCAAAACCTTTATCAGATCACAATACGGTTATTTTATACGAGGAGGACAAGAATTGGGGTGTAAGACCTTTCAAATGCTTCAGCCACCGGTTCCATAAAGATGGTTTCGACAAGGCTATCCACTTGGCCGTTAACAACTTGAAAGAATCAATGAACGATCCAAGTATTGGCGGGGTTTTCAAAGCTTTAAAATTAGCAGCTATCTCATGGTCTAAAAAACAAAACCTGGAGCATGCAAAGCAAAATTTTGTCTTGGAAACCAAGATTCATGATTTGGAGTCTGAGCTTCAAAGGGTTTCAAATGATCTTGCTATCTCCAATGAGATCAAAACCATAAGTTTCCAGCTCTGGAAGGAATATAGAAAGGAGGGAAGAGCCTGGTTTCAAGAATTCAGAGTGAAATGGATTTCAGATGGAGACAAAAACACTCATTTTTTCACCTTTCAGCCTCTGCCAAAAAAAGAGCAAATATGATCAACATTGTACATGTAATTGGTTCTTCTATCTCTGACCCTATAGGGGTGAAATCTACAGTGTTTGATTATTTCCAGAATGCCTACCATTCAAAAAGTGCTTTGGGGGGGGGGGTTTAGACCTTAATCTTGATTTTAAGAAATTGAAACAATCTGAAGCATCTTGGTTGGAAGAAAGCTTCTTCGAAAAGGAAATTTGGAATGTTATTCAAGATTCAGATGGTAATAGGGCTCCGGGCCCTGACGATTTTAATTTAGACTTTTTCAAAAGGTACTGGTCATTATTCAAAGATTTTATGTTGGGTTTTTTCAATGACTTCTACCACAATAGAATTGTGATGAAAGTCTTAATTACTCTTTCTTTACTCTCATACCGAAGAAATTAAATCCCAGCTCACTGGAAGAATATAGGCTAATCAGTTTAGTCAATGGTGTATACAAGATTCTGAGTAAAGTCCTGGCAAACAGACAACAATGTTAGATAAAATCATAAGCGAATTCAATTTGCTTTTATATCCGGAAGGCATATCCTTGATTGTTCCTTGATAGCTCAAGAGACCATTGATTTCTTGATTAAGAAGGGTGATAAGGATGTTACCTTTAAGATAGATTTCAAAAAGGCTTACGATTCGGTTAATTGAGACTTTTTTGTTGTTGGTCCTAAAGAAGATGGGTTTTGAGGATCGTTGGTGCAAATGGATAGAAACGTGCATCTCCACTGACTTAATCTCGGTGTTAGTAAATGAGTCTCCACAGAAAAATTTATATTATCTAGGGGCCTTAGACAAGGTTACGCCTTGTCTCCTCTATTGTTTAACATAGTGGGAGAAGCCCTTAATCTGCTGTTAACCAAAGCTAATACTTGTGGTTTATTTCCAGGCTGTTTGGTCGGTCGCAGAGACAATTGCATTTGTGTTTCTCATCTTCAATACGCAAATGATTTGATATTTTTGTGGTGCGGGGGAAAAACAAGTCTTGAACATTAAACGAGACTTGCGGGTCTTTGAACTTGCTTCTGGCCTTTAAATTAACATGAAAAAGAGCAGAATATTTGGAGTTAATATCGTTGATTCCCTGCTTCATAGTTAGGCTAACTCGATTGGGTGTTCAGTTGTGACTTTTCCCACAGAATATTTGAGATTGCCTCTAGGGGTGAAATGAAACTCTGTTAAAATATGGGATCCAGTCGTATCCAAGGTCTCTCACAAACTTGCGGGTCGGAAGTCTACTTTCCTATCGTGGGAAGGCAGAATCACTCTAATAAAATCAGTACTTTCAAGCCTTCATGTTTACTTCCTATCTATTTTTAAAATGCCTGTCGCTGCGTACAATATATTAAACATGATATTTGAAAACTTTCTTTGGGGTGGCTCCACGGATCATAGACATATTCACTGGAAGAAGTGGTAGGAGACATGCATGCCTATAGACAGAGGAGGGCTCGAGATTTTGGATCTTGATATTATGAATAAAGCACTGCTTGGAAAATTGAGTTGGAGATTCGGGAATGAATCAAATAGCTTTTGGAAAAAAGGTAATTTCTTGTAAGTACAAATATAATTCCTCTGTACCGACTTTGCCCAAAGCTCAGTGATGAGTGTTCAAAAGTATTATTTTTATTACCCCTTTTTACTCATATTATTGTTAGACTTAGGCACATTTTAGTTACATTATTAGGCATTCATGCATACTTTCATAATTTCCTTCACCATTATGCTTGAGTTCATAATTTAATTATTTTGTGGAAAAGGTGCTACTAGGTATGAATTTTGTGCATTATTAGGCATTCATGCATACTTTCATAGGTTATGCCAGGAATTGTCAGGACTTGTCGTGGAAATGCCACATCAACCTGATGCCTCGCCAATATATGCCGATCATTGCCGAGTGGAGCCATGCCAAACCCTGTCGAGTGATGTCGAGCAGAGACGGTCGAGTGATGCTGAGTATACCTGGCCGAGCGAAGATGACCGAGAGACCACTACCAGGTCATTGTCGTGCCAAACTATGCTGAGCTATTGCCGAGGCAATGCCCGTGCAATTTTCGACAAGGGAGAAAAAAAAAGCAAAGTGGTAGGCGACTTGAAGAGCGTAAAGAGCTGAATTTTTAGAGATAATTTGCATGAATATCAGAGCTTGAATATTCATGAAGAGGTCAAAAAGAGATTAAATCCAAAGAAAATAGGAGTTTTCGTTGGAATAAAATTAAAAGAGATTTAATATTTCTTTTATTCAATTTAATTCCAACGTAACTTCCTCCTCAAGAAAGACTTTGACCTAGCCATCTCCTATATAAAGAAGGCCATGCCGTCAACTTCAAGGGGAGTCGACCGGAGAGAAAGAAACACGGGGTTGTTCGAATTCTTCATCTTTTTCTTCTTTGTTTCGGTTAGATTCTTGCTAGGGAATTGTTCTTTGTATATCTTTCAAAACCCAGCCATGAACTAACTTGTTTGGCTTGGGTTATTTTGGGTTTGTGGTTTTGATAAACGTTTATATTTGTTTAGGTTTTTGTTATGCAATTTAAGTTTAAGGTTTGCTTATTCTTGGTGTTTATCTTTACATGAAATTGAATTGGGAGAGGAAATTGTGATTGCATTCATTTATCTAATATCTGGAGAGTTAGATTCATGAAACGAATAAGCATGGTTTTTGCCCAAGTCAGTGAAGACTAATTCAGCTTAGGAATAAGTACGAATTTCAACAGCTAAGAGAGGCGTAAGTTCGGTTCATGTTCACCTTTGGTTCACACTTGGAGGTATTACCAAGGCTTGTACATTGATAGAGTTTCAACTTAGGGATAAGAAGAAACCATTGAAGGACGCTTTGTCGAACCTTGACGTTGTTGGTTGCTACCCGATCAAGGGATTGTTGAGGTAGTTACTTAACCCATTGCCGCGACAGTAGCTTTGGTCATTGCCGAGGTAATTCGGTGTTCATTGCATTAAAAAACTGAGACGATCGATTCGACTATCACTCCTCAAATTCACAATAACCTGGCCTACTCTTCTCTCTTATTTAATTTCCTCTATCTTTTACTTTTATTGTTCTTTAGTTTATTCGTTAGTTAGAACTCTTCATATCACCTATTTGTGTTTTTACTTTCACAATGTAGTAACTTAAGCAAAGTGGCCCAAACCAATCCCTGTGGAGACGATACTCGATACTCATATCACTCTATTACTCGCGACGTGTATACTTGCACAATTGCGTAGCACTTATTACACGCAACCGAGTGTGTCGCGACCGCTTTTGGGACCCGTTTGTGAAAAAATAGCCTGACGATTAGGGTTTTTCATTTTAATTTGATCTTGAAATTAGGGGTTTTCCATTTTTAATCAAATTTCCTTTATTTTCTTAAAAATCGTTTTGGAGTCGCCACCGATCACTTTGGTAGACCAGACACCATAAAAACGAACCGGAGATTCTTTTTAGTATAATACGGGTTCAGAGTCAGTTACGTGTAGGGAAGGGTTAACACCCCTACGAACGCCCGTTATCGGTTCCTTGTTAATTTCACGTGGAATTTTGGTATTTCGAACATTATTCTAAATTTAATTAAATCTTTAAATTGTAAAATGGATTCCATTTCGAATGGGAATATCCTTTTGTAAGAAAATTCATTTTGGACGAATATAAGTTTTGAAACGTCCAAATACATTAGGACACTTTAATTTATATTCAAAATTTATCTCAACACAAAATGTTTAATGCACGACCAATTATTTTGTTATTCATTTTAAGTAAGACCTAATTAGGTTTCATTAATTAAATTAATTAGAAATCTAAGAATATTATTAATTTTTGGATTTAAATGGTAACATCCAAGTAATTTGGACACTATCTTTAATGTGTCCAAAAGTAATAATATTCCTAATTTAAAGTGACACTAATTGTTTATCCTATTTTTTAATTTTATTTAAACTAACTATGCGTAATTTCAATTTTCTAAGTTTGAATGAAGCATTGAATTTATTACTTAAATATTCCTTTAATTAAAATCACATTACAATGCGAAATTAATTAACTTAGAATATTTAAGCTTTATTCAACATCCATTTATTTTCTAAAATGTCATTTCCTACCAAATTAATTATATTTAATTAGAGAACCTAACCCTGAAAGTCTCTAATTTTATTACTCTAGATGAATTAAATTCTCCTAATCAATTGTACTACATGCCATTTAAAACATACAATCATACAAGATAAATTAAACAACTAAATCAAAACAATTAAACAAAGCAATTAAAGCTGATTTCAGGACTAAATTGCATTAAATTGAGAACTAGGTATCCAAATTACAAAGAAACGATGACCAAAGTGAAATAAAAACAAAATTGGCCGCCAAAAACATGAATAACAGAAAGAAGGGCGCGAATCCTACTTTGACCCGACTTGTCCCGCGCGCGGGTTCCCCATACCTGGCTCAAAACAACGTTGTATGGGTCTGCCTATATAAGGCTAATCTTGAGACCAACTCAGCCTTTCTTCCCCTTCTCCACTCACTACTTAACTCGGTCGAGACCCAAACTCTCTGAAACACGATTTTTGGCCACACTCTGGCGGCCGTCAAACGAGTTTTAGCCGCCGTGTTCCACCACCACCAAACCCTAAATCGACTGATTTTCACTCCTTAAAACTAGATCTAGACCTGGATTCAATCGAATCCACCTCGTTACACCCAAATATAAACCCTAAGCTACCCGAAACCCTCATTTTTGTCGCCGTCTCCTTTCTCCGACAACGGGCAATCTCCTTAGGCCGACAAGGATAAGTTTTTTTTGGTTTAAACTCCCTTTCAAATATGATTTTATTTCGGTTTTCATACAATTATTCACTAATTTTGTGTTTTCTCAGAGAAATAGAGAGAAACGGTTTTACCTCAACGACGGTGATCGGGACGGCTTCGCAGCAATGGTTCGTCTTTGTGATATCAGCTTCGCTCGTGGAAAATCAGCAACAAACAACTTCAAGCGGGGTTCGCAGCGTTTTCGGTGACGTTTGTCCGTCTTCTCTGGCATTAGATCCAACTTCTATAGTGGCGGTTTGACTCCCAGCGCACCAGTTTGCTTTCCGGCGATTCAATTCCACAACGGCTCTTCAAATCCATAACGGTTTGGCTTCCGAACGATTCATTTCTCGGGGACTCCATGTCGTTCCAACGGCAGCGACCGTCGAGCTTCCGGCGACCACAAACGGCTCCAACATTCCCAACGGTTGGTTTCCCGAGGTGAGCACTCTCTCTCCTCCTTTTATTTATTTATTTATTATTATTATTAATATTATTATTACTGAATAGTTTTAATAATGGATATTAATTGGTGATAGTTAATGAATCTCACACTCTCTTTCATGCTATTTATAGGAGTTGACTAAGATGATGTCAGCAAAGAGAGTTGATCCAAGTGAAGAGTGAATGAACCAATGGCCGACTGCCACGTGTCCATTGAGTACCATATTTAGGCAGGAATTTTGTGTTTTCTTGGGCAAATTTGTGCTTCTTTGGGATTAAGGATATATGAATTTGGGTCTGACTTTGTAAACGGGCTTGTATCTAATATTTGGCGTGTAAATGGACACTAAATTGAATTTTTATTTATTGATGGACTAATTTTTTGGGGTTTATTATTTACTTATTTTTTTGGTTTTGTTTATGGTGAAAATATAGTATATATTTATATATATATATATACTCGGACAACATACGGGTATTACAATTGCCCCTCTTTGCTCATTGTAGTGTAACAAGAATAGGGCAAAGACTGAAAAGACACGGATTTTGTTCGAACTTCCTGACCATCGAAGTTTGAAGTTGTTCTTATTATTATGAAATTCTTCAATCTTCTACCAAACCGTAGAGTTTGAATTCTTCATCTTTTAAGGTCTAGTATTGCTCCTTGAAATTCTTTATTTTTTGAGGTTTGAAGCTGTTCTTCTTATTATGAAATTCTTCATTCCTCACTCTTTCTCAGTCCATATTTCTGTTAAGGCACCGAATAAGCAAGCTCTTCTCATTAGGAACTTCCTCATTTTCAAAAGTGCGAACTCTTCTCATTAGAAGCACTTCATTATTCTGGAAAACATGGATTTGCCTCTATGCAAAGGTGTTGAATAAGCAAGCTCCTCTCATTAGGAACTTCCTCATTCTTCAAACAACGAACTCTTCTCATTAGGAGCTCTGTCTTTGTTGAGTGAACTCTTTTCATTTGGAATTCTGTCTTTGTCAGGGCGGACTCTTCTCATTAGGAATCCTTTCTTTGCTTGGGTGGACTCTTCTCATTAGGAATCCTTCTTTTCTAGGCGAACTCTTCTCATCAGGAGTTCTTCTTTGCTGGTTAGATTCTTCTCATTAGGATCCCTTCTTTGCTGGGTCAGACTCTTCTCTTTAGGAATCCTTCTTTGCTGGGCGAACTCTTCGCATTAGGAGTTCTTCATTCCTGCAAAAAGGAAATATCATCAATTAATAAGGGTTCTTCTTGGTATAATATAGGATATCTTCAATTTTCCGCTTGAAGCACTAAATTCTTTAAAATCACTACTTTTCCACTTATGGTGTCTTGATCTTTCAATCTGAAACTCGTATAAGATCTCTTGTTTCTTTCTATATAAATCCATCTCTTTTTAGTATATGTGATTGTACATCTTCTTTATTTGACCCTAAGGTTGATCTTTCTTGTGCTTCCCTCCTTACAGTATGAACCATTTTTCCTCTTCTCTCCTTATTTTTTAAACTGAGGTCCCCCCAAAAATTATATTTTTGTCAATACCATGCCCCAACCGTCAAACTATCTTACTGTGACACCATCCAAAAAGTTCTCATCATTTCTAGAAGTGTTGATCTAAAAGGACTTAACATTATGCCCGAAAGGTTACTGACGACCCGAAGGCTTTAAAATTGCGTTGCACTATCTGTCTTGTGCAAACAATCGCATCACTTACGAAGGTGATAGCCTGAAGGACTTATCCTCATGCCCGGAGGACTTATTGACGACCTGGAGGATTTAGATTTGTAATGCACTTTCTTTCCTGTGTAAACAACCACATCACTCCCGAAGGTGATAGCCCGAAGGGCTTATTGATGACTCAAAGGATTTAGATTTGTAATGCACTTCCTATACTGTGCAAACAACCACATCACTCCCGAAGGCGATGGCCCGAAGGACTTAACATCATGCCCGAAGGACTTAATGATGATCCAAAAGATTTAACATCATGCCCGAAGGACTTATTGATGACCTGAAGGATTTAGGATTGTAATGCACTATCTGTCTTGTACATACAATCATAAAATCTTACTGAAATCTGTCTCTGTAAACAGAATATCTAAGATCCAACTCTATAAACGGAGTATCCACCTCTATAAATGGATTATCTTGGGATCCATCTATGTAAACAGGGTATTTAAAGAAATTCGTCTCTATAAACAGGGTAATTAAAGAAATCTGCCTCTATAAACGTGGTAATTAAAGAAATCTTCCTCTATAAACGGGATATCTTTAGACCTTCCTCTGTAAACGAGGTGCTTAGAGAATTTTGCCTCTACAAACAAAATATCTTGAGATCCGCCTCTGTAAACGAAGTGTCTTGAGATCCGCCTATTCAAACGGAATGTCTTGAGATCCGCCTCTTCAAACGGGCTGTGATCTTTGCTGAGATCCACTTCTTCAATTTTGAAGTTGTAAATTGAAATCCTTATATGTTCTTTTTCGATTCTTGTAAACTCCACTCGGATGGATTCTAATCTTCTTTACTTCTTCGTTAGGTTTTCTACTTCTATTATTATGGTGCCTCATCTCTTAAGATTGTTCTTATCAGGTCTCGCTTTGCTTGAAGTTCTATAGCTTGATCTGAAACTCATGTTTTCTTTATGCCTCGGCAAAATTTGCCCCAGAATCTTATTGTTGAGCTCTTATTCTTTTAGAGTAAATCTTTACTTCTTCATTGGTGAAATTCTCTTTAGGCTTTGCATTCTTCCTATTCTGTCTTGATCTGCACTCTTTTGTACAACGATGCCCCAGTAATCTCTTCTGACTTTGAAACATAAATTTGTCCGCCTTTCATCATTACGGTGAGCAAATCCCTCAGGTCCTTGAACTTTATTTAGGTCCCTAAACTTTCTTGAATTCCTTGTACTTTCTTCAAGTTCACTCTTTAGACTCGATCAAAAACTCAAGGTAGACACTTACTTCAGGTCCCTAAACTTTCTAACATATGCATTCTTTCCATGATATATTAATGAAGACTGAAGCGGGTACGAGCTTTCTTCTTCCGTAATGTCGATTTTGCACAAAAAGAATATCATCAGTTAATAAGAATTCTTCTTGAAGTAATGTGAAATATTTTCATTTTTCTCTAATTGATGCTCCAAGATCTTTAGAATCACGACTAATTCTGCTTAAAGTATCTCGATCTTCTAGTCTGAAACTCGTATAAGGTCTCTTGCTTCTTTTCCTTTTTTGCTCGATCCCTTCTACGCTTGGAACATATATTCTACTCCTCCAGTCTTGAAGTTGTAGGTTGAAAATTTTCCTTGTTTCTCGCTGATTCTGGTAGATTCCTGCCAAAATATGCAAAAATGCTCTAAATGTATGAATTAGTATGCTTCTATCTTATGGATGCCTAACTATATAATGCATGAATGTTTTCAATTGAGGACCACTCGGGTGATCTTTCATTTTCAGGGAAGCTCAAAATTTCTTGCTTCATTTTTCAAAAACTCTTTTGCTTCCAAGGTAAACCATCTCACACTCAAGTTCAACCTTCATGATTTCTGCATTTTTGATCTAAAGCGCCTTTTTAGGTTTTCACTTTAGATTGCTTTTCTTAAAGAACCCTTTCAGGTTTTCACATTGGTTTTTTCTCTCTTTTTTTTTCTCAAGGCGCCCTTTTGGGTTTTCACCTCAGTTTTTCTTTCTTTCTCTTCTTTTTTCTTCTAAAAGATCATATTAACTTCATCAATATCTCAACAGTTGACAATTCAAATTTCCTTTTTTCAACGAAGGAACATGGGGCTATAAATCTAAGAAACTGACGATCAATATCTAAGGATCTGCTTCACACTTCATAAACTGTCCCAACTGAGATGTTGCCAAGTAATCACAACTGACAAGAATAATAGCAGAGATAGCAATGATGTTCCTTTGATATACATAGGACAGAGAATGGACAAGCTCCTATCATGATAATGTGTTGGTCTTATGGTTCCAATCATCTTGGCATGAGCACATAGATAAAAATCATTGTTCTTCAGGTGACAGACTTTGTTGTCAATATCAGTTCCAGGTTGCACGTTGTTTGGAGACCCATTTCTATGTATTTGTTTGCCTGGGATTCAAAAATATCTTCACTTCATACTCTCCTCTTTGCTATCTGAGAATCATGGTTCCCAACGGAGACCATCACCTTTGGAACAGAACATATTCTGCTTTTTGTAGCATTGCCCCGCTCTTGAATTCAACTGTCATATTTGCTCACTCTAACATTCGTAAAGCTTTCTTGTCTTGTAGTGCCTCTAAAGTAATGAACCTTTAATGGATTAATACATATTCTTGCTGCAACTTCTGCCCCAAAAAGAATGGTTCATGTTCTTTTTTTGCCCCAGTGTTATTTGTGTCTCTTTCCCGTTGCTTCTGTTTAATTGTTTTTGACGCTCAGAGTTGTGCCCTTTCCTCGTCATACTTTTTAATCATTAACCAAGTACCGAGGCCACCTCCTTTTCTGCCTGCACTTAAAGGATTAGTACATCATAATAATACCCATGAAATCCTTTGCTTTTCGTGTATCTAATTAACTTATCTGCAAGATGCTTGTTGAAAAGATAAGTGAAAGGCTCAAAATATTATTTTATTAAATCGGAATAATTTGATAAGTCATGGAAAATAAAAGAAAAAACAAAATTAGGCCCTAGAATATTAAGTACAAGAGTGCCCTTGAACCAAATTGACAAAGATCAACTCAAATGTGACCCCTTCCACTTTATTCGACTTCCGAGAGAAACATTCTCATATTCCTAATTCTATCCTATTTAAGTGGCACTGTTTGCCGCACTAACTCACCAACCCAATCCTTCCCTCTTTTTTGATCTTAATCACGCATTAGAAGCCTGGAAATCCTTGAAGAAAGGTTAACCCTGATAAGCATGATGTATTCTGAAGACGAACTCCTCTGACTCCAATACCACATATGATCAAAATGGTCTTTTGAGGCTTATAATGGGGCTTGGCTCACGACTATGAAAGAAAGGATATATAGGCTCAAATGAATATTTAAGGGTAATGAAACCAAGGATCATTTTTCCAAGTGAAGCCTTATTTTTGTGCTCTTTGATCTTGAACATGCTTGAATAAATTTTTTCTTTTTCTTTTTTTTTTCTTTTTTGTGGATCGCTCTAGACTGCCCATTTCTAGGTTTTCACCCTAGAGTTCATTTCCTTTCGTTGAATTCAAAAGTGATCAATCATTCGTTTCTCCTTTAGATAGAGATTCATTTGAATAGAAGATCTCACATTTTTCGCTTGTTTTTCTTGTACTTTTCAACTTTGTGCTTTCTCTTTCAACTGCTTCAACTTTATGTCAACAATCTTCAACTTGATTCAGTTGATTCTTTGAACATGAACTTTCCACTGTTTTCTTTTCCTTTTTTTCATTTCTTCTTTCTTTCTTTTTTTCTTCTTTCATTTTCTTTTCTTTTTCTTTTCCTTTTTTGACTTGATTCTGGATATATGTCTTCATTCAGCTTGCATTTCTTGCTCTTGTACATTCACTTTTATTTCTTACCCCTGATTCTCAAGGCATCACTATTATAGCACAATCAAAACCAAACATCTTTCACATGCAAACAAACATCCATCCTCTTTGCGCCCAGTGTAGGGGTGATCCTTGGTTTGGGTTGAATCGAAAGAAAATCATTAGGCTCAAAGGGGACAACAAATGATATTTTTTCTTATTTTCTTTCTTTGTGAAGGGAGATGAAGGAATGCCAAATTTTCTCCCATATACAGATATCTTCGAAGAAAAGCAGTCTTCAGGTGGTAGATGTTTTGGGTTATCACTTCATTCAAGGACCTTAGTCAACAATGTCTGAGAGGAAAATTCACTCATATTTTGTATTTGTGAGTCTCTCGTGATTCCTGGACACTCATTAATGTCTTCTTGTTGGCCTAAATAACTTGGAAGAGAGCCACATTTTGAAATTGATCTCTGAATTTGATTCTTGGTCACTCTTGCCATTAATATCCAAGGACCTGATAAAAATGATAAAGAAGATATATACATATATGTATGGGAGAATGTAAAGTGTCTAGAAGTTCTATTTTATCTGCACATTCCTGCTCATATTATTGCTGTTCTTGAGCTCATTTAGGCATAATTAGGTGCATTCAAGCATATTTACAATATTCTTTACTTTACTTTACCATGACTTTATAGAATATATTATGTTTTGGTGAGAAAAGATATTGTTTAGTTTTATGTTTTTCAGGTGCTGGGAGCTGATCAGAGGAGGAGAGGACGGGAAGGCAGAGAGCATAATGAGATGTACTGAAGAAGTTCCAGTGTCGCCACCGCCGTAGAGTGCCGCCAAGGATGCCGCCGCCGCCGCTAAGTGAGCCCAGACAACATACACCGATATAGTCAAGATGGGTTGCGATTAATAGAGGACGGTTTTCTAAGTCTAACAAGCCCAGTCTTGGATTTTTCTAAGGCCTGGAACAGTGCATAGAGCTGATTGAAGATTGATAAGCAAGATGGTTTATCTTTACTTGCTGAACAAGGCAATGTCCAAGGAGTCCATAATCAAGTAAAAAAAGAGTCAGAGGAGGACATTAAATGCAAAGATACTTTTCCACCAATGAAGATTTCTACTCCAAGAAGGATTTCTAATCTAAGAAGGACTTCTACTCCAAGAAGGACTTAGACTAGACCTTTGCCCATATAAACCTCATGTATTTAGCAAATCAGGAGATAGAAATCTTAGATTTTCTCTAGGCTTAGCTAGGGTTTTCTGCCGCCGCCATGTTCTAATTTTCCCTTGGGTTTTAGGTTATGTTGTGAATTAGTTGTGAGAACGATTGTTTAGGTTTTAAGTTTATTTTTAATAAAATATTCCAATTTGCTTAATTCATGATCTTCACTTCTTCAATTAGTTCCAAAAGTCCAATTGAAGAAATCCATTTGTTAGGCACGAGAGTGTCAAACTCACGAAAGAATTAAGTACGGTCTCATCATGTCGAGGTGTTGACTAATTTGGCTTAGACATAAGTTCGAGTTTCAGCGGCTAAAAGGAGCAACAAAACGTCAACTGCCCGTGTTAGGTTTATGCTGAGATTGCTAGGTATTGCCTACATCACGTGGTGACAGAATCCTTGCCTAGACATAGGAAGGATCACTTCAGAATTGCTCTGCCGAACTTGGAGTATCTGCCAGACTTGCCGCCAGGACTTATCTCCATCCCACATGCCAGGACAACGAAAGTTGCAAGAGCAGAGATCCGCTGCGGCAGCGAAAGGGTCGCAGCCTTAATCCGCCATTACCCGCCGAGGCAGCATATCGTGGCAGCGCAAAACGACTTGGCCTATTCAACGCAGTTTCACACTAAGAAGTAGCATAACCATGCCCATCTTATCAACTTGATTTCTTCTATCTCTTTTATTTGTGTTTTTACATTAAAAGCTCTTTCTTCAACCTGAAATTAATTGTGCATTTATTTTACTTCTGTGTAGATTTACACTCGAATAAGCTATTCAAATCCCTATGGGAGACGATATATTTGATACTATAACTTCACAAAGAGTTTGCACTTGCGCTCATAAAAAGAGAACACTAAAACGCTCTACAGAGAACAAAAACTAATCCATAACAAATAATAAATGAATTATTTAAAAGAATCAAATAATGAAAAATGTTTGCCATTTGTGAAAAATTATATAGGAAACAAGCATTGTAAACAAATAAACTGATTAACCTCCCTTACAAAGGACCCCCAATGCTCGTGGGCAAAAGTGATTGGGATGGTTCAGGGTATTATTCTGCAACTTTCCTAAAAGTGCTGACATTTCCTATTCGGTCAAACTGTCAATCATTGGTCAAGGAAAACCTAAGTGAATTTCAGCCACTTCAATTCTATCAGCAGTTCTTCATTTATTTTCCTCTGCCAACACGAAGACATGCCCTTTTTTGCTCATGTTCTAATATTATCATCGAATCTCGAAGTAAGACCATTCTGCTTATGAATTTCTTTGTTTCTTCAATCAATTGTTATCTCTTTTTCATAGAATGTTCGATCATTTGTTTACGGAAATTGACAACTTCTTCTGGCCGACATTTAGATGAACTATGTTTGTCAAGATGTTGACTGGATGTGTTGAATCTTTTAACGAGCATGTCTGCTCAGGGTTTCTTCCTTGACGACTACTAGTTCTCAATTAATTTCACCTTGCTTTTTCTTCTCTTTCTTTTCTTGACACCTTTTCAGCATTCGATTTCCATGCAACCCAATCACATTGGCTCCAATTAAGTGACTAAATCTTGAATTGCAAATTTTAATGAACTGAACTTCAATTTCGGCTTCAAAAATCCCTTGGTTTAGAAAGTTTTGAACTTGTCGCTTGAAATTATAACAGTCCCCAATATCATGGTCATGAACTACATCACGATATTCACAATGATTCATGATGTTGTAACAACTCGAGTGACGGGACTTCAAAGATTTCAAGTGACACAGTAAATGTAACACCATGGTTTTGGGTCTAGAAGATTCGGTAAGGTTTCGGTGTCCGAAAGACCGGTGTTGGGAGTTGTGGGTGAGTTCAGGGAAAGTGGTCTTCGGATGGTCGGAAAAATATGAAATAAATTTCTAAAATCCTTAAATATTATATATAAGGCTTTGGTAAAAACAATTTTGAAAAAACATTTTCCGAACCATGACATTTCAATTTAGTAACCAAAATGTAAAGATTGCAAAATCTGTTTTTAGTGACCATTTTGTAAAAGAGTCAAAACATAGAATCTTTAAGGAGCTAAATTGGCTAGGCCAATATATTTATTTTCCCCTTTATTTTTGATTATTCAAATATTTTAAAAAGGGTTTTATAATTAAAACTAAAAAAAGGTTGATCATCTTTTCCTCATTTTACGTCAAAAGCATATTTTGGAGCTCTTCTTATTTTCTCTTCAGCCAAACAACCATCTAGGCTTAATTTCTCAAAGTTAAATGATGTTTCTTATTGATCTAATGTTTTCAAAAGGTTTTCCCATCTTCTATCTCTAAAACCCATGTTTTATTCTTAGTTTTCTCAAGTGTTCTTTGCTAATCAAGGGGGAAATACTATCATTGGAGGTGAGCGATGAAATTCTCCTCTGATGTAAGGTTCTTTATTGATATTCTCATGTTTTTGATTCTTTTATTTATTTAGGTTAAGATTTTCTAAAAGGTTTCTAATGAAAATTTGGGTAAATATGGAAAAATGAGATTTTGGGTGGGATTTTGGTTTGGATCTTTCAATGTTGAGTTTGATGATGATTATATATTAGCTTTTGATGTGGAATAATGTTGAGATGATGGGTGAATGATAGAAATCCCGAATCTGGGTTTTGTGTTGAAGTTTGATGGGTGTAAAAGTGAGTTTTGGGGTAAGTTTTGGGATCAATCAATAGCTGATGGTATTCTGATGATGGGTTGATGTTTTTGATGTTTATTCATGTGTTTTGATGATGCATGATGCTGGTTTTATTCTGGAGGTTGTCCGAGTTGAGTTTTCCGAAGTTTTCGGTTTTTTGGAAATGTTTCGATAAGCGATTTGAATGAGTTTTTAAATCTCTATTTTCCAGCAAGTTAGAGTGTTGAAAATATCTCTAATCCTATGTTTTGGGTTGGTTAGAATTAGGGGTGGAAGATCCTAAATCGTTGGATACTTTTGTGGGCGAACCGAAAAGCTAGAAAAGTGTTTCGGCTTGGTTTTGGTATTCGCTGGTGAGTGGTAATGATTTTAATGCCTTAAGAAGGTTAAAAAAGCATTTTGGGAGTTTGGGTTGTGCTGTTAGGCCAATCCAAGCTTAAGAGTAAGTTTTGAGTTATTTTGGTATTTTCGCCGTTTTATATGTTGATCATGTTTTGATCATGAGCATATAATTTACTAATGATATTTTTCCACTATTGTTGTACATCAATGCATGTTGATTTTGTCCAATGAGAATACCATGTGATTTATGAAAATGTTGCTTGAGTTCATGCTATGCATGGGCTTTTGTTTATGGTATTTGTGATGTGTTTGGGGAGGTGTTTAACCCCGGTGTAAAACAGTGGAATGAGATGTTGCGATGAGTATATTGACATATGTGGATCTTTATATCGGATAGATTGATCGATCAATAGAATGTGAAGTGCACTATATATATAATTCGCATGTGAGATAAATTCTTCGGTTTTACAATAGGGGTTGTGCTATTGTGATGTGAGTGATAGGGGTTGTGCTATCACCAACGGGCAATGTTGGTTGTGGCATCCCGGCTGAAGTGAGATTGTGGTAAAGGTTGTTTCACCGTGTAGCTTGATAGGGGTTGTGCCATCAAGGTGTCCGCTTATTCGAGCAACATGTCAATGATGTCGGTATACTCATTCGCTTATGGTTTTAATATGAGCTTGGTAAACTCATATAGTTATGTTTATATGCTTGAAGCATGTGAGTTGAAATAGAGCTGATAGGCTTGGTTTACATATGTGGTTAACATATGGTTTTTGCATAGTTTATGCATGTGTTGTGCCTATGACATGTGTTGTTGCAATTGCTTATACTTGATTTAAGTATGGTATGTTTGAAAGGAAATGATTTGCGAAAGTGATTTTAAGAAATTGTTTTGGTTTCCAAAATGAAGTTGGTTTTCAAAACTGCATTGTTGTAGCTTGGTCTTGAACCCCGCTCACTAAGCTTCGTAGCTTACGCTCTCTTTTCCAACAATGTAGATCCATAGATTATCTTTGAAGGAAACAGTGCAAGGGAAGTGATCCAAGTGTCTGCTTCAAGCTCGAGTATGATTTTGTTTAGATAGTAGTGTGTGTGGCAATGAGGATAGACCTTGTTTATGTTTTGGGGGTGCTTTGTAGACTTCTTGTAATGCGAGCATGTTTGTTATGCCTTGGTTGGCTTGTTTATACCGTGAGCATAATGGTTTTGGCTTTCTACCTTGTTTTGCTTATTTCATGGATTTTGATGTTTCTTGTCTTGTCGTTTGTTAATCGTGAGTTAGTTCTCTTGCTTAAATGTAAGTTTGGTTGTTTATTCTACTGTTTGTATGCTTATCTTGCTGATATCTTGTTGCATGTGTTAATTGGAACCAAGGGGAATAGCCTTGGAGATGCTTGGACTGTAGATTTTTCTGTTTTGCTGTAGGGTGTTTCGAAACAGGCCTCAACGTTTCGAAACGACCCTTAAATTGACCTTTGTGTTTCGGAACTGGTATCGAAATAGGCTTTGCAGTCCCGAAACGGGTCTAACCATTTTGGAACGAAAGCTCTCTGGAATTTTAAATGTTATACCTTTATCGATACTATTGGGAGTGTTTCGAAACGGGGGTCATTGAAAGTAAGTTAAGAGCATCTTGAAGTTGTTTTTTTTGTGTTTCGGTCCAAGCTTGATGTTTATCAATTGAGTTTGATTGAGGGCTTGTTTTGAGTTGCATTTCCGCTTGGAAGTATGAAATAGGACTAATTTCAAAGTGATCACCTTAATTTCATCATAGGACCATGTTTTATGCTAGTTTTGCATTTTGGTCCATGGTTGCTCGGTTGATCGCTCGGTGTTCGTCTTGTCGTGTTTTCTTCCGCTGTGTGTTCTTGAAATATAGGGTTTAACTCGAGCATCTAGAAAAGGTATTAATCAACGTGTTTAGGGTTGCTAATCGGAGGGAAATCTCCGAATTTTTCTTCGGTTAGTCTCGTGTGATCCTCTCAATACGGTCTGGTGGCTAGGCCGGGTCGAGGGGGTTCCAGTAAAGTTTCAAATAATACAACTCTTGATAGGAAACATAAATGAGATTCAATTTAGTCATTGATTTTCCACTAACAGGTGCATCTGGAGTATTTGACTTTGATGTATTGTTTACTGAAGGAAACATCGAAGAAGTAGACATCCCAACATTACTCTGATTCTTATTGAGCTCGAACTATAACGAATCACTCTCCATTTTTTGTTGTGGACTACACCCTTTCCATTTTTATCACTAACTCTGTTTCAAAACCATACCATGAAAGGACTTGTAAAACTTCATGGAACTGTCATCAAAATGTGGATTCTACGCAAGGTTGGGCAGCAAATCTAAATACGACATTGGACTAAGAATAACAGTATCATTTTTCTATTAAACCATTTGATCTCTGTCTTGAGTTTCTGTGCTCTTTGCTCCTCTTGTAGTTAATTCTTTTGTGAGAACAATTCAATCTTCAATTGGATCCATGACTTTCAACATTTTATAGAAAAGTTCTGCGATCCCTAAACTTTGATAAAATCCCCAGGTCTTTCAAATGTCACTGAACCATTAATTGACGAGTTTTTGGCAAAAACTTCGAAATTTGGCTTTACTCGGTCTTTCCATGTCTGGTTACTAGATTACCTTCATCTCAGTATTTTTAGAGTTTCCATATTTTCTTATGATCTATTGGACTTCTCATAGATGCCTCGGCTATACTGGTTCGAACTTGCTCTCGTTTCCCTTTTTTGTTTTTGACCATTTTTGTCTTTTTGATCTTTTGACTTTTTGTTTTTTGATTTTTTTTCTTTCTTTTTTTCTTTTTTTAGGAAGAATCATTTATGTTGGACACTCATGTGAGATGTGATACCTGTTTTTTTATCAATATCAATATTTTCGTTTGAAACCTTCTTTTTTTGGCTTCCCTGACTCCAAGCAAAACCACAGCTCGAATTACCAACTTGTTCGGGGACTGATCAATTCTTTGTTCAACTCCACCCAAGCGATCCTAAAAGAACTTCTGAGATTGTTTCTCAAAATATTGGTTTTCAATTTTTACTCTATTATCTAAAAAATAATGCAATATTATTTAATCAAAATGAAATTATTATTACTATTATTTTTACATATATTTTAAAAAAATGTTATTTGAAAAAAATGCGATGAATGCAATACAATGCATGATTGCACGAGGTATCGATTTTCAAGGACTAGTCTTTAGAGCAACATCCATTAGCCAAAAGGTCGAATATAAGAAATATACAATTTAATTGTAGAGATCAGATTGTCATCGTCCCTAGGTTAATCACTTCGTTATGTTTTCGAGTTAGCGTCTACCCTAGCTTGGTACTGATGTCATGGTGTTGTTATAGGTTCATGGCTTCATGGATAAATCTGCATGAATCAGTGACTCTCCGCATGGCTTCTGAACTTGATCATTTCATGATTCTGCCTTTGGATAATCACCTCAAGCTTTCTTCTCAATACATTTTCTTTCTTTGGTAATGCCCCTTCTAAAGCCTTCAAACATGCCTTTCAAGTATTCGAATATCGCTTTCCAATTCTATCACACTCTTTCCGAGCTCTTTCATCCTCTTGCTAAAAAAGTTGATTTTTCTCCATTATGGTATCCCTTTGGTGACTTTCCCAACTTTGGAACTTGTGGTAACAATTCTGGACTCGAAGCTTGCTCTCTCTTTAATTTCTGTTCGACTCGGTCGTTCAAATCCACTAATTTCCGAATCTTCTCTCACTGCGCTTTTAACCTCTTCATACAGCTTTTTGTGGATGCTTGCACCCTGTCACGTCATTCTCATAGGTACTGATCTTTTCTTGAATTGAGTCTTCTCTGATTGGGTCCACGCCGTCTTATTGCCTTCTTCTTGTTTATCGAACTCATTGGCCGTTATGAATACTGCCTAACTTGACTAACCTTTGAATCAATACCTCAGAGTATGTAAAATAATGCAAGGCAAAAAGAAAACAAAACAAAACAAAAAGGAAACAGTGTCAGTATTGTGAATTAATATGAAAAGCAAATAAACAAACTATTAACACAAAGAAGCAAAGGATATGTAGCAAAGAAAATAAACAGAGAAGTGAATTTAAATCGGCATCACATGTTCTAGATACCTGTCTGGATCTAGCGGGGTAGGTTTCTAAAAATAGAATGTGGGCTTCGTTCTAGACTCTTTATTCCCGAACTATCGTTACTGTCTACTGCGACAGTAAGACATCGATTTGGTAGTATATGTCCCTTATAACGGAGTCGTGGGCCCCACGACGCATAAGGTTAGTATACCAGAAGAAGGCCAAAATCCGAACTTGGAGCTGGAGAGCATCACGTTGAATATTGTCTTACTCCCACTTAAGGGTGAAAAACTCGGGTTGGGGGTTTATTCATGAATGACAGATATATCATACACAAAAGCTACCCCTATTTTTCCTGAAAATCCATCCAACATTTTTTTTAGAAAAAATTAATCAGATTAGTGTTCGAAATGCCAAAATGCCACGTGGAATTAATTAATAGGCCCGACTCTCAATTTTATCCCTAGCCGAGTCACCAAGTTGTCGCGACCGTTTTTGGGACCCGTTTTTGGAAAAACAGCCTGACGATTATGGTTTTGGAAATCAAGGGTTTTCATTTTAATTTGATCTTGAAATTAGGGGTTTTCCACATTTAATCAAATTTCCTTCATTTTCTTAAAAATCGTTTTAGAGTTGCCACCGATCACTTTGGTAGACCGAGCACCATAAAAACAAACCAAAGATTCTTTTTAGTAAAATTTGGGCTCGGGAGTCGGTTACGTGTAGGGAAAAGTTAGCACCCCTACGAACGCCCGTTATCGGTACCTTATTAATTCCACGTGGCATTTTGGCATTTCGAACATTATTCTGAATTTAATTAAATCTTTAAATTGTAAAATGGATTCAATTTCGAATGGGAATATCCTTTTGTAGGAAAATACATTTTGGATGAATATAAGTTTTGAAACGTCCAAATACATTAGGACACTTCAATTTATATTCAAAATGTATCTCAACACAAAAGGTTTAATGCATGACCAATTATTTTGTTATTCATTTTAAGTAAGACCTAATTAGGCTTCATTAATTAAATTAATTAGAAATCTAAGAATATTATTAATTTTTGGATTTAAATGGTAACATCCAAGTAATTTGGACACTACCTTTAATGGGTCCAAAAGTAATAATATTCTTAATTTAAAGTGACACTAATTGTTTATCATATTTTTTAATTTTATTTAAACTATGCGTAATTTCCATTTTCTAACTTTAAATGAAGCATTAAATTTATTACTTAAATATTCATTTAATTAACATCACATTACAATGTGACACTAATTAAATTAGAATATTTAAGTTTTATTCAACATCCATTTATTTTCTAAAATGTCCTTTCCTACCAAATTAATTAAATTTAATTAGAGAACCTAACCCTAAAAGTCTCTAATTTTTTTACTTTAGATGAATTAAAGTCTCCTAATCAATTATACTACATGCTATTTAAAACATACAATCATACAAGATAAATTACACAACTAAATCAAAACAATTAAACAAAGCAATTAAAGTTGATTTCAGGACTAAATTGTATTAAATTGAGAACTAGGTACCCAAATTACAAAGAAACGATGACCAAAGTGAAATAAAAACAAAATTGTCTGCCCAAAACATGAAAAACAGAAAGAAAGGCGCGGATCCTACTTTGACCCGACCCTTCCCGCGCGCGAGTTCCCCATACCTGGCTCAAAACGATGTCGTATGGGTATGCCTATATAAGGCCAATCTCGAGACCAACTCAGCCTTTGTTCCCCTTCTCCACTCACTCCTTAACTCGGTCGAGACCCAAAATCTCTGAAATGCGATTTTTGACCACACTCCGGCGGCCGTGAAACGATTTCTGGCACCCACGTTCCACCGGCCCCAAACCCTAAAATGACTGATTTTCACTCCCTAAAACTAGATCTAGGCCCGAATTCAATCGAATCCACCATGTTACACCTTAAGCTACCCGAAACCCTCATTTTCGCCGCCGTCTCCTTTCTCCGATAATGCACAATCTCTTCCGACTAACAAGGATAAGTTTTTTTGGTTTAAACTCCCTTTTAGATCTGATTTTATTTCAGTTTTCATACAATTATTCACTAATTTTGTGTTTTTGCAGAGAAATAGAGAGAAATGAGCGTTTTACCTCAACGGCGGTGATCAGGAGGGCTTCGTTGCAACGGTTCGGCTTCGCGGCATCGGCTTTGCTCGCGACAAATTGACAATGGACAGCTTTCGGCGGGGTTCACAACGTTTTCAGCAACATTTGACAGTCTTCTCCAGCATCAGATCCAACTTCTACAGTGGCAGTTCGACTCTCGGCGCGTCAGTTTGTTTTCTGGCGATTCAATTCCACGACGACTCTTCGAATCCATAACAGTTTGGCTTTCAAATGATTCAGTTCTCCGGGCCTCCACGACGTTCCAACGGTGGCGATCGTCGAGCTTCCGGCGACCACAAATGGCTCCACCATTCCCGACCGTTGGTTTCTCGAGGTGAGCACTCTCTCTCCTCCTTTTATTTATTTATTATTATTATTATTACTTAATAGTTTTAATAATGGATATTAATTGGTGATAGTTAATGAATCTGACACTCTCTTTCATGCTATTTATCGGAGTTGACTAAGATGATGTCAGCAAGGAGAGTTGATCAAAGTGAAGAGTGAATGAACCAATGGCCGACTGCCACGTGTCCATTGAGTACCAGATTTAGGCGGGAATTTTGTGTTTTCTTGGGCAAATTTTTGCTTCTTTGGGATGAAGGATATATGAATTTGGGCCTGACTTTGTAAATGGGCTTGTATCTAATATTTGGAGTGTAAATAGACACTAAATTGAATTTTTATTTATTGATGGATGTTGAGTGTGCAAAAGTTCTACTTTTTACCCGTTATTTAACCCATATTTCTGTTGCATTCAAGCATAATTCATTGCATTTAGGATATATTTCACATATACATCACAATTATATAAAACGACACAGTTGCTACTGATTTTGGTTGTTTTTTGCAGGTAGCTACTGTGGTAGACTCAGGGCAGTGAAGAAGCAGAGCTGGAACATAGGACTGGAGTCAAGAAGGAGGACGCTGTCGGGGAAGCCATGACGGCAGCAATGGTGAAGGGAAAAGTGAAGTGGATCTCGACAGATAGAGGAATTCAGACCAATCTGTCGTGGGCCACTCCTATATTTTTCTAAGCCCTAGATCAGAATGAAGGTCAAGCCCAAAGTTCAAGGAAGAAACCCAAAGCAAGAAAAGAGGACGAATTAAAGGCATCTACTCAGAAGATTTAATCTTAATTAGAGTTGTACTTTAGTTTGAACTTGTATTCTTACCTTATTAGAAAACTTGAACCCAAGGCCTATACAAAGGCATGTAATTCGACCTAGGGAAGGAGATCTCATTCTCTAGCCGTCTTCCCCAAAACCCTAGTCGATTCCCCCATTCTCATCATGTTCTAAACTTCCCCTAGGGCTAAGGGTTGATTCTGTAAAGTAGTTGCAAGGATTGTACTGTTTTTAGGAATGTTCTGTTCATTGAATAAAACTTCAAGTTTGCTTATTCTGGTTTCAACATCTTGCAAGAGTATCGGGAGAGCATTGTGAGATTATCTATTTACTTAATATCGGGAGAGTTAAGTATACAAAAGGAATAAGTGCAGGTTCTCCAATTTATGGTTGAACTATCTCGGACCTGGGGATAGGACGAGGTTAAGTGGCTAAGGAATAATTCAACAACATCGGTGTTCATCCTTTGATTCACGCCGGGAGGTATCATCCGACAAGTGTCATAAACAGTACTTGGACCTAGGGATAGGACAAGGCACAACATGAATTCTTGCTAAGCTTGAAGTACAGAGTTGTGTGATCGCTGCCGCGACAACAACAGACTGCTACCGCGACAGGGACGACGACAGAACAAGAACTCCTATACAGTGCAACACTTGCACTACCAAGCAGATCAATACCGACCTATTTCTCAACTCTGAAAACTTCGTTATTTTATATTCATTATTCTTCAATATTATTCCTCAATAAATTAAACTCTTCTTTTTCTCTCTTGTGCAGCAATCCAAGGATAAAGCTATTTCTAGTCCCTGTGGATTTGACATCCGATACTTTGAGTATCACTTTACTACTTGCGTCGTGTACACTTGAACTACATTGCGATAGGACTTTTGACACGCAACAAGTTTTTGGCGCCGTTGCCGGGGACTGGCAACATATCTTTACCCTTACTTTTACAGCACTTCTTCTTTTTAATTTTTCTATTTTTATTGGTATCATTTACCCTGTGCTTTTCACAAGGTTTCTTGTTTGCTTATGCACAGATCTAGACGAGGAAAAGAACCTGAGTATAAACTAGACCCTGAAATCGAACGTTCGTGCAATCTCAGGAACCGAGTCCGCCTTTTGGTAGCAAGAAACGACTACCTCGAAGAACAACTAGAGGTAATGGTGAACGAAAGACAGAACAACAGGGTAGATGATAACCAGGGTGTTATTGGAGATCATCCCCAGGATGCCCGAAACGAAAGGCCTGCTGCCGAAGCTGCACGTCGGTCCTGCCGTGATTACATGATCAATGATCATGTGGAACTGGAGACCACCCTGCCAGACGTGGAAGCTGAAAATTTTGAGCTGAAACCTGTGATGTTCAGCATGATCAATTTCGCTGGCCAATTTAGTGGTGCTGCTACAGAGGATGCCAGAGAGCATATGAAAACGTTCCAAGAAATCTGTGGATCGTTTAGATTACCAGGAGTAAATTCGGAGATACTGAGGCTTCGGTTATTCCCTCATTCACTGAGGGATAGGGTGAAAACTTGGTGGAATAAACTAACGTCGGGTTCAATACGAACTTGGGCGGATCTCACCCGTGAATTTTTATCTCGTTTTAATCCTTCCCATTTATCTGAGCGATTACGTAATGAAATTGTTGCTTTACAACAGGAAGATGAGGAGCCAATGCACGAGGCATGGGATAGGTTTACCACTCTTCTGAGGAATTGCCTGATGCACGGATTCCCCGTTTGGAATCAAGTCATTAAATTTTACAATGCTGCCAACACACACACTCGAATGAGAATAGATTCAGCAGCAAATGGACAGTTGTTGGATAAAGATCCAGACGAATCCATGGTAGTATTGAAAAATTTAGCAAAGAATGAAGAGCAATTTCCCACAGTGAGGAGAGGTAAAGGAGTGCTAGCTGTGAAAGACTATGAAGCCGACAATTCCCTAAAGACACAGGTTGCGTACCTCACAAAGGCATTAGAAAATTTGCTAAAGAAAGATTCAAAACATGTCTACTCTGCGGAAGAGGTATGTGAAACTTGCAGTGGGAATCACAGTTCAGAAGACTGCCCGTTACAGCTAGAGGAAGGGATAAATGTTGGAAACTATAACAAGCCGAGAAATTATGACTCCAACAATTACAATCCTAACTGGAGGAAAGACCCCAAGTTCTCCTGGAGTAACCCAAACAACGCACTGAATCCTCAAGTGCAGAACACCCAAAACCAGGGGGCACCCACAATCCTGACACGGCAGCAACTGCAACAGCAGTCGGTAGCCGCACCTAGTATACTGGAGCAGACATTGGCCACATTTATGTCACAGACAGGAGCTTACATGGCAAACATGGATCACTTCGTCAAGAAGACTGAGTCATTCATGGACAAAACAGAGATGAGAATGACTAACCATGAGGCTACACTGAAATCACTGGAGACATAGATGGGCCAGGTTTCCCAGCATATTAAGCCAAGGCAAAACGGAGGATTCCCTAGTGATACTGAAGTTGCTAGACAACCCACACATGAGCAGTGCAAAGCTATTACAACTAAAAGTGGGAAACAACTGCCAGAACCGGAGATGAAAACCATACCAATCGAGGAACCAGCCCTAGAAACATCTGTCGTGAACACTGCCCCGGCAGAAGATAAACATCCTGCTGCCGCCACATCTGTCACGACAACAGAAGAGACAGAGGAGAAAGACAAGAATGATGAAGAACCTAAGCCTCTTCAAATCCGAATACCATGTGAAGGATGACTGGAGGATTACCGTCCTCCACCTCCATTTCCACAACGATTACAAAAGCAGAAACAAGAGTACCAGCTCAAAAAGATCTATGATATTTTTAAGCAGGTTCACATCAATATACCGCGGTTAGAGGCCATCAAGTAGATGCCCAGTTATGCGAAATTTCTCAAGGATGCTGTTGCGTGTAAAATAGTCTATCGCAATTGTAGTGCAAGTGTACACGACGCAAGTAGTAAAGTGATACGAAGTATCGGATATCGTCTCCACAGGGATTGGGCTAATAGCTTCACCTTATTTCACTGCACGAAGTAAAGAAAATAGTTTAGAAAGATGTCACGAAAATAATAAGGAAAATCGCAAATAAAATAATTGAGATATCAAGATAGAGAGAATGGGCTGGTATTGAATTGCTCAGTAGTGCAGGTATTGCAATGCTTAGGAACTCCAGTTCTGTCGTCGTGCCCGTTGCGGCAGCACCTGTCGCGGCGTCTGTCCGTTGGCTGTCGCGGCAGCAAACACACCAACTCCGTACTTCAAGTTTTGCAAGAATCCCAGATCTGCCTTGGCCTATTCCTAGGTCCAAGTCTGTCGATGATCACGTCTTGATGATACCTCCCGGCGTGAATCGAAGGATGAACACCGATGTGTATGAATTCTTCCTTAGCCACTTAACCTTGCCCTATCCCTAGGCACAAGATAGTTCAACTATAAACTAGAAAACTTGCTCTTATTTCTTTTGTATACTTAACTCTCCCGATGCTAAGTAAATGGATAACCTCACAATGCTCTCCCGATGCTCTTGCAAGATATTAATAACCAAAATAAGAGAACTTGAAGTTTATTTTATTGAACTTGGAAAATCCTAAAACAAAACAACCCTTGCAACTACTTTACAAAACAACCCGTGGCCCTAGGGGGTTCTTAGAACATGTCGACGACGGGTAAACGGCGGAGGGGTTTGGTTGTCGGTTATGGGGAAGATGATTCCTAGGTTAAAATCTATGCCCTTATATAAGCTTTGGGCTCAAGTATTCTAAGTTAACAAGGATTACAACTTTAATTAAAAGTAAGATTCTAATAAAGACTTAATCTTCAAGTATCCTACTTTTCAGCCGCCTCCTTGTTTCATGGGATTTCCTTTCCTTGAGCTTTGGCTTGACATATCTTTTAATCCGGGGCTTGGAAAAATATGTGGTTTTCACACGACAGACGAGCATAATTTTCTCTATCTATCGAGGTCCACTTTGCTTTTCCTCCGCTAACTTGCTGTCGTCCTCTGCTGTCACGGTAGATCCATGGCAGCATCGTCCTCATCGTCTGCTTGTCCAGTTCAGCTTTCCTGCTTTTCTGCCCTGCGCCCGCCTTCTCCGTCTATGATGGTAACAACCTGCAAAATTAGCCATCTTTTAGTAGAATCCGTGCCTTTAATCCATTTGTGATGTTTTGCTGTAAACTAACCTAAATGCAATGATGCTTGAATGCAAAAGAAATATGGGTTAAAAAGGGTGTAAATAATAGAACTTTTACACACTCAACACACCCCCAAACTCAAGTTTTTGCTTGCCCTCAAGCAATTACGACCTAAAAAAATGAATATTTTTGTGTTGGCTTTCAAACAGTGAACTGTCCCTTACCCGTCGCTCATTCTCTGTGGCAGCAGCAACCTGTCGGAAAGATTAGGATCTGTCCGGAATCTCACTATAGTCCTCGTGCAGTGTGTGCATACTTGTGAACAGTTATATGCTAAGACTCTCTTAGTTTCACTAGAATATTCAACTTTTTTAACTTGAATTTTTATGCCAAAGTTTATTTTCTTGAAGACACATTTTCATGCTTCTTTTTCTTCCATTTTCAAGCTAAATTTTTCTAGAGCCAGTTTTGGGCACCTCTAGTTAGCTTCCTAGAGCCGGTTTCGGGCACCTCTAGGTTTTTGAATTTCTTTTGCTAAACTTCTTTCCTAGAGCCAGTGATAGGCACCTCTAGGGGCTTTTCAAGTACTAAGCAGCCTATTCAAGTTTGGCTAAAAGAAATCTAAGCAATATAACAGTCACAAAGGTGTTTAAGTTTTTCAGAACTATAAAAAGGCTCTAAACTTCTCCTTAAACTATCCTAAAGATGCTGCCACGACAGAGCTGTCATGACAGGTAAGTTAACTTCACAGTTTTAAGCCAACAGTTTAACCTTTTCTGATTTTTTTAGAGAAAAATAAAAGACACAACAATTAATTTAAAGATGTACTAAGACTCCATTAAAATGGAGAGTTGCCACCCCCAAACTCGAGGGTTGCATTGCCCTCAATGCAAATGACAGGTAAAATGAATGCAGGTACATCACAAAATAGAAATAAAGCAGGCAGCAATAAAAAGAAAATAAAAGACTTAGATTTTAATCGCTGTCTTCACTGCTGCTGCTGACACAGATCTGGTGGCGGCGTCTGGGTGGTGGGGCAGGCTGGGCAGGTTGCTCCACGACCTGGATGTCGGAGCTGCTGCCACTATCCCAAGTGCTGCTGGTGGTGGTGCTGGCCTTGGGTATTCTTTTTCTGTCTGCCACATGTTTCTGCCTCTTGACAGGCGTGAACTCCTTTTCCAAATTCCTCCTAATAGGAGGGTCGGACTTGCTGTCATCGGAGGCAGGTCGCTTCCTTCCTCGGGCAGAGGTTTCGGCCGTTGGACTACCAGCTGCCGTCGAGGCAGGTGATGGGGTGGAAGCAGCAGAGTGTGCATGGGGGAGGCAGGTGGTGTAGGTGTGTGGACAGGGGAGGGGATGTGGAAATAGTGGGCATGGAAAGTGGGGAAAATAACATCGAGATAATTTAAAGTGTTGGTAATGAAATTTACCGTCGAGTTGGCGAAATCCCGGATGAATGTCATCAGCCCCATTTGTCTGTCTTCCACCCGAAATGTGCAGTCCAAAACACTTTCCCTCATATAGCGGCCCACGTTGATAGGCCGGTCGTTCATGATTGAGTGAATGAGGGCGAGCCGCTGCTGGTCCACCGTCGTGTGATGGGAAGATGGCAGGATACGCTTTTTGATGAAAGCATTCCAGAGTTTGGCTTCTGGGAGTAGCTTTCCCCTTTTTACAGAGTTGGGGTTCTTTCTGCTCTTGTTCCATGTTGTTCCTTCCTTTGTCACCTCCGCCATGACAGCACCGTAGGCGGCAGAATTGAGGGTGTCTAAAAATTGCTGATGAGCATCATCGTTGGGACCAAAATATAGGCCATACATGTGGTTGATGCTGTCAGCTGTAAATGGTACCTCTACCCCTCGGACGGTGACTGTTGTTGCCGTTCTGCTGTCGATGGCAGCATAAAACTCCCTTACCAATGTGTCATTGAGTTCTGCAGGTTGTGCTGCGAACTGCTCCCATAGCTGAGTCCGTATCGCCTTAGCGATGAATGGTCGGAGCCCCATGTTGGCTGCCTTGCGGACGTAAATGAATCCTCTTTCCTCCCATAATTCCTTGGTGGCGAACGACTGTGGGGTGGGTGCTGCTGCTGAAGAGGTGGAAGCAGCACTGCGACGGGTACGTCTGGAAGACATATTAGTTGCAAGGGTTGTGAAAGTAAAGAAAACAAATAAAAACTAGAGGAGAAAGCAAGTAAGAATAAGCAGAAGTGAGGAAAATGAAAATGAAAACGGGGTTTTATAGCGGTCGAGTTGCTGCCCGTTTAATGCTGTAACGGCAGGCGTGAATAACGGGGCCATTGATGAGATTTGGCGTGTCTGACGCGTCTGACACGCATTTATGCGTCTGTTACGCGTCTGCCACACGCTTCTGCATCTGCCGTGTCAGTCTGTTGACAGCCTGTCTTATCCGTGTCTGCGGCGGTAGCTGGAACGACAGGCTTCAATAAATGGGCTCTGTTGTGCTGATGGATGGATGGTGGGCTTGGGTCACTTCTCCTTTTCTTCTTGACTCCTTTATTTCCTATAAACAGAAAATATAAAAACATTATTCGAAAAATAAACCTAATTTCCTAATAAATAATAAAAATAAATAAATAAAAATAAAATTTAGGTTAAATTAGGGATGCCTTGTGGGGCATCTCCTAAAGTAACCACTTCCTGTATTCCTGGGGCTTCAGTCCCCTGATAATGCTTGAGGCGTTGTCCATTGACTTTGAATTGGTGCCCGTCTTTTAATGATTGGATAGTGATGGCACCATGGGGAAAAACTTGTACCACTTGGAACGGGCCAGACCATCTAGACTTTAGCTTTCCTGGGAAGAGTTTCAGTCTAGAATTGAACAACAACACAAGCTGCCCTGGGCAGAACTGTCGTGGCAGCAACTTCTTGTCATGCCACTTCTTTGTTTTCTCCTTGTATATTCTTGCATTGTCGTAGGCCATTGTCCTTATTTCTTCAATCTCGTTCAGATCTAATAGCCTTTTCTGGCCTGCCTTGTCCAAGTCCATATTGACTGCCTTGATTGCCCAATATGCTTTGTGCTCGATCTCGACAGGCAGATGACAGGTTTTTCCATAAATCAATCGGTATGGAGACATGCCTAATGGAGTTTTAAAAGCTGTCTTATATGCCCATAATGCATCATTAAGGATTAAAGACCAATCTTTCCTAGTTGGTTTAACCATCTTTTCAAGAATGTTCTTAACTTCCCTATTGGATATCTCAGCTTGACCATTGGTCTGTGGGTGGTATGATGTCGCGATCCTGTGCTTGACACCATATTTCTTCAAGGCGGCAGCAATAACCCTATTATCAAAATGTCTCCCTTTATCATTGATAATCGCCTTAGGGATGCCAAACCTCGAAAAAATGTTTTTGTGTAAAAAAATTTGGACTGTTTTGGCATCATTCTTTTGAGTGGCGATGGCTTCAACCCACTTAGAGACATAATCCACTGCTAGGAGGATGTATAGATTTCCTCATGAAGAAGGAAAGGGTCCCATAAAATCAATCCCCCAAACGTCGAAGATCTCGACTTCTAGAATGTTCTGTAGTGGCATCTCGTTTCTCCTCGAGATGTTACCTGTCCGCTGGCACTTGTCACAGTTCTTGTAGAAGTCCTGTGCATCTTTATACAGTGTCGGCCAGTAGAACCCTGACTGCAGCACCTTGGCAGCAGTTTTGTTGCCTCCTAAGTGACCTCCATATTGTGAAGCATGGCAGTGATGGAGAATGTCTTCTTGCTCTTCTTGTGGTACACACCTCCTTATAACCTGATCTGCACATAATTTGAAAAGAAGAGGATCGTCCCAATAATAATGCTTCACATCATTTTGGAACCTCTTCCTGGCTTGATAATTAAGATCAGAAGGAAGTATTCCGCTAACTATAAAATTAACGAAATCAGCATACCAGGGGAGTTCAGAAGACTTACCTGCCGCCATGGCTGTCGCGGCAGCGATTGCGGTAGCAAAGAGCTGCTCATCTGGGAATGTCTCCAGTATGTTTGTCTCGTCGATTGGTAGACTCTGTCCCTTCTCCAACCTTGACAAGTGGTCTGCCACCTGATTTTCTGTCCCCTTTTTGTCCTTGATCTCAAGGTCGAACTCTTGTAATAGCAAGATCCACCGTATCAATCTAGGCTTTGCATCCTTTTTCGCGAACAGATACTTAAGGGCAGAATGGTCTGTGTGCACTATTACCTTCGTCCCAAGTATGTAAGAACGAAACTTGTCGATGGAGAACACCACAGCTAACAGCTCCTTTTCTGTGGTGGTGTAGTTCACTTGGGCGTCATTTAATGTTTTGATGGCGTAATATATGACATGAAACAGCTTATCTCTGCGCTGCCCAAGTGTTGCCCCGACAGCATAGTCACTAGCATCACACATAATCTCAAATGGCTGTGTCCAGTCTGGTGGCTGTACTATGGGGGCTGTTACCAGTTTTTCCTTCAGAACCTTGAATGCTTCAGTACATTCATCATTAAAGTCAAAGGGTCGGTTCTGCTCTAAGAGATGGCATAGGGGCTTGGTGATTTTTGAGAAATTTGCAATAAATCTCTGATAAAAACCAGCATGCCCTAAAAAACTTCTAATGCCCTTGACTGTGGTCGGCGGCGGCAGCTTCTCAATTACTTCTATCTTGGCCCTGTCGACTTCTATCACACGGCAGCTAATCTTATGGCCAAGGACTATCCCTTCGTCCACCATAAAGTGGCATTTTTCCCAATTTAGAACAAGATTAGCTTTTTCACATCTTTCAAGTACCTTTTGAAGATTGCTGAGGCAGCTCTCAAAATCGTCTCCAAAGACGGAAAAATCATCCATAAAAATCTCTAGGAAGTCCTCTACCACGTCGGAGAATATAGCCATCATGCACCTTTGGAAGGTGGCAGGTGCATTACAGAGTCCAAACGGCATCCTCCTAAACGCGTATGTTCCATAGGGGCATGTGAAGGTCGTCTTTTCTTGACCCTCCGGTGCGATAGAAATTTGGTTATAACCTGAATAACCATCAAGAAAACAATAGTAAGGTTTACCCGCTAATCTATCAAGCATTTGATCAATAAAGGGTAAAGGAAAGTGGTCCTTTCGGGTAGCTTTGTTAAGCTTCCGATAGTCCATACAAACCCTCCAACCGGTCACAGTCCTGGTTGGGATTAACTCATTGTTCTCGTTGGTTATCACGGACATTTCTCCTTTCTTGGGAACACATTGCACCGGGCTCACCCATTTGCTGTCGGAGATGGCGTAAATAATACCAGCATCTAACCATTTAATTATCTCTTTACGCACTACCTCCTTCATCGCATGGTTTAGCCGCCTTTGGGCATCAATAGTCGGCTTATGATCTTCCTCTAGAAGGATTTTGTGCATGCATAACGCCGGACTAATGCCTTGAATGTCTGCTATCGTCCATCCAATCGCCTTCTTGTGCTGCCTTAGCATGCCGATGAGCTGCCGTTCCTGTCCCTGTGGCAGCTTAGCAGAGATGATTACGGGCAGTGTGTCATTGGAACCAAGATAAGCATATTTTAACTGCCCTGGCAGGGGCTTAAGTTCTAAGGCAGGTGGTTCAACAGTAGATGGCTTTTGGATTAAATGGTTATCCGAAGTGTAATTCAAAGGTTCGAATAACTTACCTGGACGATAGCCTAACCAGTTTACCTCCTCTTGACCTTCAGTATCAGATGTATCGGAATCAGAGGAGTCGCTGTCGTCGGTGCTGTCGTGATAGTCCTGTAGGTGGCTGTCGCAGCAGTGACCAAATTTTATATCATGACAGCCCGACCTGATGCAGGGTTGATCAAGGGTCACTTCAATGATAGCCTTGCATTCCTCGTCCACATCAGCATGTTTCATCGCTTGGAGAACATTCAACTTAATCTCTTGATCGTTCACTCGCATGGTGAGTTCTCCTTTCTCCACATCAATCAGTGATCTTCCCGTGGCTAAGAAGGGTCGCCCAAGGATGACTGGTGCGTTTTCGTCTGCCTCACAATCTAAAACAAGAAAGTCAGCAGGGAAAATAAACTTATCCACTCTTACTAGAATATCTTCAATTTTTCCCTCTGGATGAACGTAAGAGCGGTCTGCCAACTGCAGAGTTACTGTCGTGGGCCGCGCCTTTCCAATACCTAATTTCTGAAAAACAGACTTTGGCATTAAATTAACACTAGCACCAAGATCACAAAGTGCCTTACCCACAAATTTATTGCCGATTACACAAGGTATGATGAAGCTCCCCGGATCCTTCTTTTTCTGGCGTGGCTGCCGATGAAGAATGCTCATGCAACCTTCTGTCATCTTTACCGTTTCAAACTCCCCAAGTTTAGATTTTTTCGACATAACATCCTTGAGAAATTTAGCATAACCGGGCATCTCCCTAACGGCATCTAACAGCGGTATATTAATATGAACTTGCTTAAAAATATCATAAATCTTTTTAAGTTGAGATTCATGCTTAGCTTGCTGTATCCGTTGAGGAAAAGGTGGTGGAGGACAGTAATCAGCAATACGTCCTTCCCACTGCATGCGAATCTGAGGACGGTAATCATCTTTTTTCTCCTCTGTCGCTTCTGCTGTCGTGACAGGCTCATCGGCAGCAGTCTGTTTATCACTTGTCGGGGCAGCTTCCTCGGCAGGTTTATCCAAGGCAGGTTCCTTTACTGTTTCAGCTTCTTTTTCCGGCCCTGGTAGTTTCTTCCCACTCCTAGTAGTAATCGCCTTACATTGCTCATGTGGGGGCGGTCTAGCATTTTCAGTATTGCTAGGGAATCCTCCATTCTGCCTCGGCTTAATATGTTGAGAAACCTGACCCATTTGTGTCTCTAGAGATTTCAAGGTAGCTTCATGATTTGTCATCCTCATCTCAGTTTTATCCATAAAGGTTTCCGTCTTCTTGACAAACTGATTCATATTCTCTATATACGTACCGGTCTGAGACATAAAGGTGGCCAGAGTCTGTTCCAATATACTGCTCATGGCAGGTGGTGGCTGCTGTTGCTGCTGCGGCGGCAGTTGCTGTCGCATCAGCAATCTAGGTCCTCCCTGATTCTGATTGTGTGCTTGTGGATTCAGGGCATTGTTAGGATTACTCCAGGAAAATTTGGGATCCTTCCTCCAATTAGGATTATAATTGTTGGAATTGTAGTTCGGCTTGTAATTTCCAACATATTTTCCCTCTTCTATTTGTATTGGGCACTCATCCCGACTATGATTTCCCTCACAGATGGTACAAACTTCCTCGACAGCAAATCCTTGTAATTCATCATCATTCAATAACCTTTTCATTGCTTTAGTAAGGAATGATACCTGTGATTTCATAGTGCTGTCGGCCTCATAGTCCTTGACAGCAAGTACCCGTTTACCCCCTCTTCTTGCAGTCGGAAACTGCTCCTCATTCTTAGCCAGATTTTTCAAAACTTGTAATGCCTCGTCTGGATCTTTATCCAATAATAGTCCATTCGCTGCAGAATCAATTCGAATGCGAGTTTGTAAGTTAGCAGCATTATAGAACTTAGTTACCTGATTCCAGACGGGGAATCCATGCATTGGGCAGTTCTGAAGAAGAGTAGTAAATCTGTCCCAGGCCTCGTGCATTGGCTCGTCGTCTTCCTGTTGAAAAGTAGCAATTTCATTACGTAATCGCTTAGATAAATGCGAAGGATTAAAATGAGATAAGAATTCACGAGATAAATCTGCCCAAGTTAAGATTGAACCCGGCGTAAGTTTATTCCACCAAGTTTTAGCTCTGTCCCTTAATGAATGGGGAAATAACCGAAGCCTCAGTATCTCCGGACTAACTCCTGGCAGTCTAAACGAACCACAGATCTCCTGGAACGTTTTGAGATGCTCCCTAGCATCTTCTGTCACAGCACCACTAAACTGCCCGGCATTGTTGATCATACTAAACATGACAGGTTTAAGCTCGAAGTTATCAACTTCAATATCCGGCAGCGTGGTCTCTAGTTCTACATGATCGTTCAGCATGTAGTCTCGACATGACCGTCGTCCATCTGCCGCGGGCGGGTTGCCGACAGGCGGTACACCTCCAGCAGCGGGCGGATTACGGGCCATCTGCTCTAGCTGTTCCTCAAGGTACTCGTTCCTGGCTAAAAGGTGGCGAAGTTGTTTCTTGAGATTGAAGGAACGTTCGATTTCCGGAGCTAATTTATACTCAGGATCTTCACCTCTTTTAGACCTGCGCATAAACAAGAAAACCTTGTGAAAAGCAAGAGTTGAAAGTACTAACGAAAAATAGAAAAAGAAAAATAAAAAGAAAAACAAAAATTAAAACGAAAAGTGCAATAAAAGAAAGGTGTAGTTATGTTGCCAATCCCCGGCAACGGCGCCAAAAACTTGTTGCGTGTAAAATAGTCTATCGCAATTGTAGTGCAAGTGTACACGACGCAAGTAGTAAAGTGATACGAAGTATCGGATATTGTCTCCACAGGGATTGGGCTAATAGCTTCACCTTATTTCACTGCACGAAGTAAAGAAAATAGTTTAGAAAGATGTCACGAAAATAATAAGGAAAATCGCAAATAAAATAATTGAGATATCAAGATAGAGAGAATGGGCTGGTATTGAATTGCTCAGTAGTGCAGGTATTGCAATGCTTAGGAACTCCAGTTCTGTCGTCGTGCCCGTCGCAGCAGCACCTGTCGCGGCAGCACCTGTCGCGGCGGCTGTCCGTTGGCTGTCGCGGCAGCAAACACACCAACTCCGTACTTCAAGTTTGGCAAGAATCCCAGATCTGCCTTGGCCTATTCCTAGGTCCAAGTCTATCGATGATCACGTCTTGATGATACCTCCCGGCGTGAATCGAAGGATGAACACCGATGTGTATGAATTCTTCCTTAGCCACTTAACCTTGCCCTATCCCTAGGCACAAGATAGTTCAACTATAAACTAGAGAACTTGCTCTTATTTCTTTCATATACTTAACTCTCCCGATGCTAAGTAAATGGATAACCTCACAATGCTCTCCCGATGCTCTTGCATGATATTAATAACCAAAATAAGAGAACTTGAAGTTTATTTTATTGAACTTGGAAAATCCTAAAACAAAACAACCCTTGCAACTACTTTACAAAACAACCCGTGGCCCTAGGGGGTTTTTAGAACATGTCGACGACGGGTAAACGGCGGAGGGGTTTGGTTGTCGGTTATGGGGAAGATGATTCCTAGGTTAAAATCTATGCCCTTATATAAGCTTTGGGCTCAAGTATTCTAAGTTAACAAGGATTACAACTTTAATTAAAAGTAAGATTCTAATAAAGACTTAATCTTCAAGTATCCTACTTTTCAGCCGCCTCCTTGTTTCATGAGATTTCCTTTCCTTGAGCTTTGGCTTGACATATCTTTTAATCCGGGGCTTGGAAAAATATGTGGTTTTCACACGACAGACGAGCATAATTTTCTCTATCTATCGAGGTCCACTTTGCTTTTCCTCCGCTAACTTGCTGTCGTCCTCTGCTGTCACGGCAGATCCATGGCAGCATCGTCCTCATCGTCTGCTTGTCCAGTTCAGCTTTCCTGCTTTTCTGCCCTGCGCCCGCCTTCTATGATGGCAGCAACCTGCAAAATTAGCCATCTTTTAGTAGAATCCGTGCCTTTAATCCATTTGTGATGTTTTGCTGTAAACTAACCTAAATGCAATGCAATGATGCTTGAATGCATCAGAAATATGGGTTAAAAAGGGTGTAAATAATAGAACTTTTACACACTCAACAGATGCTATGTCGAAAAGATCCAGACTTGGGGAATTTGAAACGGTTAAAATGACAGAAGGATGCATGACTATCTTGCACATGCATCCACCCCAGAAAAAGAATGATCCTAGGAGCTTCATCATACCGTGCATAATTGGTGACAAATTCGTGGGTAAGGCACTTTGTGATCTAGGTGCTAGTATTAATTTAATGCCAAAATCTGTGTTTCAGAAATTAGGTATTGGACGAGCACGGCCCACGACAGTTATGTTGGAGCTGGCAGACCGCTCTTACGTGCAACCAGAAGGGAAGATCGAAGATATTCTAGTAAGAGTGGATAAGTTCATTTTTCCTGCTGACTTTCTTGTTTTAGACTGTGAAGCAGATGAGAACGAACCAATCATCCTGGGGCGACCCTTCCTAGCCACATGCAGATCATTGATTGATGTAGAGAAGGGAGAACTTACAATGAGAGTAAATGATCAAGAGATCAAGCTCAATGTTCTCCAGGCAATTAAACATGTTGATGCAGGAGAAGAATGCAAGGCCATCACTGAAGTAATCCTTGACCATCCCTGCATCAGGTTGAGCTGCCATGACATTAAATTTGGTCACTGCCACAGCAGCCATCTGGAAGATTGTCACGGCAGCAATGACGACAACAACTCCACCGATTCAGACACATCCGACACTGAAGGTTATGAGGAGGTAAACTGGATAGGAAATTGTCTAGGTAAGTTATTCGAGCCCCTAAACTATACCTCGAATGAACACATAATCCAAAAGCCTTCAACTGTAGAACCACCTGTTTTAGACCTTAAGCCCCTGCTAGGGCAGCTTAAATATGTTTTTCTTGGTTTGAATGATATGTTGCCCGTAATCATCTCTTCCAAGTTAATGCAGAAACATGAACAACAGCTAATAAGGATGCTGCAGCAGCATAAAAAGGCTATTGGATGGACGATAGCTGACATCCAAAGCATCAGTCCGGGACTATGTATGCATAAAAATCTCCTAGAAGATGATCACAAGTCGACCATGGATGCTCAGAGGCGTTTGAACGACGCTATGCGAGAAGTGGTGCGAAAAGAAATTATCAAATGGCTTGACGCTGGGATAATTTATGTCATCTCGGATAGTAAGTGGGTGAGCCCGGTGCAGTGTGTCCCTAAAAAGGGAGGAATAATCGTGGTGACCAATGAAGAGAACGAACTAATCTCAACCAGGACTGTGACCGGTTGGAGAGTTTGTATGGATTACCGGAAGCTTAACAAAGCTACCCGGAAAGACCATTTTCCCCTACCTTTTATTGATCAAATGCTTGATAGATTAGCGAGGAAACTTTATTATTGTTTTCTTGATGGTTACTCATGTTATAACCAGATAGCTATAGCACCGGAGATTCAAAGAGAAAACAACTTTTACTTGCACATACGACACTTATGCCTTTCGGAGAATGCCATTTGGACTCTCTATGCACCAGCAACATTCTATAGGTGTATGATGGCGATATTCTCTAACATGGTGGAGGACTTCCTGGAAATATTCATGGACGATTTTTCCGTCTTTGGGGACAATTTTGAAAGATGTTTAGGCAACCTACAGAAGGTGCCCGAAAGATGCGAGAAAGCGAACTTGGTTTTAAACAGGGAAAATGTCACTTCATGGTGGATAAGGGGATAGTTCTAGGCCACAAGGTAAGCTGCCGCTGCATAGAGGTCGACAGAGCAAAGATAGAAGTGATTGAAAAGCTGGCGCCACCCACCACAGTCAAGGGAATTCGGAGTTTCTTAGGGCATGATGGGTTTTATCGAAGGTTTATTGCAAATTTTTCGAAGACAAGCCTTTATGCCATCTACTGGAACAGAATCGTCCTTTTGACTTCAACGTTGAATGTACTAAGGCATTCAGAATCCTAAAAGAAAAGCTAGTAACAGCCCCGATTGTACAGCCCCCAGACTGGAGTTTGCCATTTGAAATTATGTGTGATGCCAATGACTATGTTGTAGGGGCAGCACTTGGGCAGAGGAAGGACAAGTTGTTCCACGTAATTTATTACGCCAGCAAAACATTAAGCGATGCCCAAGTGAATTACACCACAACAGAAAAAGAATTGTTAGCAATGGTGTTCTTGATTGACAAGTTCCGTTCGTACATACTTGGGACGAAGGTGGTGGTCCATACAGACCACTCCGCACTGAAGTATCTGTTCGCTAAAAAAGATGCAAAACCTAGACTGATACGTTGGATTCTGCTGCTGCAAGAGTTCGACATTGAAATCAAGGATAAAAAGGGGACAGAGAACCAAGTTGCAGACCACTTGTCAAGATTAGAGATGGGAAAGAGTCTACCGACAGACAAGACCAACATACTGGAGACTTTCCCTGACGAGCAACTGTTTGCTGCCACAAGCACTACCGCGACAGCCATGGCGACAGGTAAGTTTTCTGAACTTCCTTGGTACGTTGATTTCATTAATTACATAGTTAGCGGAGTACTACCTCCTAAGCTTAATTGCCAAGCAAGAAAGAGGTTCCAAAATGATGTAAAACATTATTATTGGGACGAACCTCTTCTTTTCAAACATTGTGCAGATCAAATTATCAGGAGGTGTGTACCACAGGATGAGCAGGAAGCTGTGCTTCACCACTGCTATGCTTCACCATATGGAGGACACTTGGGTGGAAACAAAATCGCTGCCAAGGTTTTGCAATTTGGTTTTTATTGGCCCTCACTGTTCAAGGATGTCCAAGCATTCTACAAAACCTGTGACAAGTGCCAACAGACTGGGAACATCTCAAGAAGACATGAGATGCCACTGCAAAACATCTTAGAAGTCGAAATCTTCGATGTATGGGGGTTGATTTCATGGGACCATTCCCAACATCATGTGGGAATCTATATATTCTACTGGCAGTGGATTATGTATCCAAATGGGTTGAAGCGATCGCCACACAGAAAAATGATGCCAAGACTGTTCAAAGATTTCTGCACAAAAACATTTTCTCTAGGTTTGGCATACCTAAGGCGATCATTAGTGACTAAGGGAGACATTTCGACAATAGGGTAATCGCTGCTGCCTTAAGAAAATATGGCGTAAAGCACCGGATTGCAACAACATATCACCCTCAAACCAATGGACAGGCCGAAATATCTAATCGGAAAGTAAAGAACATTCTTGAGAAGATGGTTAAACCTACTCGTAAAGATTGGTCTTTACACCTCAATGATGCACTCTGGGCCTATAGAACAACATTCAAGACACCATTGGGAATGTCACTCTACAGGCTTATATATGGAAAAACATGCCATTTACCTATCGAGATAGAGCACAGAGCTTACTGGGCTATCAAGGCAGTAAACATGGACTTAGATAAGGTAGGGCAGAAAAGGCTACTTGACTTGAATGAAATTGAAGAAATTCGAGCAATGGCCTACGACAACGCAAGAATTTACAAGGACAAAACCAAGAGGTGGCATGACAATAAATTGCTGCCACGACAGTTCTGCCCAGGGCAGCTTGTGTTGTTATTTAACTCTAGGTTAAAACCTTTCCCATGAAAGCTTAAATCTAGATGGTACGTCCCCTTCCAAGTTGTGCAGGTTTTCCCCATGGTGCCATCACGATCAAATCCTTAAAAGACGGGCACCAATTTAAAGTCAACGGACAGAGACTAAAGCATCATCAGGTGACTGAAGCCCCAAGGATGCAGGAAGTAGTTACTTTAGGAGATGCCCCTCAAGGCATCCCTAATTTAACTTAATTTTATTTTTTCTATTTTTCTTTTATTTAATTATTAGGAATTAAGAATTATTTTATTTTATTTTTAGGAACTAAAGTTTTATTTTAATTATTTTTAGGAAATAAGGGAAACAAGGATAAGAGAAGAAGTGAACCAGCCCACAATATCAACAGCAGCCCAAAAAGCCCAACGGAGGAGTCTGTCGTCACAACCTGTCATCAGCTGTCGCGACAGACGCGGAAAATATAGCCTGTCACCACGCTGTCGCGGCAGACACGCAAACGCGTAACAGACGCACAGCAGACACGGAAATGCGTGACAGACGCGTCAGAAACTGCGTAACAGCTGGCTCCGTTATTCGCGCCTGTCGTTACAACTCCAACGGGAAGAAACCCATTCATCTATATAAACCTTCATTCACTATTCATTTTTCACCTCATTTTTACTCTCTCAACTTGCTCTCTCTCTAGATCTCAAATTTCTTTTTATCTTCCACAGACCTTGCAACTATGACTACTAGACAGACTCGTAGAAGTGCTGCCTCCAGCTCTGCTGCAGCAGTCAGCACACCCAGCTACAGTGCCATCCCTAATCGCTTTGCCTCAACCGACTCTGCCGGTAGATATTAGCGCTCCTTCCAGAAGAGGGAGATGTGGGAAGAAAGAGGGTTTCTTTACACCAAACGCACGGAATACCTCGGGCTCGAACCTTTCATTGCACGAAAAATCAAAGCCCTCAAATGGTAGATGTTTGCTGCCCAACCAGAAGAGATGAACGTCACGTTGGTCCGGGAATTTTACGCTGCCGTCGACGGCAAGGATACCAAGACCGTGACAGTACGAGGTAAAGAACTTACTTTCGAGCCTGCTTACATCAACACCCTCTATGGCATCTATGTCAGCAAAAAAGAGAACGAACACAAGAGATTCGTTGAGAGTCTGTCGCCGGTAAACTATGATGCTGTGATGGCATAGGTAACAGAGGAGGGGACAGAATGGAACACCGACCCCAAGCATCGATGGATGGTGAAATGCACTCAACTCATTCCCAAGGCAAAACTATGGAACCAGTTCGTGAAGAAGAGAATCATGCCTTCCTCTCATAACAGCACGGTCGACCGACCCATGTTAGCACTCGTCCATTCTATTCTCAATGAAAGACCCATAAATGTCGGTCGGTACATAAGGGAGGGGATTTTGGAATGTGCCCTTCGACCGTCGGGACCTCTTGTCTTCCCGTACCTCATCACCGAGATCTGCCGAGGCCACAACGTCCCAAAAATCACCGAAGACTTCAAAGTCCGAGGGAAGGGATGGACGGAGCGTAACATCTTCAGCCTTATGGAGCTGAAAGCTGCAACACTGCTCTTCTACTTCAACCTGTCTGACACAGCAGAGGAGCCAGCCTGAACCTACCGCAGCAGAGCAGCAGCCCCACCAACAGACGCCTCCACTCAGATCCTGACCACACTAAAAAAGATGGAGGAACGACAGCTTGGTCTGGTGAGTTTCATCAGAGACTTCACAGCATCCACGGTACATTTTATTCACAATAATTTAAATTTTGCAAATATACAATTTCCTACCTTCCCAGAGCAATACTTTGCTGCCCCACCCCTACATCTACTCCCACTCCTGCTGCCACACCAAAAACACCATCTGCTGCATCTACTACAACTCCGGCCGCGACAGCTGAAGGCGCAGCCACACTGCCACTACCGCTGCCAGAACTCGATGACGACTACTTCGTAGGGTTCTCATCACCCTCCGTCTGGCAAGACTCTGACGAGGAGCCTTCTGTTGCTAGAAACCTTTCCAAGGAGTTCACTCCTATGAAAAGGCAGAAGCCCAACACTGGTGAAGGACCATCCAGCTAGGGCAAGTCTGCCAGCATGAGCTCGAAAGACGAGGTACAAGTGCTGGAAAAGCTACCCCATATCTCACCCACTCGTATCCATCCGCCAAGGGTAGCCAAGAAGAAAATTGCCTCTGCCTCTCCTAGCACTCTGCCAGCACCCACAATGAAGGTCACTGCCCGCCGGAAGCTACAGATTAGCAGCAGCAGTAGCGATGACAGCTTCTCAAATTAAGTTTCTATCATATTTTTGTTGTCTTGTTGTTTATCATTATTGTGATGTATTTTGTTGTTATTTTTCTTTTTCATCTCTATTAGCATGCATTGAGGGCAATGCAACCCTCGAGTTTGGGGGTGGCATCCCTTTAGTAATGAAGTGTCTTTTAGGTTTTAAAATTGTGTATAAGTGTTAATTGTTATTTAAGTTTATTTTTGTCAAAAAAAAAACAAAAAAACAAAAAAAAAGAATCTTTTGGCTTAAGTTTGTTGAACTGAACTTACCTGTCGCGACAGTCTCTGTCGTGGCAGTGCCTTTATGATATTTTTAGGAACAGTTTAGAGCCTTACAATAGTTCTGATATTTAAACACTCTTTGTGACTCTTATGCTGTCTAGACTTCTACTGGTAAACTAGAATAGGAAAAGCTTAAACACTTGAGTTACCCCTAGAGGTGCCTAACATTGGCTCTAGGAAAGGAAGTTAAGAAAATTTAGACTCAATACACCTAGAGGTGCCCAAAACCGGCTCTAGAAAGTTAGCTAGAGGTGCCCAAAACTGGCTCTAGTCAAACTTAAAATAAGAAAAGAAAACCGAGTCTAAGAAAAACTAGAGGAGCCTAAGAATTGCCTCCAAGAAAATGAAAGTTGGCATAAAAATTCAAGTGAGTGGCTTAGCTATTCTAGTAAAATAAAAGAGTCTAGGCATATAATTGTTCACAAAACATGCACACACTACACGAGAATTATAGCAAGGTTCCGAATAAACCCTAAAATGTCCAACAAGGTGTTGTTCGCGATAGGGCATGCATGGTAGGTAAGGAAAAGTTCACTAATTTAAGCCAAACAAAAAGTTTTTTTTATTTTTTAGTTAGTTAGATCATAATTGCTTGAGGACAAGCAAGAACTTGAGTTTGGGGGGTGTTGAGTGTGCAAAAGTTCTACTTTTTACCCCTTATTTAACCCATATTTCTATTGCATTCAAGCATAATTCATTGCATTTAGGATAGATTTCACATATACATCACAATTATATAAAATGGCACAGTTGCTACTTATTTTGGATGTTTTTGCAGGTAGCTGCTGTGGCAGACTCAGGGCAGTGAAGAAGCAGAGATGGAACATAGGACTGGAGTCAAGTCAAGAAGGAGGACGCTGCCATGGCCACTGCCGTGGCAGCCATGGCGACAACAATGGTGAAGGGAAAAGTGAAGTGGATCTCGACAGATGGAGGAATTCAAGCCAATTTGTCGTGTGCCACTCCTATATTTTTCTGAGCCCTGGATCAGAATGAAGGCCAAGCCCAAAGTTCAAGGAAGAAACCCAAAGCAAGAAAAGAGGACGAATTAAAGGCATATACTCAGAAGATTTAATCTTAATTAGAGTTGTACTTTAGTTTGAACTTGAATTCTTACCTTATTAGAAAACTTGAACCCAAGGCCTATACAAAGGCATGTAATTCGACCTAGGGAAGGATATCTCATTCTCTAGCCGTCTTCCCCAAAACCCTAGTCATTTTCCCCCTTCTCATCATGTTCTAAACTTCCCCTAGGACTAAGGGCTGATTCTGTAAAGTAGTTGCAAGGAGTGTACTATTTTTAGGAATTTTATGTTTATTAAATAAAACTTCAAGTTTGCTTATTCTGGTTTCAACATCTTGCAAGAGTATCGGGAGAGCATTGTGAGATTATCTATTTACTTAATATCGGGAGAGTTAAGTATACGAAAGGAATAAGTGTGGGTTCTCCAGTTTATGGTTGAACTATCTCGGACCTAGGGATAAGACGAGGTTAAGTGGCTAAGGAAGAATTCAACAACATTGGTGTTCACCCTTTGACTCACGCCGGGAGGTATCATCTGAGAAGTGTCATCAACAGTACTTGGACCTAGGGATAGGACAAGGCACAACAAGGATTCTTGCCAAGCTTGAAGTACAGAGTTGTGTGATCGCTGCCGCGACAACAACAGACTGCTGCCGCGACAGGTGCTGCCGCGACAGGGACGACGATAGAATAGGAACTCCTATACAGTGCAACACTTGCACTACCAAGCAGATCAATACCGACCTATTTCTCAACTCTGAAATCTCCGTTATTTTATATTCATTATTCTTCAATATTATTCCTCAATAAATTAAACTCTTCTTTTTCTCTCTTGTGCAGCAATCCAAGGATAAAGCTATTTCCAGTCCCTGTGGATTTGACATCTGATACTTTGATAATCACTTTACTACTTGCGTCGTGTACACTTGCACTACATTGCGATGGGACTTTTGACACGCAACAATGGACTAATTTTTTGGGTTTATTATTTACTTATTTGTTTGGTTTTATTTATAGTGAAAATATAGTATTTATTTATATATATATATAGATATATCAGACAAAATATAGGTATTACAGAGTGGTATATCATGGATTTGGAAAGGGGTTTTAAACTCAATTTTAAGTAATAACACAGTTGGAAAATTGTGTGAGCAGCATCTGAAATTACAGGTTGGTAATGGGAAGGCTATAAGCTTCTGAGAGGACATTTGGATTAACAACTCTCCCCTTAAATTACAGTTCCCCCACCTCTTCTCATTGGCTGTGAAAAAAGATGGTTGTATTATTGATTTTGGCTCAAAGTCTGCCTCCGACTGGTCCTGGAATATACAACTCTGAAGAAGATTGTTTAATTGAGAGATACAACAATGGGACTCTTTCATCTATGTACTGAATAACTTCGTTGGTTCAAATCTTGATGCTGATCGGGTCAAACGGTCTGGCTCTAGTGATGACTTGTACTCAATCAAGTCCATTGCCTTACTTTTGGCTCCAAGCAACCCGTCAAATTTTAATTGGAAAATGATGGTATGGTTTGGGATTGCCATATTAAAAGTTGAAGCCTTTGTGTTGTTGGTATTATATCACCGAGTTGCGGTAAAATTGTACTTGTAATGAGAGGGGTTTCTCTTAGTTTGGATTGTTTATGTACTCTTTCCAATCGGGAACCTGAAACTGTGGAATACCTTTTTTTCTCTTGCTTGATATCGTGGAAACTATGGATGTTTTTTTCTACTTTTTGTTATCTCTCTCTTGTGTTTTCCCAAGATCCGCTCATATTTATCCAATCTTGGCAAAACCTAGTTAGAGACAGGGGCTATAGCCATATATGAGAGCTTATTTCTTTTGCTATAATTTGGTCAATATGGCTATTCAGAAATGAAATGTTGTTTCAGGGCAAATCATTGGATTTATGCAGATGGTGTTTCTAATTAAATCTCATCTCGCATGGTGGTTCAAGGAAAATGGCCTAATCTCCCTATTTCCTTGAAAAATATTATGTGTGACCCTTCTTGTGCTTCTAAGGGTGGAGTCAGATCTTTTTTTTTCTTCCATTCCTGCTACCTGGAATCCTCTTCATCATGGCTTTACTAAGTTTAATGTAGATGGCGCTATAAAGGTTGATGGTAGTTTGGGAGGTATTGGTGGTATCTTACGTGACAATCGTGGTTGTGCTCCAATGACTTTCTTAGTGCCAATTGGTCCAGGCTCCCATGTTCTTGCGAAAATACTTGCCATTGATCATGTTATTGATCGCTTCCTTAAGTCAAAGCATACTCCTCAAAACTGATCATTGAGAGTGACTACAAAGTGGTGGTGGGGTGGGTCCTAAACTCTCTTGGTGCTCTGGCATCTTTCGTTAAGAAGGTCAAGGTGATTGCTTCAAAGATCCTAAAGGGGCAGTTTGTTTTACAGCTCATTTCCAAAGTCTGCAATATAGAGGTTGACTCCCTAGCAAAGGGTGTGTGCCTATAATGGTGGTATATTTTCTTGTTTTTACTACGAGATGGGCATATTGGTTTTTACTTACTATGGTTAGAGCCCCTTTTTATTTGTTCTTTGAACCTCATTTCCTTGTAATGACATAGTTTTGATGTACTCTTTTTCCTCCACCTAGGTTTTAGGGAGGTTTTTTTAATGAGGCCCAAGCTATGTCTCAAATCTGATTTTGGTTGATGACATAAAATCTCATATTATTTAGAAAAAGGGATGAGTTAGAAGTTACCTCTTCATCTTGGATGGTCATGAGACATGGGTGGGATACCTCATTATTGATGGAGTCCTCTTTATCACTCTATGTACCCACAAATGCCTCCTTCTTATGGCTTGATCCCTTATTGTTGAAACAAGGGTAATCGTACTTGGTATGCCTCGGCTTCTTGCACTCGAAGCATATGATGAGATCCTTCCTCTTCATTTTCGATTCATGCCTTAATTCTTCCTTATGACACTTCATGAATCGAGTGAATTTCTTGAAGATCTTAACCATCTCTTCTTCTTCATCTTCACTATCCCCTTCGCTGGATTCTTCTTGAATTCTTGAGGAGGATTTGAGAGCAACAACATTTAAGTCTTCAATACCTTGCTCTATTATCTTCTTCTTCCCCTTTGACATCATCATCTCATAGGTGAGCAAAGATCTCATAAGCTTGTCAAGCTTTACCTCCTTCAAATTCTTTTCTTCTATGATTCTTGTCTTTTTGAAATCCTATGAGTCGGGAAGTGAACAAATCAACTTCCTCACAAGCTGGTCCTCTGGAATCATCTCTCCAAATCCTTTAAGTTCATTGAAAATGGTGGAGAATCGATCGAACATAGCTTTGATGTCTTCACTCGGGTCCATCTTGAAGTTCTCATACTCAAGGTTGAGAAGATCAATCTTTGTCTCCTTTACTTCATTGGTTTCTTCATGAGTGACTTCAAGCTTGTCCCAAATTTCCTTGGCACTCTCACAAGAAGTGAGTTTTGCCTATTCTTCCAGACCAAATGCACAAAAGAGAATGTGCAATGCCTTTGCATTGAGCTCCATCTTCTTGCGATCATCCACACTCTATTCCGCCTTGCTTCTTTGTGAAATGAATGGGTCATCAAGAATGATATCCCAAAGACAATAATCTTTGGCTCTCAAGAAAAGCATCATCCTATTCTTCCAATAGAAGTAGTTGGCACCGTGAAGTAAGGAGGCTTGTCGATGGATTGCACCATGAACTCCGATTGATGTTAAATGGTTGAGCACCTCTAGGATCGAGTCTATGATGTTAATCTAATGTAGAGACAAAGCTTTGATACCAATTGTTAGGAGGCTCGAACGATCAACCGAATGCCAAGAGGGGGTGAATTGGACTTTGAGTGATAGTGATGAAGCAATGAAATTTTGAAATTTAAACACGATATTTTATAGTGGTTCAACTTCTAAACCAAGTCTAGCTCCACTATCTTAGCTACCCACACTAAGGATTTTCTACAAATTCACTAATTTGTCTTTCCTTTTTTCCGGGATCAAAGAGATAACCCTCACAAACCAAGACTTATACCCCAAAGTCTAGAAACACTCTCTTACAAAGAGAATACAAAATAACAAACAAAAGAAAAACCTAACAAGGCAAATATGTTTGCACAATTAAGCTCTCACCCAAATCCTAACACTTGAGCATATATAACAATTAAGCTCACAAGTATATTCTACAAAGAAAATGACAATTAAAGCTCAAAAACACTTTCTCTATACATGAATGTTGGTAGTGTTGTTTCTTGTTATTGCATGGCTGATTGAAGGTCCCTTTTAAGTTCTCTAATGAGTTCTTGGTCGTTACTAGCCGTTGAGGATGTTTTAGAGCCGTTTGGGACTTTAATTCTAGCATCTAATGCAGTCTGGTACAAGGTGAATCGATACACGAGCTTTGGGTATCGATACATGCCTTAAAATAGAAAGAGTCATTGGGTAATTTTACACTAGCATTAGTACATGATACATGCGTATCGGTACTAACCCTTCCATATCGGTACAGTCTAAGCTGCATCGATACCTATTTTGGCTACTGGAATTTTGGAGTTTTGGAAAATAAAAGGAGTAACGATACAAGTAAAATGGGTATCGATACAGTTGACCAAGTATCGATACCTGTGTATGGGTATTGATACTCACAACACGTTTTTGAAACTTTGGCTATTTTAAAAGCATTTAAACATGTCAAAAACCCTTTGAAAATATTTCAAACATATTTTTCAATTTTATGGACTTTTGAAATATTTTTACAAATTAGTTTAAGTCCAAAAACATTTTTCTTTAAGTTATATCAAAATCACATATCTCAACACCACTCATAAGATTATTAACATCAACCCAATACTTGTTGTACTTCTCCAACATTACTAGCACCATCTTTCTTATATAATCACGAGATGAAGAAAGCCAATTCGGCATAGCTATTCTAAGCCCACAATACAAGTAAAATAATTGTTTGTTGTGGGATAGTTGGAAGCAGAAAATACAAGTGTAAGATCATTAAACACTTCTAATAATTCAAAAAATTTCTCCACCTTATCTCAATCCTCATTGAGTGGCATATTCTTAGATTTTCACGGCCACTCAAAACAAAAAATACCTTATTATACTTTAAAGCAACCATAAGCATGTTATAAGTTGAATTCCACCTAGTCTTGCAATCAAGTTTTAACTTTTTTATGCATCCAGAAACTACTTGCTTAGCTACTTGTTCAAATTTTTGATATATCTTATCTGAAGCAGTCCAAAAGGCAACATTATGTCTAATTCTATCAAGACCATTTTTTATCACAGCATTCAACCCATCTTGAACAATCAAATTATGTATGTGAGCACAACAACACATATGAAGAAAACGTCCATGCAACATAAGTAATCCATAAGGAAACTCTTACCGTAAAATATCAATCATAGCATCATTAGTTATGCAGTTATCCATAGTTATATAAGACAATCTAATATCAATATTCCAAGAGTGAATGCATTCTTTCAAATGTTCAACAAGAACCCATCCGTATGAGGTTTTAGGACACACAAAAACCTATCACATTAATGTGACATGCATGAACACGTGAAATAAATGGAAGTAAAATGAACAAGAAAAAAAATACATGTAAAGAAAATAATGTTACATAAGTATTCGACTTTGGAGTTTGCATCCATTGTCAATAAAGTGTGTCGTGACAGCCATGTATCCTTTTTTTGATTGCTAGAGGTTCACATGTCAATAGTCAAGACGATCCTACTATTCGTTTTTCTCATCAATGCACTTATGCTCTCTTTTTCAACCTCATATCTTTACAAGATGTCTTTCTTAGTTGTATTGCGACAAGAAACTTTAAAGCCCGATTGAAGTGTCTTAGAGTAATTCCTAAAGTCGTAATGCTCAACCATACTAAGAGGTTCTTCATGCAAAATGATCATTTCTGCCAAGCCCCTTCTCCCGTGACCTTGGTGGAATTCATATGGTGCCAAGGAAAGAGTGTCATTCGAACCACCATCTTTAGCTTGTGTTCCAAATAAATTTGTTTGCCGAATATCCAAACATTTTTTTGATACATTTCTTTGTATGCTCGGTTAAGTGACTTGTCCCCGCTATTGGTCCTCCAGCAAGTTACTTATTACACTGGTCATATTTAGCTTTTATTTCCTCTCCAACTCGCTTTCTTGTAAAATTAGTCCAAGTTGTTGATGTATGCCCCGTAATTAAGGGAAGAACCACAAAATCTGCAGCATTAGTTTGCTTTGGGCTTTTGTCATCACCCAAAGAAATTGGGGTAGAACTTGATGTAGTGGATGGTTTCGAGATTGATGGTAATGAGGTGGTAGTAGTATTCTTTTCACCTTTATCTGGCATTATGCATTCTGCAATTACAAATACAATAACACTATAATGATTCAAATTCATATAAAAATAGTTCTCAAAATGAAGGTTATAACAATATATGTAAATCAGTAAATTTCTCAAATTCTTTAAGCTTTCTGCCATTGATTGAAAACATGATTTTGTTAGAGAGAGTAAGCAATGTCAAACACATAAGCACATGTTAAATGCACACATGTTATCTGTTGTAAGTTGCAACAAATCAAAGAACATTTAGCTATGAGTTGATCCTCTTTCAGTTATGTTTGAACAAATTAATTATTCACATCGACTAAGAAAATTCTCACTTTTAAGAAATTTACAGTTACAAGTAATAAACTTGCATCAAGTAGAACAATAAATTCAAGTAATAAACACCCTACAAAGCATCACAAATAAACCATGAGAACAATACACACAAAAAGAAATAGAAAATTATGAGTTCTAATTTCAGCTTAGCTACAAAAGCATGGCAGTTTCAGGGTTATAATTTTACCTTTACCAACTATAAAAATTAAACAAATTAAGCATGACATTCGTGAAATTTATAATCATAATATTTTCTGATTAATCAAATTAAGTATGAAAATAAAAGTATACAAATTTATCATGAAATCAGTAAATGGTCTTTTATGCTATGAAGTTAAAATTGACATTAGCTTAATTGAAAACTAAAAAAATCAAAAAGAATTGGAAGAAAAGTTCAATTACAACAAAGAATACATATATAGAAATGGGTTTTGGATAAAGAAGATGTTTATAGAAAAAAATTAATTCCATGATTTACGAAAGAGTTGGATGGAATATGGGTGAGTTAATATGGATCAACATGAAAAAAGAAAAAGAAAGAGGCGGTGAAACATTTACTAGGGAGGTTCGCGGCGGAAAGAATGGCAACAAAGACAAACACCGGCAAAGGGAGAAAGAACGGAAAAGTGACCAGATAGAGAATATAGAGAAGAAATTAATTTTAAAAGTTAAGATATGAGAAACGACACTGACAATGGTAAAGAAAGTTAGGCCCTAAATTTGGTTAAATTACAATGAATGTCCTATAAAACTTTAGGATTTATAAAATAATTTATAAAATTATATCTAAATTCATAATAGTCCAAATTCATATGGTGGGTATTATGCGGGGCGGGTAAGGTCTCAAATCTATTACCTACCCACTACACGCAGCGGGTATGTCTTTTTACATCCACACCGCCCACTACCCATCAAACTTATACCCACCCCTGCCCCAATTGGAGCAGGTGCGGCGTGGAATCTACGAAATGGTACCCGTCTGTCATCCTTATGTTAGATACTTGTTTTCTAACTTTACAAATAACTCAAATCTTTAAGGAAAAATAATTCATGTACTTTACTGTGAAAACTTTTTGTTTCCACAAGCGTCTTAGATTTAGGATTTAGAAAATTTATTTAGGTATAAGTTTAGGGTTTTATTTTAGATGTGTGGTTAGAATTTAGGGTTTATGGTTTAAGGTATAGTGTATAAATTAGAGATTTAGGTTTTAACCTATAAACTCTAAATTCTAACTCTAAACCCTAAATTATATCCATAACCCCTAAATTATAAGCACTTAAACCCCTAAATTAAGTCTTTGAACCCTAAATCTAAAGAGCTTGTGAAAAATAAAAGTTTTACGCCGCCAGTGCATGATATAATTACCCAATCTTTAAAGGAATATTTTTTGACAAAATAAACTTTTATTAATGGAGCAAGTACATTTAATCGGTTGACAAGTTGTTCATCTTTGTTTTTTCATATTTCCATAAGTTATGAGTTTTAGATCTATTAGGAGCACCCTTCTTTTTTTCCCTAGAGTCGGTTGATAAATTATCACATGTTGCGACACTAAAGAGTCGAACATTAACCAGTAAAACATCACGTGGATCAACCGTCGATTATTTTTGTTTTCATCAGCAGAAACGGATGTTTACAAAAACAAGTCAAGAGAGTCCACTTAAAAATTTCAACATTTTTAGAAACTTTAACTAAAATTATCAATTTTTTTGAAATATTAAATTTAAAATTTTGGTGCTTAACTAAAATTTATTAAAATTTTGAGATTCAATGAAATTTTTTTAAAAAAATTAAAGGGGCTTAATTAAAAATATTTAAAATTTTAAAAATTTTGAAGGGTTAAATGTGAAATGTCTAAAATTTTGGGGTCAAGTCAAGGCCCCTCTAGCTTGCACCAATGTCTGTCTCGGATTGTTAGACGGTTGGTATACATGGATTCATAATCACATTTTTAATAGTCTTAAAGTGATTGTAATGTAATATTTGTTTGTACATATTTTAAATTTTTTGACAATAAACACATTGTAAATAAAATAATTTGAAATTAAATTTTTTAGGATAAACATTATCCACAAGTGAGTTGAAATGCAAACCAAAAGAGATCAAATAGAACCTAACTCTTATAAATACGATAAAACGGTGCAAGTTTCGAGACAGATACGAACTAAATGATAAAACTAAACATAGTACACTTAATCACGGCATAGCTTTCATAGTGTCACGTATAAGCAAAGTTTTATATATGGATGTCAATTTGACCCATATTTAATGGGTTTTTATCTAACTTAATTTTATAGCGTCGGGTTTTTAAAAGAATTTTAAGTTTGAATTGAGTTCGGGTCTGATTTTTTGTGAATAAAGTTAAGTTCGGCTTTGAGGTGAAAAATACTCTACCCACCAAAAATAATAGTTTACTTTTATTTTTAAATATTTAAGTATAATTACTATAATGCCCCCCTCTATATATATATTATCTCTCTATTTTGTCTAATAAAAATGGAATAATTATTATAATGCTATCTCTATTTGTATTTTTTTCAATTAGCTCCTATTTTATCGAATAATAATAAAAATTGATAAATTTTTATTTGTGTCGGGTCAGATTAAATTCGATTTTTTACTCTAAAATTCGAGTTCAAGTACGGATCGACCAAACACCTAACTCATGATCATCCCTAGTTTCATATACTTAGCAAAGAATTTAAATTACTTTTTATTATTTAGCTTAATGATTTATTAATTGTCCATGGATACTCACCTATCACCTCCTCACCAATTATTAACAACAATAACAATAGACATCTCCCTTTTTTCCCGTGAAATAAAGTCTAAAAACCAATGTCCCTTCTCATGTAGAATACCTTGTACAAAAAGGACTATAGATACTATGACGTGTCAGTTGTACTCGAAACTAGAGTAATAATCAATGGCTCATTAATTACATTATCAGAGTTCAAAAATTTCCATTATCATTATCAGACATACTACAAAGCTGAATTTCATATCCAATATAGTATTTAGCTAAATTTAGCTATCGGACATGGAGATTAGCACATTTTCACATAGTAATCAATATTCACAGAGTAAAACACACATACTAGTTTTTTTTTTTTGCAAACCAAGGTTTTGTAAAAGTTAAAAAAAATTAACTTTTGGCAAACTAAAGGTTTAGGAAGCTAAAATTGTGGGCAAATTAAGGTTTTGACACTCAAAAGTTAAACGTTTTTGGTTATTTTTGCTTAAAAAATTGTGTCTGAGTTGGTAAAAACAACAAAAAAACAAGGCCCCAGTATGCTCGGTTATATCAAGACATCAAAAGTCCATGTCGAAACATCCATTCACATACACATTATATATAGAGTGAGTAAAACTTGACTCGACGTGAAAAAACCGATTCGTTTTAACTTGACTCAAAAAAATTTAAATAAAGTTTAAGATAAAATGGAAATTCGAATAACTTAAAATTTTTAGTAATTAGTTGATCAATTTTCAAGTTCTAGTCGAGTCTGTTAATTCTGCATGTTATATTATGTATATCACATGTGAAAATATGAAAAAAATACATGTGTATATTGTATATCTATATAGAAAGTCGTTTAAATTGGAATCATTATTTATTATAACATTATAAATAATAGAATTAAATTTGTACATAAACTCGAAAACTCGACTCGATTCGAAAACATTTCAAATAAAGCTTGAATTGTACATAAGACTTGTAAACTCGAATAACTCAAAAAATTTTACTCGATTCAACTCGATCAAACGCCCAACCCTAATTATACACGCTAGCCAATTTCTGGGTGTAGATGTGAAATCACATCCAAGTATTTTACACATAAATTCCTACGCAACCGAATATAAATCAACACATACACAAAAATAAATTTGATATCAGCTACACTTAATCTGAACTTTCATTATTCATCATATTAAAAAAATTACTCGATGATTTTAAATTTTATCTCCTCACAATCTTAAAACAATAACAAATCAAAATTAAAGCTTATAAACAAATATGCACGAAATCCAGGGGCTGGCGGTGCCCTCTCTCGTCGTCTGCTTCTTAAAAGATCTTTTCATTTTAAATCTAATCTCGTGATTATTATAATTTAAAACCATTGGTGTTCCTAAGATACGCTAATCATTGAAATTATAGATTCGATAATAAAAAATAATATAATAAGATGATAGAAAATAATAGGATAAACTAAAACGGATGTTACTCAATTATGAATAAAATTACATTTGGGTCACTCACTTATGGGTGAGATTACATTTGGGTCACTCAATTATTAAAAGTAACACTTGGGTCACTCAATTATGGGTAAGATTACATTTGGGTCATCTTTCATATTTAAGAAATATATATCAATTTGTGTATTAGATTAATTAATGATTTCAAATGAAGTAATCTAGTGTTAACGAGAGTATAATAATGATTAGGAAGAAAAAATGACCAAATTGATATTTTTTTTAGACATAAAGGGTGATTCAAATGTAACATTATCCATAATTGAGTGACTCAAATGTAACTTTTAATAATTGAGTGACCCAAATATAAACTTACACATAATTGAATGATTCAAATTAATCTTTAATAATTATGTAACTCAAATATTACCTTGAATGATTTTTTTGTAGTTTTAACAAAATAGTATTAGTACGAGTGAGTAGCAAATGGAAAGGGAAAAGACGATTGTCGGCAGGGCAAAAGCAGCCAATGCAGGCCCATGTAGGCTGCTCTAAGTGGGTTAGGATTTGTAGGCAGACACGGAAAAAGACGAGAATTTGTCGCCATTTGCCGCTAATACTTTTCTCACTCGGCCTCCGTCTTTCCTGCTGGTCCCTTTTTTTAATTATAATTTAATTACTCCATTAAAATTTTATTATAAAATAAGTATTTTGTGGTGGCATTACTCAATATAATAATAATAATAATAATAATAATAATAATTTTAGTTTTAACATTTATATATTTTATCAATTTAGTTTTATTTCAAAATAATTCAATGTGTTTAACTCTTTATATTTAAAATATTGGACACCGTACCTTATGACCACTTGTGGCACTCACTGTTATAATCTATTAATTTGATAATCGATAGATGAGATAGCTTTACAAACATAACCACTTTACTACTGGACAATTAACATACTAATAGAATGGACACATCATCACTCTAACGTCACATGCTAGTAGAACAATCATTTCACTAATAAAATTTTTAAAAACGAAATGTTAAAATTAATTAAATTATTTTGAATTAAGATAAAATTAATATATTTTTTAAATTTTAAAGATTAAATTGTTATCATATCCAATTAAACATAAGTTTTAATTTTAACATAAAAAATGATATGTTTTAAAATAAAATTTTAATTAAATGCTCAGATTAAATTTTTTTTGAAACAAACCATTTGTAACCAAACATATAATTAAGGGAAAATTATACCGGCGGTCTCTAAACTTTTACCGTTTTTCTATTTTGGTCCTTAAACTATGTTTTTCGGCAAAACCATCCCTTCTGTTATATAATTCTCCTGTTTTGGTCCACCGACGTTAAATAGCTAACGATTTAGCTGACGTGACATTTTTTAAATATTTTTTAATCATTTTTCTCGCCTCTTAAAAAAATGCCACGTCAGCAAAACCGTTAGCTATTTAAAAAATGCCACGTTGGGGACCAAAACAGGAGAATTATGTAATAGAAAGGATGATTTTGCCGAAAAATATAGTTTGGGGACCAAAATAAGAAAATGATAATAGTTTGGGAACCACCGGTGTAGTTTTCCCTATAATTAAATACGTTGAATGAATTTTACCTTAAATTAAGTTTAGGTGTTGGAAGTGAAGTGCTTTATGGGTCCCTCTTCCATTTTGTTTTGTGTCGGTCCGTATTCATTTCTAAAACAGGGGAGGTGCTGTTGTTTTCACGTATCGCTAAACGGATGCTTCCAACTACATTTTCGGAGGCAGCACCGGCACCTTTTCTGCATGGAAGCTTTGCATAGGTGTTATTATATGAAAAAACTTTTTTAATAATTATTTATAAAAATGACCCACAATTAATGTTATTTAAAAAAATGACCTATAAATATTCCACGTAAGTCGACTTTACGTTATGAGAAACGTGAAACTATGAACTCGCATTGTACACGTCAGGGGCGGTTCAAAGATTTATGGGCCATGTACAACTTATTAAAATAAGGCCCTTAATTTATAGTTCAAATAATTTTTTAGAGAAAAATTATCTTAATACAAAAAATTGTTTAATTACTCTCTTGAACAACAAAAATTCACACATAAACAACTAAAAATCTAATATTTTCACTTAAAATGTATCACTCTTTTTGCATGTTTTGAGCAAAATCATTTACAACATTTTCAATATCAACTTCTTCCAAAATACCACTCTCAATTGCAATCAAAGCACGTCCACTTAACCTCTCTTGCGACATAGTTGTCCATTATGACTTCAACGACTTCCATTTTGAAAATTTTCGTTCTATAGAAGCAACAATAATAAAAATAGTCAATAAGATTCTATAAGAAATTGTTACATTTCGAAAATAATTAAAACGTTTTAAAAATCTTAATAAATGCTCTCATTGTTTCCTTAGGTAAAAGTTTTCTAAATAATTACAGCTCAATAAATGATTCATTTCCATCAACATGAGATAACTCACACTTCTTAAGAGCATTTTTAATTATTAATGAAAATAATTTATCACAATGAAACAAGAACATAAAAATATTTTCATATAATTGATGTTATTCAAATAGTTATCAAAAGAAATAATGACTTGATCGACAATATACAAAAACATTCAATTCTAAACTTAGAAGATATTAATGTTCATATTTTGCAATTAATTTGAAAGACAATATAAGTTGTTCGTAAGTTGTTAATTATCATATATAAAAACTTATGACTATCTTTATTCAAAAAAATTATATCTAAATTATATATGGTCCTTCTTTTTGGGGGCCCTCTTCTTCGGGGGCCATGTGGAGTCGCTCCACTTGCACATGTCTAGAACCCCCACTGGTACACGTACCGAGGTATGTTCGACGTGGGCCGCCTTTTCATATTCTGCAATTTCAAATCTTTATCCCCCATTGGTATTGATAAGCTCTGTTTTGGATTGATTGTAAATGAGTTTTGAGTTGATTATTAAGTTGAAAAGGGTCTTTGATGATATAAATCCCAAAATTCTTGAGATCCTTGAGTTTCTTGATGGTTTTAGTTGAGTTTTTGAGGTGAAATGATGAAGTTATGCTTGCTGGAGGTATAAGGAAGGGTTTATGTTGTTTTTAGATGTGTTTTGATGTTTAATAATTGTTGAAAGTGATGTATGTTGGCTGGGCTTGGTTTAGGAAGCAATCGATTGAGTTTTCGGTTGTTTCAGTTGGGTAAATTGGTATAGTTTTGGTGAGCAACGAGTTTGTGTTTAGTTGCTGGTGTTGAAATGCATTTTAATGCATTTGGATCTCTGTTTTGATGCTTTAAAAACAAGAGATCTTGATCTAGAAGCAAACAAAGCATTTTTGGAGGCTTTGGAAGGGTGATTTTCGGGTCGGCGAGCGAGGCTTCGCGTATCAGTGAGTGTAAATAGATTTTCCAGCTTTGTAACGCTTTGAGCGTGGTCTTGGGAGCTTAGTGTAAGTTTGAAACGCTTAGCTAAGCTCAAGAGTAAGTGATTCGATAGTCTCTCTCGGAATGTGCTATGTTTTTATTGGAAAATGCACTTGAATTAAATGTGGTTTAATTTACTATTTTAAAGCATGTTTTGAGCATTGATAATGCTAGTGTTTAATGCCATTTTGTTAAGGATGCACTTGGTAGGTGGTCCTTGGATTTATGAGATGTATGCATTTGAGTTTAAGCATGTTTATGCTTGTGAAAATGGCATTGTGATTTATGCTTGTAAAATAGTGGAATGATGATGTTAAATGATTATATTGACAAGTGATGGAAATGGTTTATGGTTACTTTAATCGGATATAGTTAACCGACTATAAGATTGGGTGCATCGTGAATAAAGTTGCCTTGGATGTCGAGGGGTTGTGCTTGTACCGTTAAACTCCACCACGGGTGTTACAACGGTTCATGGTCTAATCTCGTGTGTAAGCCTTGTGTAGTCTGTTAGTGTGTGTGAAGCGTGTGGGACAACGCTTGTAATTTGCGTATCTGATTGTGTCAAATGTATTGGATTTGATATGGTTGAGAATTGATCACTTGTGAGCCAATATAATGTTGTTGATTAATGATTTAAGCATGTGATGCTATTTAAATGATGCTATGTGCGTGTGGTTTAAAAGTGCATGGATGCTTTGAAGAGCATGTGTAAAAGAAAGGCATGAGTTGACGAATAATGACATTTCGGTTTTGTAAAATGCGTTGATGAATGTTTGGTTTTAGCGATTCTCACTAAGCTTTATGCTTACGCTCATTTGTTTCATCAATGCAGAGAATTAAGCAATTGAGGCAGCAAGAAAGCAAGTGGATTCCAAGTATCTTTGACTAAGCAATGTATGTGGTTTTACCTTAGTGTAATAAGAGGCAATGGGAGGGATTTCTACTCTTGGTTATATTCGGTGATGTTAAACACCTTGAGCATGTTTAGTTTGCTTATTTGGAATTGTAAATGGCCTTTGAGTGTTGGTTTGAGCTTTAATATGGTTGTTAGCCTTTTAGTTGTTTTGACATCTAAGAAGCATGCCTATAGTCCTATAGCTTGCAAGATTGGTGCTATGATATAGCTTGTGCTTTGTATGGATGGTCCTTGATGTTCAACCATGTTGTATGTATGTTGGGACAAGTGTCAGAATGTTTCCGGAGATGGAAACTTGTTTAAAACTAGCAATTTGGAAAGTTGCAGGCCTAGACGTTTCGGAACGCCCTTGTCCATTTCAGAACGGAGGCTTGTAATGACCATGGTGTCTCGGAACATGAGGGCACGTTTCGGAACATTTCGCCACTATGAACCAACATATCGAAACGGGTTTCTTGAGGTTTCAGAACGCTCCCGCGTATCGAAACGGTCACTCTTGTTTCTAAACGGTCGTTCCGATACAGGGTTCTCTGTTCCGAAACACTTGGCCGTTGGATGCTGAATTTGAATTGTACTGAGTTCATGTTTCTTACGTTTTGGTCCTTGAGTAATGATTGTTCAATTGGTTGAGTTTGGATGGCCCGTTTGGGATGAGATTTGACATGCTGGCATGTTATACGACTAATTTTGGATTGGTAACTTGAAAATCTAGATAGTTCTTGTAATTCATGAAATTTACAAATTAGTCCCTAAAAGTTAAATGAATGCAATTGAACCCCTAATTAAACTCCGACCGCTGTGTCATTTTTTCCTAATCGCTTTGATAACCATATAAGATAACAATGTGCATCTAGAAAATATAAAAGGAAAAAGGATCGTTAATCGAGGTTGACTTTTATGAGTTGACTATGGTTTTCCCTGTGTAATCTTCTTAGTTCGGGTCGGGCGTTTAGGCTGGGCTAAGGGGGTTACATTTGTTGGTATCAGAGCCAGGTTACGAATGAATTGGAGATGATGGTAAGTGAAATTGGTATGTTTTAATGAATGATTGTCTAAAAAAGCATGTTTTGATTGAATGTTGGAGCTTATGCTATGCTTGATTGTTATAAATCATATGTGCGATAAATATGAATGTATGTTGATAATGTGGAATGTATGCTGATTTTGGATGGTGTAAAACATGCTGATTATGAAATGCTATTGTATGCTTGAGGGAAATCGGGGTGCCCATTGCCTTATTACACTAGTTAAATGTTTCTGTGAACTTGATTCCTTGCTTGAGGCTGGCCTAAATCATAGTTTTATTTGTTTTTGTTGTTATGCCTTGTTAAAAATAGCACAATGGGTCCGAGGAGAGAGCTTAGGTCGAACACGATTGTGCCTGCAGCTGAGTAGGGCAATCAAGGTAATTAGGGGGTTGAGAACCCAGCTGATGAGACGTTACCTCCGCCACCACCTAGAGGTGGAGAGTCGGAGCAACAAGGACAAGCTGTTCCAGTCTTGGGTAATCTAACGCCATTGGTTCAGGCGATCACCGGAGCGTTTCAGGCTGTGGTAGCTGGAGCGCATGTTCAGACCCCTGCAACTGGGCAGACGAGTTTGCCTTTGGAAATGCTGAAGAGTTTAGGAGCTGTGGAGTTCTTTGGTATGTCTCCTGAGGCGTTGGAAGCCTGGTTAGCCAGCACAATCCGTATCATGGAACAAATGCGATGTAATGATGTGCGCAAGATGGGATATGCAGTTTCTTTGCTCCAAGGTGACGCTTATAGTTGGTGGATGACTATCACCACTGGTATGGAACCCAATGAGGTAGATTGGGAGTTCTTTCGAGGCGCCTTTAAGAGGAAGTATCTTGGTGTGAGATACTTGGATGAGAAGAAGCGCGAATCCATGTCGCTTGTTCAGGGAAATCTCTCGGTGGCTGAGTACGAGGTCCAGTTTGTACGTTTGAGTCAGTACGCCCATGAGTTGATGCCGAGTGAGAGGCATCGTTGTGATCGCTTCCAGTATGGGCTGGTGCAGGAAGTCAAGACCTATATGTTGGCTACAGACTATACATATTTTGATGTGCTTGTATGTTGAGCTAAGAACATCAAGCAGAACTTGGGTTTATCATATCGTGAAGGTGGTTCTAGCTCTGGTAAAAGAGCAACTGAGTCTAGTTACGGTGGTGGATGAAACAAGAGAGGCCGAGATAGGAGATATCAGCCTGCTGCTAGGCGAGGTAATGTTGGGCATGGTGCACCAGCTCAGGGAGACAGGATGAGGGCGAAAAAAAACACATGCTGGACGTGTGGTTCTCAGGGTCATCTGCGGCGAGATTTTCCTCGTGCGGCTAGAGAGGCACATGCTCTTGTTGTGGTGGCAGGAAATTCTTGATGGAACTATGGTTCAACATACCATTTGAGGCGTGAGTGTCCTCTATTGGCTGGTGGAGGCCAGGGACGTGCACCTGTTGTGGCTGCACCTCAGAGAGGCCGTGGACGCGGCCGAGGGAATTTCCAGAGGAGAGATAAGGGTCAGCGTGATATTGCTCATTTTGTAGCAGTTCGACCTGAGGGGGGGCGGCCTTGCGAGGGTCTATGCTCAACGTGAGGAGCATAATGATACCGATGTTATCACAAGGACTTTTGTTCTTCAGTCTTTATCATTGTTGGCTTTGATTGATTCTGGATCCACACATTCATATATCTTGAGTGAGCATGCACATTTGCTTGATATACCTGTTGAGTTGCTTGAGGTAGGAATGCAAGTGACTAGTTCTTTTGGTGAGACTGTAGTCACTAGGAAGTTGTATCGGAGGTGTCCCTTATCTGTTCAGGGCCATGTTTTTCTTGTGGATTTGATGGAGTTACCCTTTTATGGTTTTGATGTGATCCTTAGTATGGATTGGCTATTTGAGCATAGAGCAGTGGTTGACTTTGATGTTAAGCGAGTTACCTTAAAGCTTGCTAATGATTATGAAGTGGTGATAGTAGGCGAGAATGTGAAATTCTTGTCTAATGTGGTTTCGGCTTTGGAAGCAAGCCGTATGCTAAGGTTTGGATGTAAGGCTTATCTTGCGTATGTGATGAATCCTGGTACAAAGGATGTACGTGTGCAGGACATCAGAACCGTTTGCGGTTTTTTGGGTATCTTTCTGGAAGAATTGCTTGGGTTGCTGCCAAACAGAGAAGTTGAGTTTGGTATCGAGTTGTATGAGAATACGACTCTGGTGTTCATTGCTTTTTATCGTTGGCACCTAAATGGCTTAAAGAGTTGAAGACGCAACTTCAGGAGTTGCTGGATCGAAGGTTCATCCGGCGGAGTGTGTCACCTTGGGGGTGCGTCAGTGTTGTTTGTAATGAAGAAAGATGGGACAATGTGGATGTGTATAGATTATCGACAATTGAACAAGCTGACGATCAAGAACAAATACCCTTTGCCAAGGATTGATGATCTCTTTGATCAGTTTCGGGGAGCCTCAGTGTTTTCTAAGATAGACTTGAGGTCAGAGTATTACCAGTTGAAGGTAAAGGATGTGGACGTACCTAAGACGACTTTTCGAATAAGGTACAGACATTATGAGTTCTTAGTAATGCCGTTTGGTTTGACCAACGCACCTGCTGCTTTCATGGACATGATGAATCGTGTGTTCCATGTGTTCTTGGATCAGTCTATGGTGGTGTTCATCGATGATATCCTTGTGTACTATCATACCGAGGAGGATCATGATAGACACTTGAGGATAGTTTTGCATGCGTTGTTGGAGAACGAGTTGTATGCCAAGCTAAGTAAATGTGAGTTTTGGCTTAAGGAGGTGGTATTCATTGGGCATGTTGTATCAGCTGAGGGTATTTGCGTTGATCCGCATAAAGTAGAGTTTGTGATGAGTTAGAAGGTGCCTAAGTTAGTGATAGAGGTACGCAGTTTTCTTAGTTTAGCGGGGTATTACCGTAGGTTTGTCGAGGGTTTCTCGAAGATTGTTGCACCTTTGACCAAGTTTTTGCAGAAGAATATTCGCTTTGAGTGGACAGAGGCGAGGCAGCAAGCTTTTGAGAAGCTGAAGAAAGCTTTGACGCAAGCTCATGTCCTGATCCAACCTGAGTCTGGTAAGGATTTTGTGGTCTATAGTGATGCGTCCATTGTTGGTTTGGGTTGTGTGCTGATGCAGGAGGGTAAGGTAGTAGCATATCAATCTAGGAAGTTGAAGGTGCATGAGCGTAACTACTCTACTCACGATCTTGAGCTTCCGGCTGTTATGTTTGCCTTGAAGATTTGAAGGCATTATCTGTATGGCGAGAAGTGTGTGGTGTTCACGGATCATAAGAGCTTGAAGTATCTTATGTCTCAGAAGAAGTTGAACCTTAGGCAATGTCGTTGGGTGGAGTTGCTTAAGGATTATGATTGTCGATCGAGTATTATCTGGGAAAGGCTAATGTTGTGGCTGATGCTTTGAGTAGGAAAGTGGTTGTGGAGTTGAGGGCGATGTTTGCTCGCTTGAGCATATCGCGAGATGGTGGTTTTGTTGTTGAATTGCAAGTGAAACCATCACTGATTTAGTTGATCAAGGATAAGCATTTGCTCGATGATTCTCTTGTTCCCATGTTCAAGACATTGCAGAGGGTAAGCCTTCATATTTCAGTTTTAATGATGATGGTGTTCTGTTTTTTGGGAGTCGAATAGTGGTGCTAGATGATGTTAAGTTGAGGCGCACTATTCTGACTGAAGCTCATATCAGTCCTTTTGGTATGCACCCTGGTAGTACAAAGATGTATTGTGATTTGAAGGATGAGTACTACTGGGTGGGGTTGAAAAAGGATGTTGCCGAGTTCATTTGCAGGTGCATGGTGTGTCAGCGAGTAAAGGTTGAACATCAGGTTCCCTCTGGGTTGTTGCAACCTTTGAGAATTCCTGAATGGAAGTGGGAAATGATTACCATGGATTTTGTGTCTGGTTTGTCGTTGTCATCATCAAAGAAGAATTTGGCTTGGGTGATTGTGGATCGCCTTACGAAGTGTGCACATTTCTTTCCTGTGCATACTACGTATACTCTGGATAAGTTGGCAGAGCTGTATATTGCTGAGACTGTGCGGTTGCACGGTGTGCCAAAGTCTATAGTGTCGGATAGGGATCCGAGGTTTACATCACGATTTTGGGAATGTTTGCATCAAGCCTTGGGTACATGGTTGAATTTCAGTACTTTTTATCATCCCCAGACGGATGAACAGACAGAACGTGTTATCCAGGTGCTTGAAGACATGTTGAGATGCTGCGTTATTGATTTCCAGGGTTCATGGGAGAAGCACTTGCCTTTGGTTGAGTTTTCTTATAAAAATAGTTACCAGGCAAGTATTCAAATGGCTCCATACGAGGCTTTGTATGGGAGAAAGTGCATAACGCCTCTTTGTTGGGCAGAGACGAGGTAGAAGTTGATTTTGATGTCGGCTATGTTGAAAGGAACCACCGAGAAGGTGAAGCTCATTTTTTAGCGTTTGAAGGTAGCAGCGGATCGACAAAAGTCTTACGCAGATCTGAAGTGTAAGGAGATTGAGTTTGCGGTTGGCGAACGTGTGTTCTTGAAAGTATCACCTTCGAAGAAGGTGGTGAGATTTGGGCGTAAGGGTAAGCTTAGCCCGAGGTTTATTGAACCATATGAGGTTGTGGAGCGTATTGGTCCTGTGGCATATCGGTTGAGGTTGCCTCCCGAGCTGGAAAAGATTCATGATGTGTTTCATGTCTTGATGTTGTAGAGGTACAGATCAGATCATTCACATGTGATGCCTGTTGAGGAGATATAGTTGAATCCGGATCTGTCTTATGATGAGGAACCGGTGAGGATTCTGGATGTGAGCAGAAAAGTTCTTCTTGGCAAGACGATAGAGCTTGTGAAGGTGTTGTGGCGACACCGAGGAGTTGAGGAGGCCACTTGGGAAAGAAAGGTAGACATGCTGGAGCAGTTTCTGCACCTTTTTCCTTAAGGTAAAATTTCGATGAAGAAATTTCCTAAGTGGGGGAGAGTTGTAATGCCCTGGTTTTGGGCCTAGATGTTTTAGACATCGGATTGGACCAGTCGGAAACAGTTCAAATTGTATTAGGAGGTTTAGGGAAATCAAGGATCGGAAAAGGATAAAAATATGGTAAAATTGCTAAAATCATCTAAAATCATTTAAGGGGTTGGTCAAATCAATTTTACAAAATAAGCTTTGGAAGTGGTACATTTTGGGTTGTGACCAAAATGTAAAGTTTCAAAACTGTGGAAAAATGTAATTTTAAAAAAAGAGTCAAAATCTTAGAATCTTTAGGGAGCTATGGTGCAATTACACCTTCCTTAAATTGACATGTGTTTTAAAAGGATTTTTAGATGATTAAAATAAAAAGGATTTTGTTTAATTAAATTGTTAAAATAGAATAATGAGAAGTTTTTGACGTAACTAACTTCCATTTCAGCAAAACTATTTTCTCAGCTCTTTTCTTCAGATTTCTTTTCTCCCAAACACTCTCTCTTTGATTTCTAAATCATTTTCAAGAGTTCTCTTCAAATTCTTCAAGATTTGTGAAGGAAAAACTTGTCAATCATTAAGAAAGGCAAGGATTGGAAGTAAATCCCGTTCTCAATCTTCAATCTAGGTTCTTTATTGAAATTCTCAAGATCTTTGACTTCTAAATGTTGTTTTTGGTTGAGTTTTGATAATAGTTTTGATTTAAGATCAAAATCTAGCAAAATTAAGATTTAAATCTTGAATTTCAGATTGGTATTGATAAGCTCTGTTTTGGATTCATTGTAAATGAGTTTTGAGTTGATTATTATGTTGAAAAAGGGCTTTGATGATATAAATCCCGAAATCCTTGAAATCATTGAGTTTTTTGATGGTTTTAGTTGGGTTTTTGAGGTGAAATGATGAATTTATGCTTGCTGGAGGTATAAGGAAGGGTTTAGGTTGTTTTTAGATGTGTTTTGATGTTTAATAATGGTTGAAAGTGAGGTATGTAGGCTGGGCTTGGTTTAGGAAGCAATCGATTGATTTTTCGGTTGTTTCGGTTGGGTAAATTGGTGTAATTTTGGTGAGCAACGAGTTTGTGTTTAGCTGCTGGTGTTGAAATGCATTTTAATGCATTTGGATCTCTGTTTTTATGCTCTAAAAACAGGGGATCTTGATCCGGAAGCAAACGAAGCATTTTTGGAGGCTTCAGAAGGGTGATTTTTAGGTCGGCGAGCGAGGTTTCGCGTATCGATGAGTGGAAATGGATTTTCTAGCTTTGAGCGTGGTCTTGGGAGCTTAGTGTAAGTTTGAAACACTTAGCTAAGCTCAAGAGTAAGTGATTCGAAAGTCTCTCTCGGAATGTGCTATGTTTTATTGGAAAATGCACTTGAATTAAATGTGGTTTAATTTACTGCTTTAAAGAATGTTTTGAGCATTGATAATGCTAGTGTTTAATGCCATTTTGTTAAGGATGCACTTGGTAGGTGGTCCTTGGATTTATGAGATGTATGCATTTGAGTTTAAGCATGTTTATGCTTGTGAAAATGGCATTATGATTTATGCTTGTAAAATAGTGGAATGATGATGTTAAATGATTATATTGACAAGTGATGGAAATAGTTTATGGTTACTTTAATCGGATATAGTTAGCCGACTATAAGATTAGGTGCACCGTGAATAAAGTCGCCTTGGATGTCGAGGGGTTGTGATTGTACCGTATACTCCATCCAAGTACCCTAACGATTGAGACTAAGATCACAACGGTGGATGGTTTAATCCCGTGTGTGGATCTTGTGGTTTGTGTCACATGCTCTCGTTAGTGGAATTATACAACTACCGATGAGTGGTGTTGAGGGGTTGTGATTGTACCGTTAAACTCCACCACGAGTGTCACAACGATTGATGGTCTAATCCCGTGCGTGAGCCTTGTGTAGTCCGGTTGTGTGTATGAAGCGTGTGGGACAACGCTTGTAATCCGCGTATCCGATTGTGTCAAATATATTGGTTTTGATATGGTTGAGAATTGATCACTTGTGAGTCAATATAATGTTGTTGATTAATGATTTAAGCATGTGATGCTTGGGAATTATGATAGAATGCATGTGATGCTTGGTTTAAGCATGAACAAAGGATTTTGCTGCTATTTTAATGATTTTATGTGCATGTGGTTTAAAAGTGCATGGATGCTTTGAAGAGCATGTGTAAAAGAAAGGCATGAGTTGGCGAATAATGCTATTTCAGTTTTGCAAAATGCCTTGATGAATGTTTTGTTTTAGCGATCCTCACTAAGCTTTATGCTTACGCTCATTTGTTTCATCAATGCATGGAATTAAGCAATTGAGGCAGAAAGATAGCAAATGGATTGCAAGTATCTTTGACTAAGCAATGTATGTGATTTTACCTTAGTGTAATAAGAGGCAATGGGAGGGATTTCTACTCTTGGTTATATTCGGTGATGTTAAACACCTTGAGCATGTTTAGTTTGCTTATTCAAATTTGTAAATGGCCTTTGAGTGTTGGTTTGAGCTTGAATATGGTTTTTAGTCTTTTAGTTGTTTTGACGTCTAAGAAGCATGCCTATAGTCCTATAGCTTGCAAAATTGGTGCTATGATATAGCCTGTGCTTTGTATGGATGGTCCTTGATGTTCAACCATGTTGTATGTGTGTTGGGACAAGTGTCGGAATGGTTCCGGAGATGGAAACTTGTTTAAAACCAGTAATTTGGAAAGTTGCAGGCCCAATCGTTTTGGAACGCCATTGTCTGTTTCAGAACAGAGGCATGTAATGACCATGGTATCTCAGAACAGGAGGGTACGTTCCGGAACATTTCGTCACTATGAACCAACGTATCGAAACGAGTTTCTTGTGGTTTTGGAATGCCCTCGCGTATCGAAACGATCACTCTTTTTTCGAAACGGTCGTTCCGATACACGGTTCTCTGTTCCGAAACAGTTGACCGTTGGATGCTGAATTTGAATTGTACCGAGTTCCTATTTCTTACGTTTTGGTCCCTAAGTAATGATTGTTCAATTGGTTGAGTTTGGATGGCCCATTTGGGATGAGATTTGACATGCTGGCATGTTAAATGACTAATTTTGAATTGGTAACTTTAAAATCTGGATAGTTCTTGTAATTCCTGAAATTTACAAATTAGTCCCTAAAAGTCAAATGAATGTAATTGAACCCCTAATTGGACTCCGATCGTTGTGCCGTTTTCGCCTAATCGCTTTGATAACCATATAGGATAATAATGTGCATCTATAAAATATAAAAGGAAAAAGGGTCGTTAATCAAGGTTGACTTTTACGAGTTGACTTAAGTTTTCCCGTGTAATCTTCTTAGTTCGGGTCGGGCGTCTAGGCCGGGCTAAGGGGGTTACATCTCTATGTGCTTGTTCCTCTCTCTTTTTTCTTTTAGTAGGTAGCGATACTTGTCAAAAATTGATAGTTCTTATTTTTTTTGTTGTTTTCGTGTCTTTTGCCTTTACTTATCCTTTGTTTTTTAATTTTTAAGGCTTAAGGGCTATTTTGCCCATGTAATATTCCCAATTTATCTATTGTGTCCCTATGGTAATTTTGCATCAATTTAGCCTCTGAACTAGTAGAATTGCATCACCGTTTTCCCCTTGACTGACAGAAGCCAATGTTGACTATTACGGTGCTGATGTGGCAGTCCATGTGTGAAGATGATGTGGCAAAGGGGAAAAATTAATTTTTTAAGTAAAAAAATATGAATTTAAGAAAATATTAAAATAACAAAAAATTAATAAAATATTTAACAATATTTCATTAATACATGACTAAAAATAAATTAAATTATTAAAATACCTATATGAGTAAAAATTATAAAATAAAATATCATAATCTAATAAATTATAAGTTATTCAATAATTAAAATATGAACATATTTATAAAGTATTAAAAATTATGAAACCTTCATAAAAAAAGGTTTGGATGATTTTGATTCTCTATCTCTTAAAAGAATGTAAGGGGAAAGAATCCTAAAATAGGGTTAATGTGATTTTTTCAACCGAACAAAAATCCCATGCACCTTTTTGGTGCCCTTATCTATGTCCCAATACTAAAAAGTTAAACTCTATGCTCTAGCACTAACTTCTGAATTACAAACCCTAAACCCTAAAAATTAAACCCTTTACTTGATTAATTAAATTTATAAGCAAAGTCTTATGTTTCATAATCACGTTAGATTGATAAAATTTCTAATTAGGGTTTGAGATTTAGAAATTAGGATTAGAGTGTAAAGTTTAATTTCAAGTTTTGATTTTTGATTAATTTATAATTCCACACCTTCTTATATTTTAATTTTATAATTTTTACTTATTTTTAGATATTTTTATTTTTTTTATTTTTTATTCATAATTAATAAAAATATTTTAAATATTTTATTAATTTACATATCATTTTAGAATTTTAGTGTTTTCTTAAATTTGTATTTTTTGCCTAAAAATCAATTTTGCCCTTGTACTCAACATGAAAATCAATTTTGCCCTCAAACTCCGTCGGAAAATCAAATTTGCCCCTTTGCCACATCATCTTGACACATGGACTGCCACGTCATCACATGTGGACTGTCACGTTAGCATCGTAATAGTCAAAGTTGGCTTTCGTTAGTCAAGAGGCACACAATGATGCAATTCGACTAGTTTAGGGGCCAAATTGATACGAAAATACCATAAGAGCGAAAATGATAAATTGAGACTACTATCGGGGCAAAAGTAGCCCTTGATGTCGTGTTGACTGGTTAAGATGATGCTTATTTATAATCAGATTGATCTTCCTTGCTTTAGATAATCATATTGGATTTGAATACGCGATTTGTGTTTGTGGATAATTTTCTCACAACGCTTGACTCTAATTTGCGGTTGTCCGTGATTTTTTAGGTGTTTGTTACTATTTTGCGGCTCGTGCCGATGCTGTCATATATGTTCATATCCATTTTTGAGTCTTTCAGTTGGATTTTTTTTTAAATTTTCCTTATATAGTCATTGTATAATCTTCAGTGGCTAGTTTCCTGCGTCAAAGGTTATAAGATAATATCCAAATTATGTGTTTAGTTTGTGTTGGGCTCGAATCGATCAACCAAATAGTGCCAAGAGGGTTGAAATTACTTCCCGAATGAATTGGCTAAAACCGAAAATAGTGGATAATATTGCACGATGATTTTAGAGTGGTTCAACTACTCAACCGAGTCTACATCCATTACCTTAGCCCACCACTAATGATTTCCCAATTTACTATTATGAATTCTTACTTTTGTGGCCAAAAGGATAACCTTACAACCCTATCTTTTCAATTGCTAAGATAGAACCACTCTAGTTTTTTCCTTAGGCTAAACTAGAACCTCTCTCTTTTACAAGGTAATTTGTTTAAACAATGAAAACCTCACAAGACGGGTGTTTATAAGAATTAAGCTCACAAGAGTGTAAAGAATAAAAAAAATATGAAAAACACTCTCTATTCAATATATACAAGAGAAATGAAGAATAAAAGACTTAAATGTTATTTCTCTTGATCATGAAGCTTGGATATGTTCTCTTACCATCTTCAAGTGTCACTAGCTTGTTTTTATAATGTTGAATGATATTCTAGTCGTTAATGGCCATTGGGGATGTTTTGGAGCCGTTGGAAAGTCATAAAGTCGAGCTTTAAATTTCCACCTGCATAGAGGTTTAAAAACAGTTACCAAAGGTTTCGAAATCTTAAGGAGGATTTGAAGAATATAGCCTTTATAGAGCAATGGTTTCGAAACCTTTATTATAGAGCAATGGTTTCGAAAACTTTGATAAAGGTTTCAGAACCTTTGCTAAGGTTTCAATTCCAGGCTATTCTGCCCGAAATGTTTCGAAACCATCAAATAGAGGTATCAAAACCTTCTTTAAAAACATGAAAATTTGTCTATTTTTTGACTCTTTAAGGTATATAAACAGTGGGATGAGTCAAAATATTATGAAAACATTTAAAACATATTTTTCAAGTTTTGAGAACTTTTGAATTATTTTTGAAATCTTTAAACAAGTCCAAAATATTTTTCACACAATTTGTTATATCAAAATATTTTCTCAACAATCTCCCCTCTTTTTGATATTACAAAACTTCTTTGAAAAATTATTTTTGACAAAAGCTCCCCTTAATTTTTCACTTACTTCTCCCCTTTTTGTTATATAAAAAATAATTCAAATCTTTATAGTACATAGTAACAATAGAAAGTAAGTTAAAATAAAAAGTATAAGTACAAAATCTTTAAAAAAAGTAAAGCTCACCCTTAATCAAAGCATTTCTTTAAAAAAATTGGTTCAAATGCTTGTCACTTAAAATATATTGAATTTCAATATAAAATCAATTCAAGAACATATGAAATTCAATGTATCCAAGACTTTTAAAACTTTAAGCAAACATATGAATGAAACAATATGATTCATATGAATAAAGCATCATAAAATGTCATGCACTTATAAATATAAATAAGTAATGATGCATGAACATTTATCATCATAATAGGAAACCAAATGAGTTATGATCAAATACATTAAGATTAAAGGTTGCCCACCTTCTTCACTTGTGCGACTAGAGCATTTTTATATCTTTGCTTTTCTTGTCATTGCTCCAACACACACAAGAGACATTAACTTGATTTTTGGTATCCAAATCGCTTAGGATCCTTTGACATTAGTTTCAATGTCCCTAGTTCCCTTATGAATCCATACTTGTCTAATCCTATAAGATTTTCTTTTCTTTATAGGACAAGTATGCAAAGAATGACCGTGCTAATGGCAATGTGAGCATTTTGCCATTACGTGAAAAGATGAATTATTTGAAATAATTTCATTTTCTTTTATTAAGCTTTCAAGCTTAACTTTCAAATCAAGATTTTCTTTTTTTTAAACTCCATTGCTCAATTTTAAAAATTCTAAATCCTTTTTTTTTTTCAAATTTTCATTTCGGTTTTCAAATTCCAATTTTGTTTTCTAAAGAAAATCATTTTCAAATTTAAGTTTTGGAATCATTTTCTTAAATTTGGAATTCATGGTCTCAAATTTCAAATATAATTCATCAAATGCATCTTGTCACTCGTCAAAAGAATATGAATTTAGTTCATTTGAGTTAGAAGATACCTTGGGCTCATCGAGAACCATAACACCATCCACCTTTGATAAGAGGAGGTTTGCACATGATGGGACTCCATCTTTCTTCTCTTCTTTCCCATAGAATTTCTCAAGCTTATCTCAAATTTCTTTGGCACTTTTGGATGGAGAGACCTTCGTGGAAATCTCTTCATTTATGGCACAAAGAAGAATGTGCATAGCCTTTGCATTGAGATGATCCTTCTTTGTGTCTTTGACACTCCTTTTCTCTTTCTTCTTAGGAGCTTCCAAATGTCCATCTTCGATAATCATCCAAATGTCGAGATCGAAGCCTCGGATGAAATATTTCATGATGTTGCTCCATTGAAAGTAACATTCCCCTTTGAATAGAGGATGCCACATGATAGAGCGCTTTCTTTGAATGAAATCAATGTAGAACCGCTTGCCATTTGAAATCTTGAGTCGGTGAACATCGAGCAATCAATCTTTACTCTCGAATGTTAGTCATCTGAGGGAGACGGGGCTCTAATACCAATTGTTGGGCTCAATTCGATCAACCGAATACTGCCAAGAGGGTTGAAAATACTTTCCGAATGAATTGGATAAAACCAAAAAATAGTGGACAATATTGCACAATGATTTTTTTTCCTTTTGAGGCCAAAAGAGATAACCTTACAACCCTATCTTTTCAATAGCTAAGATAGAACCACTCTAGTTTTTTCCTTAGACCAAACTAGAACCTCTCCCTTTTACAAGGTAATTTGTGTAAACAATGAAAACCTCACAAAGTGGGTGTTTACAAGATTTAAGCTCACAAGAGTATAAAGAATAAAACAATGAAAAACACTCTTTATACAATATATACAAGAGAAATGAAGAATAAAAGACTTAAATGCTATTTCTCTTGATCATGAAGCTTGAATATGTTCTCTTACCATCTTTAAGTGTCTCAAGCTTGCTTTTTATTGTGTGAAATAATATTCTAGCCGTTAATGACCGTTGGGGATGTTTTGGAGCCCTTGGGAAGTCATAAAGTCGAGCTTTAAGTTTTCACATACTTAGAGGTTTTGAAACCTTAAGGAGGATTTGGAAAATATATTTGTTACAAAGCCATGGTTTCGAAACCTTTTATAAAGGTTTCAATTCCAAGCCATTCCGCCCTAAAGATTTCAATTCCAGGCCATTCTACCCTAAAGATTTCGAAACCATCAAATAAAGGTGTCGAAAGCTTCTTTAAAAACATGAAAATTTGGCTATCTTTTGACTCTTTAAGCTATATAAACATATTGGGATAAGTCAAAACATTATAAAAAACATTTAAAACACATTTTTCAAGTTTTGAGGACTTTTGAATTATTTTTGAAATCTTTAAACAAGTCGAAAATATTTTTCACATTATTTGTTATATCAAAATATTTTCTCAACAATTTGCGATTAAGGTTTTAAACACATATTGTAATTTTGGATATTTTTCTTTTAAATAAAACTAGTGACTTCTATAAAAAAAGATATTCATGGTTGTTAATAGTGATTAATCTTTTTATTATAAGTATTATAAAAAATAAAATTTTAATCATAAAATATATTTTATCTTTGGCTTTAGAGGTGTTTTTATTTCTAAGTTCTTATGAAATAATCAATTAGCCTTATGTAGAAAAAAACACATTCAATTTGATCTTCGAACTCGTGAATTGCACCAGTTTAGCACTTTGTCTAACGATGATTGTTAATGTGTCGATGTGGTCACTATAGGTGTCGACGTGTCAGCCCACATGTGAAAGATGACAATACAAAAGGTGTAACATTTGAGTTTTTAGGGAGTTTTAGGGAAATATTGATTTTTTAGAAAGTTAAAGGATTTAATTAATTTTTATATATCATTTAAAGAAAAATTACGAAATTAAAATATTTAAAATAAAATATTATTGAAAATTTCAAAAAAAAAATTAAGTGAAAAATAAAAATATCAAAACCTATATTATAAATAATAAATGGGATAATGGCACAAATGCCCCATGTACTATACAAAATCTTCCAATGTGGTGTATGTTCTTTGTAAACGTTCAATCAGCCCCCTATACTTTCTTTTCGTTATACATAATGCCCTCCCGTGTCCCTAACACAGTTATCTAGTGAAGTGCCAAGACACGTGGACCCATTACAGAAAACCAAGTGGCGTTTCTTTATTCCCCAAACAATTTAGGGGTTAAACCTCAATTAACCCAAATATTTTATTATTATTTAAATATGCTTCGTTTTTCTCTGATTTTAAACTTTCCCCAAACTCTAACTCTTAGATTCATCACCACCAACTCCGACCACCTGCCATTCAGCTGATTCATCTTTTAGTGACCACCCCAATTGCCTCCTCAACATCGTACTACTTCACCCATAATCGTAACACCCTCAGCCGCGACCTTTATTGTATGTTTCAAATTTTCTTGGTCGCTTGAGATTTCTGTTGTCACTCTCAGCCGTGTCGTCAATCATCCCAATGATTCAGCTGAACTCCTCTTCACCACCCCTTTCAATTCGAACTCAAACTGGTTTGCTCCATCCCGATCCACCCTCAACCCGTGAATCAATTGGCCATTTGAACCCCAGATTAGGCTCTCCTCGCATTGTCAATCGTTCCCCTTGCAAGATCTGAACCCCCTGTCACTGGCTTGTTGTTCTTGAACATTGCCGCTGCCTAATCCTGTCACCAATGAAACCCTTAAACCTTCCGATTGAAATCCTTTTTATTGATTTTATTATTATAATTATTGTTTGTTTGTTATTCATTAATTATTTGTTATTCATTCAACAACTATATATCAAGCATTTGAGTTGCCTATTCATTGGAAGAAGCATAGGAGATCAAGCCAATCAAAGCAAATTACACGTTTGAAAAATATATTTCTTAGCTAGTTTGTCATTTTCATTGTTACCTTGCAAAATCTAGAACACACTAATATAAATATTGTTGAATTTTTAGTTTTTTTTATAATGTCAAGTATTCTCAATAAATTTTAAGACTTTTTAAACAATTTTAATACATTATAAATATTTTAAATTTACTTTTAAATAATTTATTACTTTTTATCTTTTGGTTCTTAAATTTACAATTTTACTTATTTGTTTAAACTTTTTATTTTTATTTTTCATATTCAATATTTATTATTTATTTTTAAATATTTTAATATTATTTTATATTTTAATATTTTAAAACTTTAAATTTTAAATTCTTAATTTTTGTTTGTTTAAATGTTACATAAAAAGTAATTCAAGCCATCAAATTTCTTAAAATATAACTTCGCTCTTGAATTGTATAAAAATAAAATGTTGTCTCTTTGTTACGTCATCTTTCACATGTGAGATGACACATCACACTGTCAACAACCACGTCAACACATATCAATGTTATTCAAAGGGTAGAGATCCACTTATTGGCCTAGTGGCTAAGAATGCTCATATTGCCTCATCTTGTATGACTTCGAATCCCGACATGAGAATGTAATACCTGTCTATTTAGTAAAAAATGTTATTTAAAGGGTAAATTGATGCAATTCTCGAGTGCGATGACAAAATTAAATTCATATTTCATGGAACAACTAAATTGATTATCTGATACGAATTTATATTAAGGATAAAGATAAGATGAGATAACTTTTATCTCATTCAAATCTATGAGATAACTTTTATTCAAATCTCATTCAAATCCTATCTTATTCTATCTCTATCTCAAATCTTATCTTGTATTTAAATGCTTCATTTTTATTTAATATTTGATTTCCCTTATCATTGTATATTCATTTGTAAGTTTATATATAGGTTAATTGTAAACATTATCATTTATCAAATATACAAATCCTTTACATGGTAATCAGAGCCAAGTAGAATTTCTCCACTCTATTTTTTCTTCTCTTTTCCACTCTTCTTTAAACCAGATCTCCTTTCATGGATTTGTCTTCTACTTCCAATGTTCTTGCGCATCTTAGTGCATCGATTATACTGATAGTTCACATCCTTCCCCATCTAAGTTTATTAATGATGCGACAACAATTGCTAATCTTGAATATCTATGATGGTATCGTCAGGATCAAATTCTTATCAGTGCTCTTCTTGGCAGCTGTGATGATCAAGTTCAACCACTTATTTCATTCGCTATTACTGCCAAAATTGCATGTGATAATCTAGTTGCAAGTTATGTTCGAGCATCTCTCGGTCGCATCCTTGCTCTCAAGTTCAAGTTGACTCGCAAACCGCGTGGTTCCTGGTCTATCTCCGACTACATGAAAAACATGCTTGATATTGCCTCGAATCTTGCCTTAGCAAACTGTCATGTCTCCGATGCAGATCTCTTGATTTCTATTGTCAATCAATTGGGTGATGATTATCATCCAATTGTTGTTGCCCTTCATGTACATAACACATCGACATCCATGCTTGAGTTGACTGAGATCTTAACTGATCATGAGAGACTCCTAAAAGAAATTGACCAAGCTACACCTCTTGCCACGACATATTCCGCGCAACATGCTAATTTAAATCATGGTTATTCCACCAACTGTTCTAAAGGGAAGGGTGGTCGCTCTGGCCATTCGTTTTCTGGTGGTGGTCGTAGTCCTGTTCCTCAATCTAGTCATTGTAGACGACAAGATGTGTGCAAGTTATGTAATTTTCCAAGGCATGTTGTTCGAGATTGTCGTAAGCTTGTTCAGTTCCTTCACAACAACAACTTTTATCAGCAGCCATCATCTGATTCACCGGTTTTTAACACCGCTACTGATGTTTCATCATCTTATTTGACTCATTGGATGTTTGATAGTGGTTTCTCGCATCACACCACAATGACCACTACATCTCTTCAGGATATCTACTCTTATGATGGTCTTGATATAGTTCATCTAGGTAATGGTAACTCTCTACCTATATCTCATATTGGCCGATGCACTGTTCCCATGGCTACCAAGCCCCTTTCTCTCATAAATGTCTTATGTGTTCCTCGGTTAAATAAAAATTTGGTGGTGGTTTCTAAATTATGTCAAACTAATCATGTGTCTATTGAATTCTTTGAATTTTATTTTCTTGTTAAGGATCGACCCACATGAATTCCCCTTCTTTGAGGCAATAAAATTGGTGGTGTCTATTATGCTCCGAGATCCTTTTATCCCTAAGTCAACTCAGTCAATCACTTGTTTGTACATCAGCTGCATCACAAGTTTGGTCATCCATCCGATAAATTCTTAGCCTTTATATTACGCACTAGTTTGAGGAACTATCATTGTACTTCATGTCTTATTAATAAGAGTCATAAACTGCCATTTAGTCAAAATACTACGTCAAGCTCTCGTCCTCTTGAATTGCTTTACTTTGATGATTGGAGCACTAAACATGTGTCTTATGATGGATATTCATACTATGTAGTGTTTGTTGATCATTTTACAAAGTATATCTGGCTATACCCGATGAAGAAGAAATCTCATGTTGCGACAATATTTCCTCAGTTTAAAAGGCTTGTTGAAAGCTTTTTTTTATCAGACCATTGTATCTCTATTGTTTGATAATGGAGGTGAGTTTGTTAAGCTCTTACCCATTTTGAATTTGGGCAGTATTTCCTACTTTACTTCACCGCCTCACACTCCAGAACACAATGGGACTGCTGAACAGAGACATCATCAAATAGTGGAGACTAGACTCTCTCTACTTCACTTTACATCCCTCCCAACAAAGAATTGGCCTCATGCTTTTCAGGCAGTTGCTTATCTTATTAATCATGTTAAGTGTAGCAATCAATCGAATAAAACCAGGAGATGGTGAATTGGATTTTTAAAGATTGGTGGACACTAATTGGAAAGGTAGAAATTGCTAGGTGATTTAGAATGGTTCAACTCCGTTAATGGAGTCTACATCCACTACCTTAGTGACCACACTATGGATTTTCCACAAATCCACTAATTTGTCTTTCCTTTAAGGATAAGGAGTAACCTTACATAATTCAATAGACTTATACCCTAAAGTCTATTAAATCCTTCTCCCAAAACAAATACAAAAAACAAACTAGGAAATCCTCACAAGGAAGGTGTTTGCAAAGTTTAAGCTCTCTCACACACCCAAGAAACACTAGGAAATTAATTACAATGAAGAACCACACTAGTGTTTACAAGAAAGATAAAAAAATTGAGTACAAGTTGGAATTTGATTGCTTGGAAATTTTGATAGGATTTCTTGTTGCTTCATTACTGTTTGGAGACCCCTTTTATATGCTCTTAATCTTTTCTAACCGTTAGGAGACTTTGGAGCCGTTGGAAGCCATTAAAACCAAGCATTAAATGCTCACCTGCACAGAGGTTTCAAAACCTTAAGAAGGGATTTGTAAAAACTAGCCATTACAGGGCCAAGGTTTCGAAACCTTTGCTAAGGTTTCAAAAACAATGGCATTCTGCCCAGAATGGTTTCGAAACCTTCCTCAAGGTTTCGAAACTTTCCTTTAAAAACTCAAGTTTCGACCATTTGTTGACTTTTAAAAGATACATTCGATATAGGTGCAAAGTTAAACATTTTGACAAGATTGAATCGAGTTTTTGACAAATTTATTTCGTAAACTTTTATTTGCAATTTTTACACATTAGTCCTTGAAAATTAAATTTAAGTTATATCAAAATCAAATTAAGTCTATCAATCTCCCTCTTTTTGATATAACACAACCTTTTGTAAAAATTTGTTTTTGAAAAAAATTGTCAAACTTACAAATCTCCGACTTAAGCTCCCCCTAAATAAATGTTTTTTTTAATCTATTAGAATTAAGTTTGAAGACATTTGTTAAAAATTTTGAGAAAAAACAAATTGTTTGATTCTAATTTTCTCTCCCTTTTTGTTATAGCAAAAAGGAAAAATAAGCTACAAAAAACGTTAATAGAGGAAATAGGGCATTATCCAAAAAGCAATAACAAGATAAAACAAAATGTTTATAGTAAACATCCATCCTAAAATACAACAAAAATCCATAGGCAAAAGATATCCAACAAAGAACATAACAAAAGTCTAAAACAAAGACCGAAGCCTAAATCAAAATAAGTAAAGAAGTACCATAATAATACCATAAAGTCAACTAGAATGCATAAAATACTAAACATTCGGTGCATCATGAGGAGGTGAAGGAGGAAAAAGATGTCCATGAACAAGATGCATATCGTGCTCAAGAGATGTCACACGCCCATCCAAGCCACGAAGCAACTCGATAGTCTCCTCATGTGAACTACGAAGATAGGCATCTATGTTGTCAAAGCAAGTGACCATGGACTCCATAGTCATCGGAGCCGGTGCATCCTTATCTACCGGAACCTCGGGAGCCTCCAAGTCGACCACCTCTACTCTTTCTCGGTGAACCCAACCATTAACTCTAAGATACCATTGAGCTTTGTGGAAAGATTTGATATCAATCTTGCCCTTGTTCTTCACTTGAGGATCAAGAGAGGTATCGATGTTGAGATTTCTAAAGATGTGGCTAAGCACACATCCAAAGGAAAGAGAAAAAGAGGTTGGGTTGGATATGACTTTTACGAGGTTGAGGAAAATGATGGTAGCAATATCGGGTCGAGACCTATCACGATATTGGCGAAGCCACCAATAATCAATAACCCTCATAGAAGCAGCTTTTTCGCTGGAAGAACGAAAAAAACAAGTAGTGAGAAGGTGAAAGAGACGTTCCTTGAGAGGAAGATGAGTGGGGTAACCATCCGAAAATGTTGGAATATTATGAGGCTCATACTCATTGGATTTTCCACCAAGTGGAACACCTAAATGGTTGGCAATGGATTGAGGTGTCAACTCAAACTCGGTACCCATGAGAAAAGATCGAATACCAATAATAGAATTAGTGTCATTAGGAGACCGAATAAATTCGGCATTGGCATGAAAAGCACAAACTAACCTATGATGTGTATAAGGTGGAATACTCAACTAGTCAAGCCATTCCCATTCGGTGAATAATTCAAAAAGATCAAAGTTGTGCTCGGGAGACATAAGAAAGGCTAAGTCTATGGTTCGCTCGGCTCTAACTTCTTTGGATTCATAGACACTAAGGTATCTATTACGGTGAACATCATCTCTAAAACAAAGATCCTCAAATTGAGGATTAGGAATAGGGACGAGTTGATTAGAACCGGAATGTTGACCTCTTTCAACACGAGTATGTTTGGCTCTATGAGGCATGATTAATGCAAAAAATGAGTTTTTGCTTGAAAGTTTTGGTTGGGGAATTTTATCAAACACTTTGTGGGCAAGACTTTACACAAAATTTAGAAAGGGTTTCAGATGGATTGGGTGATACCTCCTGCAAAAACATAATATATAACATATAAATCATCAACCCAATGTATTATTTTAAGCACAAAAATCTTGAATTTTCTTTAAAAATTTTGAAATACCTTATGGAAAGATGATTTTTCAGAATACCCAAAAAATATTAAAGAACAATGGGTTTTATGTAAATCATGTTTAAAAGTATGAACAATATAAAACCAACATAATTTTTAATGATTATAAGCATGGAAGACATCATTTTAAAACCTAAAACTTCATCTAATATGTAAAACTAAAGAAAGTGAGAATTTTTTTAGATGAATTTACTTCAAAAGATTGGTGAAGATGATGATGAAACCCGAAATCTTGAAGAATTTCTCACAAACCAAGCAAGGATTTGAGGGAAATTTTAGAGGTTTTATAGATGTGGTCGTTTGAAATAGGAGGAATAAGGGTTAAGGTTTAAAACTTTTGGGGATTTTGGCTTAATACACGACATTGCCCGATCTGTTTTAATGAAGGTTTCGAAAAGGTTTCGAAACTATTTTTCTAGTAAGGTCTAAAAACTGAAATTACTAGAAGGTTTCGAAACCTTTATGAAGGTTTCGAAACGTTAGGTCAAGAATTGACAAAAATGTCAATTTTAAGCCTCGATTTAACCCGGAAATGAATTCTAACATACTTTAATATTATTATAGGTATTAAAGACCCTTTGAACTAAGATCAAGCAAGTATGTCTCTAAAATGATCACTAGCTATAGATAAAGACTTTGAATTTAGAAAATCTAAGCTAGAAGTTGGATCCTAAAAGATTTAAATTTAGCTAAGAGTGACTAATCTTAACTAAGATCACTCAAACATGAACAACAATCAATTTTTAAGTCAAGATAAGCAAGCAAGTACCCATGAAATTTAATACAAGTTTCAATCACTCAAAGGCTCTATAGGTGCATAAACAAGCATTTTTGACAAAAATTGCTACAAAAAACATATCATATTCTTAAAAATCATTATAATAGATCATTTGAAGCATAAAGAACATGATTTCACACAAATAATCAAATATTGCAAATTTAAGGCCAAAACATAATTATAAGCATATTAGGCCATAAAAGTGCAACTCATGCATTTTTGACTCCCCTTACAAATAGCACAATATCATGATATGGGGACCCTCAAACATGCTTTAGAACATATAAACACAAATAAAGCATCATGAATGAGTAAAGATTGCATGTGAATGAAAAATGTTACCACCTGAACCAAAATAGGTTTATTATGCCTCATCCTCTTCAAGTGTCCTTCCTTCTAGTGTGTCTAGAGCTTTCAAATTTCTTTATTTTGCTCACCATGGCTCCAACACACCTACAAAAAGGAACTATGCATGTTTTAAACTCTTTGAGTCCATAAGAGTTAGTTCCTACAATTTTAGTCCCTTTTGATATCCATTTAGACAAGAGATCATATTCTTTGTTAGCAAGGAGTCTTTTTGGAACCCAAATGCTTTTCACTATCTTTCTATTAAATGATCTTTGAGGACCTCCTTATATATGTCCATTAAAGTTCTTTCTAACTTAGTTGGGTCTTGAATTTTCACCTTTTTCAAAACTTTTAGTCCCAATTTTGTTAAATAAAGCTTTATGATCATCAAGTTCCTTTTGATGATCATCATGGACCTTTGAAAGTAAGTTGTGCAAGTTTTAATTTTTCTTTTCAAATTCATTTATTTTAACTTGCATTTCCTCAACTTTACTTTCAAATTCCTTATTAGATTCAGAAAGAGAGTCATTTTCATTTTTCAATTTTGAAATGATTTTTCTATTTTTCAAAATTGACTCTTCAAATTCCAAAGCTAATTCATCATAAGCCTATTGTAATTCATCAAAAGTATAATCAAATGAGATAGATGAATTAGAGGTTACCACAAAGCCATCCTCTATTTCCATGAGACACAAGTTAGCTACTTCATTTTCGTCCTCATCGGATGATTCATCATCTCTCCATGTAGCTACATGAGCCTTGTGCTTCTTTTTCTCAAAGCTCTTCTTCTTCAATTGGGGACAATCAAACTTGATATGCCCCGGCTTTTGAACTCATAGCAAATGATTTGATCATTCTCTTTGATGTCATTCTTGAAGCCCTCTTCTCTTTGGAATCTTCTTTCTTTATTGGACCTCATGAATCTTTTGAATCTCTTGGAAAACATAGCCATCTCTTTATCTTCATCTTCTCCAGTAGAATCAATCTCTTCTTTTGTTGCTTTGAGAGCAACACCAACTTTCTTCTTTTCCAATTCCTTCTTCTTTTATTACTTCCCTTTTGACATCATCTCATGTGTAAGCAAGGAACCAATTAGCTCATCCAACTTGAGAGTCTTGAGGTCCTTTGCTTCTATGATTGTCGTTTTCTTTGAATCCCATGAATCGAGAAAAGATTAGATCATCTTCCTCACAAGTTTATCTTCCAGGATCACTTCTCCATAGACCTTCAATCCATTGACGATCATAGAGAATCGATCGGACATGGTTTTGATGTCTTCTTCGGGGTCCATCTTGAAGTTCTCATAATTGAGGTTGAGAAGCCCGATTTTGATCTCCTTCACTTGGTTGGTTCCTTCATGTGTTACTTCAAGTTTGTCTCAAATTTCTTTTGCATTGGAACATGATGACACTCTTTCATATCCATCCGGACCAAGAGCACAAAAAAATGAGATGCATTGCCTTAGCATTTGTAGAGAATTTTTTATTCTCATCATTGCTCCACGTCTCTATGCCACTAGTTGATGCGGTGTAATCACTCATGATGATCTTCCAAGCTTCAAGATCAAAAGCTTGAATGAATAAATTCATGCGGTTCTTCCAATTAGCATAATTAACTCCATTGAAGAATGGAGGCTTGTTGGTGGGTTGAGAAACGCCCCAAGCTTCAATGGTGGAGGAGGAAGCCGTGGATGACCTTGTAGATAATTGCACACTTCTCGGATTTTCTCAAGAGGTTGTAAGACCTTTCAATGAGCCAAGCTCTGATACCAATTGTTAAGTGTAGCAATTGATCGAATAAAACAAAGAGGAGGTGAATTGGATTTTTAAAGATTGGTGGACACTAATTGCAAAGGTAGAAATTGCAAGGTGATTTAGAGTGGTTGAACTCCATTAATGGAGTCTACGTCCACTACCTTAGTGACCACACTAAGGATTTTCCACAAATCCACTAATTTGTCTTTCCTTTAAGGATAAGAAGTAATCTTACACAATTCAATAGACTTATACCCCAAAGTCTATTGAATCCTTCCCCCAAAACAAATACAAAGAAGCAAACTAGGAAATCCTCACAAGGAAGGTGTTTGCAAAGTTTAAGCTCTCTCATACACCCAAGAAACACTAGGAAATTAATTACAATGAAGAACTACACTAGTTTTTACAAGAAAGATGGGAAAATAGAGTACAAGTTAGAATTTGATTGCTTGGAAATTTGGATAGGCTTTGTTGTTGCTTCATTACTGTTTGGAGACCCCTTTTATATGCTCTTGATTTTTTTCTAACCGTTGGGAGACTTTGGATGGAGTTTGGAGCCGTTGGAAGCCATTAAAACCAAGCATTAAATGCTCACCTTCAAAGAGGTTTCGGAACCTTTACTAGCGGTTTCGAAACCTTAAGAAGGGATTTGTAAAAACTAGCCCTTACAGAGCCAAGGTTTTGAAACCTTCTTAAAGGTTTCGAAACCTTTGCTAAGGTTTCAAAAACAATGACATTCTGCTTGAAAAGGTTTTGAAACTTTTCTTTAAAAACTCAAGTTTTGACAATTTGTTGACTTTTAAAAGATTCATTTCAAACATTTTAAAAACATTTTGACAAGATTAAATCGAGTTTTTGGCAAATTTATTTCCTAAAATTTTCTTTACAAATTTTTACACATTATTCCTTGAAAATTAAATTTAAGTTATATCAAAATCAAAATAAGTCTATCAAATCGGATGCCAACACCGATACTGGGTAATGTCTCACATTATCTTCTCCTTAATCAACAAGCACCAAACTATAGCAAGCTTCAACCATTCGGATGCTTGCGCTTTCCTTGGCTGAGACCATACATGACACATAAACTTGAGCTACAATCCGTTGAATGTGTTTTCCTTGGATACTCTGTGATGCAGTATGCTTATAAATGCTTAGAGCCGACCACTAACAAAATCTATGTCTCTCGCAATGTTCGGTTTGTTCCTCATATCTTCCCTTTTGCTACACGACGTGTCCTCCTTATGCCACGACAACCGGATGCTTCATTGTCTACTATGCTACGACAACCTAATGCTTCATTGCCTACTATGCCACAACAATCTGATGCTTCATTGCCCCATATACCACAACAACCTTATGATTCTATTGCCACACCAGTTCCCTTAAGTAACCTACCACGACAACCTGATGATTCTATTGCCACACCAGTTCCATTAGCTTATCTGCCACAACAAGATGTTGCCCCTAACTTGCCACAGCAAGCTGTCTCCCCTGACTTGCCATTAGAGGTGTTCATATCCGGGTACTCGGAATTTTTGGGTACCTAAAAGTCGGCTCGTGACCCGGCTCATAAGAACTGGGTACTCGCAAAATTCGGGTACCTGCAAAAATCGGGTACCGGGTACCCGATTTACTTTTTTTATATATATTTTTTAAATCTAGTTTTTAAAAATACATGGGAACACATAAAATTTCATGATATATATTTCAAACACAAAAATGATTGATTTGAGGTTAGTTTTAAGGGATATATATATATATATATATATATATATATATATATATATATATATATACACACACACACATTAAAATTTATCGACAAAAGAAGGCATTAAAAATATTAATCTCGATCATGATTTTTCTTTCGACTCTCATATTGACAAATTAATATAAATATTTTTTGAAAAATTTTAAACTTAAAAGTATATAATACAAGTATAAAAAGAAGTTAGGGATTTAAAATTAATTTTAGGGAAAAATAATAAGAAACATAAAATGAAATTATAATTTAAAATATAAAATATATAAATATTAAAATTAGCAGGTCGGGTCGGGTACCCGGTTATAAAAAAATCACGGCTCTGACCCGGCCCAATTATCCGGAAAGAATTGCGGGTCGGGTACCCGACCTAAAAAATTCGGGTATTTAATATAAATACCCGGTAAATTTTAATCGGGTAGAAGGGTAGGCGGGTCGGGTAGTTCGGGCCGGGTATTTTTGAACACCCCTACTTGCCATAGCAAGATGTCTCCCCTAACTTGACACAACAAGATCCTCCGCAACAGTATATTCGCCGCCTAAATCCGAGGTACTTTGGTCTTTCATTTGTTAATACTACAACATGTCATCCTCTGCCTTCCATAATATAGTCAAAGACTGTTACTCAAGCTCTCAAAGACCCACTATAGAGACAAGCCATGGATGATGAGTTTAATGTCTTGCAATATGTTTCACGTTTAGAGTGCTTTGCAATTAGTGCAAGTGTACACTTCGCAAGTTACAATATAGTTTAGATATCGTCTCCACATGGATTAGTTGTAACATTGGATTCTAATTCCTTGCACTGAAAAGAAAACACAATTTGTGATAGTTGGAGTTTAAGTAAACGAGTAAAGTAAAATGCAAAAGTAAATAAAAGAGATGTTGATCGAATGGGAGAGTAGGTCAGGTTATTGTGAGTCGTGGTGTGATGATTGAATGGACTGTCGTGGTAATTAGTTTCTGAAGTAACTCAATTGTCTTAACAACTAGGACTAGTCAAATTGCATGGGTAATGGTAATTTCCTGGGCAACTGGAATGGTGTGATTCCCTGGGCAACTAGGCGACTTCCTTCAAAGTTCGACGAAGTGTTGTTCAATGGCTTCTCGTTATCCCTAACTCAAAACACTATTAATTATGCATACCTTAGTGATACATCCTTGTGTTAACCATTGGTGAACAACAAGCGATCATACGCTCCTCTTAGCCGTTGAAATCCGTAACTTATTCCTAAGTCAAATTAGTCTTCACCAGCGATTGTTTGTATGAAAACCATGCTCATTCATTTCTTGAATCTAACTCTCTCGATATTAGATAAATGGATGAATTCACGATATCCTCTCCCAATTCACTCGCAGCCAAAATTAAGAACCAAGAATGAACAAAATTTGAATTTAAATTGCAACTCAAAAACCTAAACAAATCCAAACGTTTTCACAACCACAAAACACAATAACCCAAGCTAATTATATTTAGTTCATGGTTGGGTGCAAGAGAAACACAAGATAAAAATTCCCAAACATTAATTGAATGGAAACAAAGAAGAAGAAGAAGAAGAAGAAGAAGAAGAAGAAGAAGAAGAAGAAGAAGATGTCAAACAACACTTTGCTTTTCTCTCCTAAATCCACTACTTCCCAAGGGTGGTGGCTGAGTCTTCTTATTTAGGCACGAAAAGCTCTAAGGATCTTTAAAGGTATTTGATTTATTCCCTTTTCTAGAGGAGATACTTTAAGTTGTATTTCCTTATTTAAAGATATAGAAATAACTCAAGCTTTATTTCCTTATCTAAATATATGGAAATAATTCAAGCTTTATTTCCTATCCTTAATTTCATATCATCCCATTTAAGAGGAAATAAATCAAGGTTAATGGTGCCAAGATTCTCTCAACTTCATCCTCAATAGCTCACAAATTCTGGCGTGCCCTCACAACCGCTCGACAATCAGCTTAGCATGTCATTATGTATTCTCCTGAATAGCCACGAAAATTCGCACTTGTCACGACAATCCTAACATTCACATAGTAAAGCGCACCAGTAATGAATTTTCCACGAAAAACAACCAAAATGTACTACCAAGCTCAATAACGAAGAAAACTAGGAAATTATGCATGAATGCCTAATAATGCAACTAAAATGTGCCTAATTCTAACAATAATATGAGCTAAAAGAGCAAGAAAAATAATAATTTTACACACTCATCACACCCCCCAAACTCGAACTATTGCTTGTCCTCAAGTAATGGAAAAACTAACAATTACCTGCCAAGACCATGACCATAAAAAACATACTTCGTGCCTGACTTCAATCCTCAGAACCGTGGCACAAAGTTTGATTACCTTTTGATTTTTCAGACGACACAGAAAATTACTCAAAATTAAACTATAATGCGAGTGGCAATGTGTGTGTGGAGTTGTGTACAAGTCGACTAATAGGATTCCATGTGAACAGTAGGTTTTATCTATTTAATTAACGGGGCATTTAAGTTTACTAGAGCCAATGTTAGGCACCTCTAGAAAAGGAAGCAATTTCTTGTTTAATTATTAATCAACTAGAGCCAATTTCGGGCACCTATAGTGAAACAAGCAATTTCTTGTTTAATTATTAGTCAACTAGAGCCAGTTTCGGGCTCTAGTGAGAATTTATCTTTAATTTCAATTTACCCAATTTAAAGTAACCTAAGTTCACTAAGTCTCCCTTACTCAACAAGTCACAACAGTGTCAATCAATAGTCAGTATTATAGTAAAATTTTGAGTACTTCCCATGCAAATCCTAAAATTCAAGGTTCTATCCAATTGATTACCTTTCTATTTTTCAGACGGCACAGCAAATTACTCAAAATCAAACCATAATGCTAGTGACAATGTGTGTGTGGAGTTGTGTACAAGTCGACTAATAGGATTCCAATGTGAACAGTAGGTTTTATCCATTTAATTATCGGGGCATTTAAGTTTCCTAGAGTCGGTGTTAGACACCTCTAGCAAAGCAATAAATTTCTTGTTTAATTATTAGTCAACTAGAGCCAACTTCGGGATCCTCTAGTGAGAATTTATCTTTAATTTCAATTTACCCAATTTTAAATAAACCAAGTTCGCTAAGTCTCCCTTAATTAAGAAGTCACAACAGTGTCAATCAATAATCAACATTATAGTAAAATTCTAAGTACTTTCCATACAAATCCTAAAATTGAAGGTTCTATCATGTAAGTGAAGTGGCAAAAATTCATCATAGGATATCACAACAGGTCTAGGTAGTTTAATCTGGTGAAAAATATGGCAATTAACATATGAAAACTATATGAGATGATTGCAACTAATGCAACTACAAATAAAAACAATCCCCCCAAACTCGAGAGAAGAATTGTCCTCAATTCACGCAAGAATAAAAATAAAAATAAAAAGAAATTGAGATGCAAATGAGTTAGTTGGTGGAGTCATCACTTGGTATGACTAATTTCCTTCGAGCCATTGTTGTGGTTTCTTTTCTTTTGCGAAGGACGAGGATATCAACGATATCAGGGATGCTTGCCGAGGCATGTGAACTTGTTGTGTCATGTATAATTCAACTCTATCCACTTCAAATCTACCTTAAGCCAAACTCCTTCTTCTCTTGAACTCTTATTCAAACAAAATAAAAAGAGAAAATAAAATAAAGATACAAACAAATCAAATAAAACGAGAAAAAATAAAAACAACTTATTCAATCTAAGAGAACGAAAACTAAACAGAAGAAAATAACCCCTAAAATATTTAGGGAAAAAATAGTTTGAAAATTAAAGAAAATGAAAACAAATAAAACTCTTAGAAAGAACATATTCATGCATCTCCTAAGGATATAGCCTCCTTGTCGCGAAGAACATGTGCACCATTGTAATCCATCAAACGTTTTTCGTTTCCTTGTCTTGGCAATTGTTGAGTGTGTAAAAGTTCTATAATTTACCCCCTATTTAACCCATATTTCTGTTACATTCAAGCATAATTCATTGCATTTAGGTTAGATTTCAGTTATACATCACAAATATATTAAATGGCACAGTTTCTACTGAAATTGGTTGCTTTTGCAGGTAGCTGCTGTAGCAGATGGAGGGCAGTGGAGAAGCAGACGCTGGGCAGTGAAGAAATAGAGCTGGAACTGGATGTGCAGACGAGGAGGACGATGCTGCCGTGGCAGCCAAGGACGACAGTAGTGGTGAGGAGAAGAAGCAAAGTGGGCCTCGACAGAAAGAGAAAATTAAGCCGGTCTGTCGTGGAGCACCCTTATATTTTTCCATGCCCTAGATCAGAATGAAGGTCAAGCCCAAGGTTCAAGGAAGAAACTCCAAGCAAGAAGGAAGGACGAATTAAAGATATATTCTCTGAAGATTTAGTCTTTAGTAGAGTTGTACTTTAGTTTAAACTTGTATTCTTGTCATATTAGAAAACTTGAACCCAAGGCCTATATAAAGGCATGTAATTCGACCTAGGGAAGGATATCTTGATCTCTAGCCTTCTTCCTAAAACCCTAGCCGTTTTCCCCTTCTCATCATGTTCTAAACTTCTCCTAGGGCCACGAGTTGATTTGTAAAGTAGTTGCAAGGATTGCATTTGTTTTAGGAATTTTTCTGTTCAATAAAATAGACTTCAAGTTTGCTTATTCTGGTTTTCAACATCTTGCAAGAGTATCGGGAGAGCATTGTGAGATTACTCATTTACTTAATATCGGGAGAGTTAAGTATACGAAAGGAATAAGTACGGGTTCTCCAGTTTATGGTTGAACTATCTCGGACCTAGGGATAAGACGAGGTTAAGTGGCTAAGGAAGAATTCAACAACATCAGTGTTCATCCTTTGATACACGTCGGGAGGTATCATCAAAGATGTGTTCATCGATAGACTTGGACCTAGGGATAGGCCAAGGCACAACAGGGATTCTTGCCAAGCTTAAAGTACAGAGTTGTATGATCGCTGCCGCGACAAACAACAGACCGCTGCCGTGACAGGTGCTGCCGTGACAGGCACGACGAAAGAACATATATTCCTATACTCTGCAACACCTACACTACTGAGCAATTCAATACCGGCCCATTCTCTCTATCTTGATTTCTTTACTCTTATTTTCCAGATCTCTTTATTATTTCGTGACAAACATATTAAAGTATTCTTTTTCCTCTCGTGCAGTAATCCAAAGTGAAGCTATTAGCCCAGTCCCTGTGGAGACGATATCTGATACTTACGTATCACTTTACTACTTGCGTCGTGTACACTTGCACTACATTGCGATAGACACTTTTACACGCAACAAGTTTTTGGCGCCGTTGTCGGGGACTGGCAACATATCTTTACCCTACCTTTTACTGCATTCTTTTTATTTTTTCTGTTTTATCTTGATTGTTCAACCTGTGCTTTTCACAAGGTTTTCTGTTTATGCGCAGATCGAGACGAGGAAAGGAACCTGAGTATCCATTAGACCCTGAAATAGAACGCTCGTACAATCTTAGGAACCAACTTCGCTTTGTGTTAGCCGGAAACGAATATCTTGAAGAACAGTTAGAGGCCATGAACAAGCAAGGGAATCCCCAGGATGCTGAAAATCCTGCTGGAAATGGAGGGAACGGTCCACATGCCGATCCTCCTGTCGTTGTCGCACGCCGGTCATGCCGAGACTACATGCTCAATGATCATGTAGAACTAGAAACAACCCTGCCAGACGTAGACGTTGACAACTTTGAGCTGAAACATGTTATGTTCAGCATGATTAACAACGCTGGCCAATTTAGTGGTGCTGCTACAGAGGATGCTAGGGAGCATCTGAAAAAGTTCCAGGAAATCTGTGGTTCGTTTAGACTACCAGGAGTTAATCCGTAGATACTGAGGCTTCGGTTATTTCCTCATTCATTGAGGGACAGGGCAAAAACTTGGTGGAATAAACTAACGCCGAGTTCAATATGAACTTGGGCAGATTTAACTCGTGAATTTTTGTCTCGTTTTAATCCTTCACACTTATCTGAGCGATTATGTAACGAAATTGCTACTTTTCAATAGGAAGACGACGAGCCAATGCACGAAGCCTGGGACATATTTACCACTCTTTTAAGGAACTTCCTGATGCATGGATTCCCCGTTAGGAACTATGTAACTAAATTCAATAATGCTGCTAACTTACAGACTCGTATGAGAATTGATTCAGCAGCAAATGGATTACTGCTGGACAAAGATCCAGAAGATGCAATGGCAGTATTGAAAAATCTGGCGAAGAATGAGGAACAATTTTCGACAGCAAGAAGAGGGGGTAAACGAGTTCTAGCTGTAAAAGATTATGAGGCCGATAGTTTGTTAATATCACAGGTGGCATATCTCACTAAGGCAATGAAAAAGCTATTGAAAGAAGATTCACAGCATGCCTACTCTATTGAAGAGGTATGCGAGACTTGCGATGGGAACCACAGTTCGGAAGATTGTCCGCTACAGTTAGAAGAAGAGATGTATGTTGGGAACTACAATAAACAGAACTATAATTCCAACAACTACAATCCCAACTGGAGAAAGGATCCCAAGTTATCTTGGAGCAATCCTAATAATGCCCTGAATCCTCAAGCACGAAATACTCAGAATCAGGGAGTACCTAGATTATTGACTCGGCAGCAACCGCAGCAACCACCAGCTGCCACGACTAGTATACTGGAACAGAGATTGGCTATGTTTATGTCTCAAACAGGAACCTACATTGAGAACATGAATCACTTTGTCAAGAAGACAGAAACATTCATGGATAAAATAGAGATGCGGATGACCAATCATGAAGCTACTCTGAAATCATTGGAGACACAGATGGGTCAGGTTTCCCAGCATATTAAATCGAGGCAGAATGGAGGATTTCCTAGCGATACTGAAAACGCTAGACAACCCACACATGAGCAGTGTAAAGCTATCACTACTAGGAGTGGGAAGAAATTACCAGGGCCAGAGAAGGAAGCTGAATCAATTAAGGAACCAGCCTTGGAGTCGACTGTCGAGGAAGTTGCCCCGGCAGATAACAAACAACCTGTTGCCGATGAACCTGTCACGACAGCAGAAGGGACAGAGAAGAAAGATGAAGAACCTAAACCTCCTCAGATCCGAATACAGTGGGAAGGACGTATTGCTGATTATCGTCCTCCACCTCCTTTTCATCAGCGGCTACAGAAATTGAAACAAGAATCACAGCTTAAGAAGATTTATGATATTTTTAAGCAGGTCCATATCAATATTCCGCTATTAGATGCTATAAAGGAGATGCCTGGTTATGCCAAATTTCTCAAGGATGTCATGTCAAAGAAACCCAGACTTGGGGAATTTGAAATGGTTAAGATGACAGAAGGATACATGAGTATTCTGCACAAGAATCCACCTCAGAAGAAGAAGGATCCTGGGAGTTTCATCATACCATGCATAATCGGAGATAAATTTGTGGGTAAGGTACTTTGTGATCTTGGTGCTAGTATAAATTTAATGCCCAAATCTATTTTTCAGAAATTAGGTATTGGAAAAGCTCGGCCCACAACAGTAGTACTGCAGCTGGCAGACCGCTCTTACGTTCACCCAGAAGGAAAAAATTGAAGATATTCTGGTAAGGGTGGATAAATTTATTTTTCCTGCTGACTTTCTTGTCTTAGATTGTGAAGCAGATGAAAATGCACCAATCATCCTGGGGCGACCCTTCTTAGCCACAGGAAGATCACTGATTGATGTGGAAAAAGGAGAACTCACTATGAGAGTGAACGATCAAGAGATCAAGTTGAATGTTCTCCAGGAAATAAAACATGCTGATGCAGAAGAAGAATGCAAGGCTATCACTGAAGTTATCCTTGACCAACCCTGCATTAGGTCGGGCTGCCACGACATCAAAATTGGTCACTGCCCCAGCAGTCATTTAGAAGACTGTCACGACAGCTCCGACGACAGTAGCTCCTCAGAATCTGATACATATGATACTGAAGATCAAGAGGAGGTAAATTGGATAGGCAATCGTCCAAGTAAGTTATTCGAGCCCTGAAACTATTCCTCGGATGACCATATAGTCCAAAAGCCATCAACTGTAGAGCCCCATGTTCTAGACCTTAAGCCCCTGTCAGGGCAACTAAAATATGTTTTCCTTGGTTTAAATGATACGTTGCCGTAATCATCTCTTCCAAGTTGATGTAGGAACAGGAACAACAGCTGATAGGGATGTTGCAGTAGCACAAAAAGGCTATTGGATGGACGATAGCTGATATCCAAGGCATCAGTCCGGCACTATGCATGCATAAAATCCTCCTAGAAGATGATCATAATCCGACCATTGATGCACAGAGACGTCTAAACGATGCTATGCGAGAGGTTGTTCGTAAGAAGATCATAAAATAGCTAGATGCTGGAATAATCTATGCCATCTCGGATAGCAAGTGGGTAAGCCCGGTGCAGTGCGTTCCCAAGAAAGGAGGAATAACCGTGGTAACCAACGAAGAAAATGAGCTAATCCCAACCAGGACTGTGATCGGTTGGAGGGATTGTATGGACTACCGAAAGCTTAACAAAGCTACCCGGAAGGACCACTTCCCCTTGCCCTTTATTGATCAAATGCTTGATAGATTAGGGGGTAAGCCTTAGTATTGTTTTCTTGATGGTTACTCAGGATATAATCAAATAGCCATCGCACCGGAAGATCAAGAAAAGACGACTTTCACATGCCCATACGGTACTTATGCTTTTCGGAGGATGCCATTTAGACTTTGCAATGCACTAGCGACCTTTCAAAGGTGCATGATGGCAATATTCTCTGATATGGTGGAGGATTTCCTGGAGATATACATGGATGATTTTTCTGTCTTTGGAGACAATTTTGAAAGCTACCTAGGCAACCTACAGAAAGTTCTCGAAAGATGTGAGAAAGCAAACTTGGTATTGAACTGGGAGAAGTGTCACTTCATGGTGGATGAAGGGATGGTTCTAGGCCATAAAATAAGCTGTCGCGGCATAGAAGTCGACAAAGCTATGATCGAGGTAATCGAAAAGCTGCCACCACCCACCACAGTCAAGGGAATCAGAAGTTTCTTAGGGCATGCTGGTTTTTATCGGAGGTTTATCGCGAACTTTTCGAAAATCACCAAACCCTTATGCCATCTTCTGGAGCAGAACCGTCCCTTCGACTTCAACGCTGAATGTACTGAGGTATTCAAGGTTCTGAAAGAAAAGCTGGTAACAACCCCAATAGTACAGCCACCAGATTGGAAACTGCCATTTGAGATTATGTGTGATGCTAGTGACTATGCTGTCGGGGCAGCACTTGGGCAGAGAAAAGACAAGCTCTTTCATGTCATATACTATGCCAGCAAAACACTGAACGACGCCCAAGTGAACTACACCACAACAGAGAAGGAACTGTTAGTTGTGGTGTTCTCTATTGACAAGTTCCATTCATATATACTTGGAACGAAGGTCATACTCCACACAGACCACTCTGAATTGAAGTATATGTTCACCAAAAAGGATGCAAAGCCTAGACTGATACGTTGGATTCTGCTACTGCAAGAGTTCAACCTTGAAATAAAGGACAAGAAGGGGACATAGAATCAAGTTGCAGATCACTTGTCAAGGTTAGAGAAGGGAAAGGGTCTACCGACTGATAAGACACACATACTGGAGACTTTCCCTGACGAGCAGCTGTTCGCTGCCACAAGCACTGTCGCGACAGCCATGGCGGCATGTAAGTTGATTGAACTCCCCTCGTATGCTGATTTCGTTAATTATTTAGTTAGCGAAATAACTCCTCCTAACCTTAATTATCAAGCTAGGAAGAGGTTCCAGAATGATGTTAAGCATTATTATTGAGACGAACCTCTTCTTTTCAAATATTGTGCAGATCAGGTTATTACGAGATGTGTACCACAGGATGAACATGAAGCTATACTACATCACTGTCATGCTTCACAGTATGGAGGACACTTAGGAGGTAACAAAACTGCTGCCAAGGTTTTGCAGTCGGGATTTTATTGGCCGTCACTTTTCAAGGATGCTCAAACATTCTACAAAAACTGTGACAAGTGTCAACGGACTAGAAACATCTCAAGGAGACATGAGATGCCGCTGTAAAATATTCTTGAAGTCGAGATCTTCGACGTTTGGGGGATAGATTTTATGAGACCATTCCCAACTTCATGTGGGAACTTAAATATCCTCCTGGCAGTGGACTATGTGTCCAAATGGGTTGAAGCAATCGCCACTCAGAAAAATGATGCCAAGACGGTTCAGAGGTTTTTGCATAAAAACATATTTTCCAGATTTGGCATCCCCAAGGCGATCATCAGTGATGAATGGAGGCATTCGACAATAGGGTTATAGTTGTTGCCTTGAAAAAGTATGGTGTCAAACATCGAATCGCAACAGCATACCACCCTCAGACCAATGGACAGGCTGAAATATCCAATAGAGAGGTTAAGAACATCCTTGAAAAATGGTGAAGCCAACTAGGAAGGACTGATCTCTACACCTCAATGATGCATTATGGGCCTACAGAACAGCGTTCAAAACTCCATTGGGAATGTCACCCTACCGGCTGATTTATGGGAAAACATGACATTTACCTGTCGAGATTGAGCACAGAGCATACTGGGCCATCAAGGCAGTTCAAAGTCAATGAAATCAAGAAGTGGCATGACAAAAAGTTGCTGCCACGACAGTTCTGCCCAGGGCAGCTTGTGTTGTTATTTAACTCTAGGTTGAAACTCTTCCCAGGGAAGCTGAAATCTAGGTGGTATGGCTCATTCCATGTGGTGCATGTTTTTCCCCATGGTGCCATCACAATCAGATCCTTAAAAGACGGGCACCAATTCAAAGTCAATGGACAAAGATTGAAGCATTATCAGGGGACTGAAGCCCCAAGAATGCAGGAAGTGGTTACTTTAGGAGATGCCCCTCCTGGCATCCCTAATTTAACCTAATTTTATTTTTATTTATTTATATATTTATTTATTATGTAATTAGAAATATTTTATTTTTAGGAACTAAAGCTTTTAATTTTATTATTTTAGGAAATAAAGGAAACAAGGAGAAGTGAATACAACCCACCATCTTTCCATCAGCCCAAAAAAGCTCAACTTTGGAGCCTACCGTTACATCTGTCGCGACAGACGCGAAAAATCCAGCCTGTCAACACGATGTCGTGGCAGACACGCAAACGCGTAACAGATGCGCGGCAGACACGCAAACGCGTAATAGACGCGCAACAGATACGGAAATGCGTGACAGACGCGTCAGAAACCGCGTAACAGCTGGCCCCGTTATTTGCGTCTGCCATTACAGCTCCAACGGGCAGCAAAATCCCCCTCTATATAAACCCCGTTTTACTATTCATTTTTCACTCACTTTGTAACCCCCTTAGCCCGGCCTAGACGGTTGACCCGAACTACGAAGATTACACGGGGAAAACCAAAGTCAACCCAAAAGTCAACCTTGATTAACGACCCTTTTTTCTTTTAAACTTGTCTAGATACATGTTAATCCTAGGTGAACGCTTGAGATATATATACGGGCTTAGCACAGCGATCGAATTCAAATAAGGGACTCAATTGCACAAGATACAAAAGTTAGGGACCAAATTGTAAATTCTGGAAAATATGAGGTCTTAACTGATTTTAAGGTTACCAACAATTAATTAGTCATATTACATGCTTCCCTGTCAAATTTCACCTTAATCTAACATCTCAAACTCATACAATTATAATTACAACATTCGGAGCTAAAACGTAAAGCTTGCAAACCTCAATACCATTCAAATCAATGCCCAACGGTCACTTGTTTCGAAACGGTGTTGACCATTCCGAAACACGGGTTCGTTTCGATACTTGTTCTGAAACAGGGCCTTCCAGTGGCCAAATCGTTTCGGAACGGCCTCCAGCCGTTTCGATAGACGTAGGCCATTACAGGCCCCCGTTTCGAAACGCCAGAGCCCGTTTCGATACGGTTTGCCTAGATGCTGCAGATTTTGATGGTTTTTCCAACATAAAACCACTCAAACACATCCTAGTTACTTCCTAAACATGTCAACATGTCATCATACACATAAGGTACATGTTTGCAACTTCAAAACACATTCATAGCATCAAACATGGAATTCCACAAGTCTATAGGCATGCATTCTAATATCCAAAACCAAACAACCAACAAAACACCAAATCAAGCATCTAAAGGCCAATTACAAAACCCAAAACATCAAAAGCATCAAGCCACAACTAGGGAGTCCAAAACATCTCCCAAAACACATCTTAGGTTCCCATTGCCAAAATATCAAAAACTAATGGTGTTATGAAACCATCACCATACATGAGCTTAGTTTCCCTTGGACTCTTAGCCTCCTTGTTGCCCTCAAACACTTCAATTATCTGCATTATTGGTTCAAGAGAGAGAGCGTAAGCACAATTGCTTAGTGAGGCATGCTCTAAAGAAAACAACACAATAATGCATTTTAGAAACCACTTTCAACAAAGCTTTCTAAACACATGCTCAACACATTTCATGCAACCTTGCATACTTTACAAGCATCTCATGCTTAATTAAAATCAACATGTCATATTGGCTTTCAAGTGATAATTCATAACCATTCACAACACAAAACACAATCGGATACACGGATTACAAGCGTTGTCCCACACGCTTCATACACACTACCGAACAACACAAGGTGGAGTTTACCGGTACAATCACAACCCCTCAACACCCGTGATGGAGTTTAACGGTACAATCACAACCCCTCAACATCACTCATCGGTAGTTGTATAATTCCACTAACGAGAACACAGGACACATAACACAAGATCCACACACGGACTTTTAACCACCATTGTGATCTTATCTTTCTCGTTAGTGTGCTTGGATGGAGTTTACGGTACAATTACAACCCCTCAACATCCAAGGCGACTTTATTCACGGTGCACCCAATCCTATAGCCGGCTAACTATATCCGATTCAAGTACTTTAAAACCATTACATCACTTGCCAATATACATCATATAACATCAACAATCCACTGTTTTAAAGCATTAAACAAAGCTATTTAATATCATGCATCACCATGCATCAAATCCATATTTACAATATGTCAAACCAAGGATCTCTTACCTTGAGCATCCTTCAACACATGGCTTTCAAAACCAGCATTAACCATGCTAAAATATGCTTTCAAAACAGTATTTAAACATGCAAATTATAACTAATGCATCAAACCACTTCATGGCTCATCCAAGAGAGTTTCTCCGAAAACTTACTCTTGAGCTTAGTTAAGTTGCTTAGACTTAAACTAAGCTCCCAAAACCTTCAAACATTTGTTTCAAAGTTGGAAATTCAACTTCACTCACCAATTCTGTTTCGCAAGCTTGCCGAAATGCCGATCAAGCCTCCGGATCAACTCCAAAGGTATCCGAAGATGTCTCATCTGTTTTAAACACATCAAAGAAGAGGATTAATGCATCATCATGCATTGAAATCTTCAGCCAACACTCTTAAACTCGCTGCTCTACCTAAGGCCAACATTTCGGCTACCAAACACAACCGAAATCACCTCCAAACTCTTCCAAACCTTAACCCAGCCAAGATCCATCACTTCTAACCATTTCTAAACATCAATTAACATCCAAAATGAACCTAAACTCGTCCTTATACCTCCAGCTATAACATAACACCAAGATCACCCCAAAAACCACCATTTTCATAAGCAAAAACTTAGGAAACACAACCTATTCTGGATTGCATTGATATAACCTCATTTACACATCATTAGACATCCAAAATAAATTTAAGAATCATCTCAAAACAGAGCCTAAACAATCACAATGAAATTCTTCAAGATTTCCTCCAAATCTTGAGTTTTAAGCCAAAATCAAGTTCATATCATTAAAACCATTTAGAAAACTTAAATTAAGGATTGATAACTTGGGAATTTCAGTAAAGAACTGAGTATTTAGAGGAGAAGAACAATCTTACCTCTAAATGGTGATTTCTCCTTGATTTGAGCCAATTTTCTTGAAAATCCAATGAGGAAATCAAAAGGATTTGATGTAAGATGGATTAGGAACTAATTTATGCTTGAAATCTCATCAATTGAAGTGAATATCAATGAAAAAGTTGTTGGAGAAAAGTGTTTGGATGATGGAATTTTGAGAGAAAAAGAAATGAGAAAATTTTAGGAAAAGTTAGTTATGAAATTCCAAAAAGTGGTTTCGCTTTTTCATTTAATTAATTAAACATTAATTAAATCACTTAAATTAAGGAAAATCCGGAGAAATCATTTTTGGGTAAATTAGCTCCTTAAAGATTCAAAGTTTCAATCCTTACAAAACAGTCACCACTGAACTTTTCAAAAATCGCATTTTAGTCACTATTCCAAAATGTTGTATTTCCAAACCTTATTTTGTAAAATTGATTTCACCACTCTCTTATATATATTAAAAGAGGATTTTTAGATATTTTTCCATATTTTTAAAGCATCCTGAACTAGGCTTTCCCTAAAACCTCCTTTTATATTCGAACTTAAAATCAGACCGGTTCGGTTCAGACCCTAAACTTCTAAGTCCAAAATTGGGGTGTTACAACTCTCCCCCCTTAAGAAATTTCGTCCTCGAAATTTACCTAGAGGAAAGAGGTACGGAAACTGCTTCTTCATATCATCATTTCTTTCCCACGTGGCTTCCTCAACACCACGATGCTTCCACAAGACCTTAACCAATTCAATGGTCTTGCCTCGAAGAACTTTACTGTCCAAATCCAGAATTCTAACTGGTTCCTCATCATAGGTCAAGTTTGGATTCAACTCCACTTCCTCCACAGGCATAACATGCGAAGGATCCGATATGTACCTCCGAAGCATAGAAACATGAAACACATCATGTATCTTTTCCAACTCTTGCGGTAACCTCAGCTTGTACGCAATAGGACCCACACGTTCAATCGCCTCGTATGGTCCAATGTACCTAAGGCTCAACTTACCCTTCCGGCCAAACCTCATCACCTTTTTCCAAGGCAAAACCTTCAAAAACACACGGCCACCTACCGCAAACTCAATCTCGTTACGCTTCAAATCCACGTAAGACTTCTGTCGATCAGAAGCTGCCTTCAATCGCTCACAAATGAGCTTCACCTTCTCGGTGGTTCCTTTCAACAAAGCTGGCATTGAAACCAACTTCTGACCTGTTTCATCCCAACAAAGAGGAGTTCTTCACTTCCTCCCGTACAAGGCAAATGCTTCTCCCAAGATCCTTGAAACTCAATCAAACAACACCTCAACATATCTTCTAGCACTTGGATAACATGCTCAGACTGTCCATCCGACTGTGGATGATAAGAAGTACTGAAATTCAACCGTGTACCCAAAGCTTGGTGCAAACACTCCCAAAAACGTGATGTGAACCTCGGATCTCTATCTGACACTATAGACTTTGGCACACCATGCAGCCGCACGATCTCAGCAATGTACAGCTCTGCAAGCTTATCCAAGGTGTACGTAGTATGCACAGGTAAGAAATGAGCACACTTCGTAAGGCGATCCACAATCACCCACACCGAATTCTTCTTCGATGGCGACAAAGGCAAACCGGACACAAAGTCCATGGTAATCCTTTCCTATTTCCACTCAGGAATCCTCAACGGTTGCAACAACCCAGAAGGAAACTGATGCTCAGCCTTAACTCACTGACAGACCATGCACTTACTCACATACTCCGCAACATCTTTCTTTAATCCCACCCAATAGTACTCATCCATAAGATCACGATACATCTTTGTACTACTAGGGTGCATAGAAAAAGGACTACTATGAGCTTCAGTTAGAATAGCACGCCTCAACTCAGCATCATTTGGCACTACTATCCGACTCCCAAAACATAGAACTCCATCATCATTGAAACAAAAATCCGATGGTCTATCCTTAGTAATATCCTGAACATGAGGCACCAATGAATCATCCAACACCTGCTTATCCTTTATCAACTGAACCAAAGATGGTTTCACTTGCAATTCAGCCACAAGACCCCCATCTCGTGAAATACTCAAGCTGGCAAACATAGCCCTCAACTCCACTGCCACTTTTCTACTCAAGGCATCCGCTACAACATTAGCTTTTCACGGATGGTACTCGATCGTCAGATCGTAATCTTTAAGCAACTCTACCCAACATCGTTGCCTAAGATTCAACTCTTTTTGAGACATCAAATACTTCAAACTTTTGTATCCATGTACACAGTACACTTCTCACCGTACAGGTAATGTCTCCAAATTTTTAAAGCAAAGACCACCGCGGCCAACTCAATATCATGCGTAGGATAATTGCGCTCATGCACCTTCAACTGGCGCGATGCATAAGCCACCACCTTACCCTCTTGCATCAACACACACCCCAAACCAACATAGGATGTGTCGATGTACACCACAAACTCTTTCCCTGATTCAGGTTGAACCAAGATAGGAGCTTGCGTCAAAGCTTCCTTAAGCTTCTCAAAAGCATGATGTCTCGCTTCTGTCCACTCATACTTGACATCCTTCTGCAACAACTTCATCAAAGGTGCAGCAATCTTTGAAAATCCATCCACGAATCTCCTATAGTATCCTGCCAACCTAAGGAAACTACGGACTTCATGAACAGACTTAGGAGGCTTCCAATTCATCACCGCCTCAATCTTCTGAGGATCAACACGAATCCCCTCAGCAGAAACCACATGACCAAGAAAAACAACTTCCCTAAAACAGAATTCACACTTGCTCAGCTTAGCATAAAGATGGTTCTCCAACAACGCCTGCAACACAATTCGCAAATGCCCTTCATGCTCCTTCTCAGTACAAGAGTACACAAGGATGTCATCAATGAACACCACAACAAACTTGTCCAAGTATTCATGGAACATTCTATTCATCATGTCCATAAAAGCTACAGGAGCATTCGTCAAGCCAAACGGCATCACAAGGAACTCATAATGCCAATACCTCGTCCTAAAGGCTGTTTTTGGCACATCCACATCCTTCACTTTGAGCTGGTAATAACCTGACCTTAAGTCAATCTTAGAGAACACAGCCGCTCCCCGAAACTGATCAAAAAGATCATCAATCCTCGGCAAAGGATACCGATTTTTGATAGTCAACTTATTCAGCTGACGGTAATCGATGCACATTCTCATAGTGCCATCCTTCTTCTTCACAAACAAGATCGGTGCACCCCAAGGTGACACACTCGACCGAATGAAACCACGATCAAGCAACTCCTGAAGTTGCGTCTTCAGCTCCTTCAATTCGTTAGGTGCCATTCGGTAAGGAGTAATGGACACTGGAGTTGTGTTTTCATACAACTCAATTCCAAACTCCACCTCTCAACTAGGAGGCAATCCAGGTAACTCCTCCGGAAACACTCCAGGAAACTCTCGCACAGTCCTGATATCTTGAACTCACAACTCCTTAGAGCTAGGATTCATAACAAAGGCCAGGTAAGCCTCACAACCCTGCCTCAACATTCGGCTTGCTTCCAATGTAGACACCACATTGGCAAGAAACTTCACATTCTCACCAACCACCACTACCTCATAATCATCCGCAAGTTTCAACGAAACCCGCTTGTTCTCAAAATCAACCACAGCTCGATGTTCAACAAGCCAATCCATACCAAGGATTACATCAAAACCATAGAATGGAAATTCCATGAGATCAACAAGAAAAACATGGTTTTGCACTACCAAAGGACATCTTCTATACAACTTCCGTGTCACAGCGGTCTAACCAAAGGAACTAGTTACACGTATACCAACATCCAAAGACTCAACAGGTAAACCAAGCAATTGAGCATGTTCACGCAATATGTATGAGTGTGTAGATCCAGAATCAATCAAGGAAAGTAATGACAATGATTGAAAAGTAAAGGTACCTGCGATCACATCCGTATCATTTCTCCCCTCTCGTTGAGCATACACTCGAGCCTGGCCACCACCCTCAGGTTGAACAGCCACCACATGCGCCACATTCCTCCCACCATCATCTCTGCGCTGGAAGTTACCACGGTCGCACCCACGACCACTCTGTGGTGCAACAACCCCAGGAGCACGTCCCTGACCACCACCAGCCAACAAAGGACACTCCCTCCTCATGTGGTCTACCGAACCACAATTCCAGCATGAATTACCGGTCACTGTTGCAGGAGCCTGAACCTTCCTCCTTGCTCGAGGACAATCTCGCCTCAAATGGCCACGTGATCCATACGTCCAGCACGTGTTCTGCTCAGCTCTCATCCTATCTCCTTGAACAGACGCACCATGCCCTCCATTACCACGCCTAGCAGAAGACTGATACCTCTTATCTCGTCCTCTCTTGTTCCGTCCACCACCGGAACTACAATCAGCAGCTATCTTGCCCGAGCTAGAACTAACGCCTCTGGGAGACAGACCCAGATTCTGCTCAATGTCCTTCGCTCTACTAACCAGCACATCAAAATATGTATACTCAGCAGCAAGCATAAAGGTCTTCACATCCGGCATCAAACCATATCGGAAGCGTTCACACCTCTCCCGTTCATCAGGGATAAGCTCAGGTGCGTACTGACTAAGGTGGACAAACTGAACTTCATACTCAGCTACCGACATGCTTCCTTGCACAAGGGACATAAATTCCCTTTTCTTCTCATCCAGGTATCTCACACCCAAATACTTCCGCTTGAACGCGTTCAGAAAGAACGTCCAAGTCACATCAACTTCCTCTATTCCGAAGACAGTGGTTGTCCACCAAGTATACGCATCATCATGTAGCAGCGATACCACACAACCTAATTTCTGCACATCGTTGCAGTTCATTTGTCCCAATATCCTCTTGGTGCTTTACAACCAAGATTCGGAACCCTCGAGAGATAAACCTCTGAACTCAGTCCCTCCCAGACTGTGAAGACGTTCCAAAGGCAATCTCACATTAGCATCACCCTGATGCGCAGCTCCGTGAGCTCCAGCTACTGCTTCCTAAAAGGCTCCAGCAATAGCATGTATCAATACAGTCATGTCAGGAGCAGCTTGCCCCTGCACAGCTTCAGGTCCAGCGACCCCAGCACCAGCACCAACTCCAGCATTTTCACCTCCAGCACCACCACCGTCGGGTGGTCCACCACCAGGGGAGGAGGTATATCCACAACATTCTCAACGTTTTCCTCGTTCTCATTCTGAGCCATAGCTCTCGTATTCATCCTCATCTCTCTATGAGGCCCCATTTACAAGAAAAACAATGCACTGACACAAATGCAATAAACATAATTAGGCTTAACAAGGTAAGTAATCCAAGTACTCAAGCTCATTTTCCAGAAACAATTTCTTTCATTAGTTTTGATATGGCAATGGGTTCCTCTAACATGCTTCAACATAGCATAGCATCATAATTGCAACATACTTTACAATTCATACAACATACTTTCACCAAATAGGCATTTCATGTAAATACACATACATCACCCACATAGCCATTCCCATTTACACGAGAACTCAGCTCTGATACCACCAAATGTAACCCCCTTAGCTCGGCCTAGACGGTTGACCCGAACAACGAAGATTACACAGGGAAACCAAAGTCAACCTGATAGTCAACCTTGATTAACGACCCTTTTTTTCTTTTAAACTTATCTAGATACATGTTAATCCTAGGTGAACGCTTGAGATACATATACGGGCTTAGCACATCGATCGAATTCAAATAAGGGACTCAATTGCACAAGATACAAAAGTTAGCGACCAAATTGTAAATTCTAGAAATTAGGAAGTCTTAACTGATTTTAAGGTTACCAACAATTAATTAGTCATATTACATGCTTCCCTGCCAAATTTCATCTTAATCGAACATCTCAAACTCATACAATTATAATTACAACATTCGGGTCTAAAACGTAAAGCTTGCAAACCTCAATACCATTCAAATCAGAGCCCAACAGTCACTTGTTTCGAAACGGTGTTGACCGTTCCGAAACACGGGTTCGTTTCGATACTTGTTCCAAAACAGGGCCTTCTAGTGGCCAAATCGTTTCGGAACAGCCTCCAGCCGTTTCGATACACAAAGGCCATTATAGGCCCCCGTTTCGAAACGCTAGAGCCCGTTTCGATACGGTTTGCCCAGATGCTACAGATTTTGCTGGTTTTTCCAACATAAAACCACTCAAAAACATCCTAGTTACTTCCTAAACATGCCAACATGTCATCATACACATAAGGTACATATTTGCAAGTTCAAAACACATTCATAGCATCAAACATGGAATTCCACAAGTCTATAGGCATGCATCCTAATATCCAAAACCAAACAACCAACAAAACACCAAATCAAGCATCTAATGGCCAATTACAAAACCCAAAACATCAAAAGTATCAAGCCACAACTAGGGAGTCCAAAACATCTCCCAAAACACATCTTAGGTTCACATTGCCAAAATATCAAAAACTAATGGTGTTATGAAAACATCACCATACATGAGCTTAGTTTTTCTTGAACTCTTAGCCTCCTTCTTGCCCTCAAACACTTCAATTATCTGCATTATTGGTTCAAGAGAGAGAGCGTAAGCACAATTTCTTAGTGAGGCATGCTCTAAAGAAAACAACACAATAATGCATTTTAGAAACCACTTTCAGCAAAGCTTTCTAAACACATGCTCAACACATTTCATGCAACCTTGCATACTTTACAAGCATCTCATGCTTAATTAAAATCAACATGTCATATTGGCTTTCAAGTGATAATCGATAATCATTCACAACACAAAACACAATCAGATACACGGATTACAAGCGTTGTCCCACACGCTTCATACACACTACCGAACAACACAAGGTGGAGTTTACCGGTACAATCACAACCCCTCAACACCCATGATGGAGTTTAACGGTACAATCACAACCCCTCAACATCACTCATCGGTAGTTGTATAATTCCACTAACGAGAACACGGGACACAAAACACAAGATCCACACACAGACTTTTAACCACCGTTGTGATCTTACCTTTCTCGTTAGTGTACTTGGATGGAATTTACGGTACAATTACAACCCCTCAACATCCAAGGCGACTTTATTCACGGTGCACCCAATCCTATAGCCGGCTAACTATATTCGATTCAAGTACTTTAAAACCATTACATCACTTGCCAATATACATCATATAACATCAACAATCCACTGTTTTAAAGCATTAAACAAAGCTATTTAATATCACGCATCACCATGCATCAAATCCATATTTACAATATGTCAAACCAAGGATCTCTTACCTTGAGCATCCTTCAACACATGGCTTTCAAAACCAGCATTAACCATGCTAAAACATGCTTCCAAAACAGTATTTAAACATGCAAATTATAACCAATGCATCAAACCACTTCATGGATCATCCAAGAGAGTTTCTCCGAAAACTTTCTCTTGAGCTTAGTTAAGTTGCTTAGACTTAAACTAAGCTCCCAAAACCTTCAAACATGTGTTTCAAAGTTGGAAATCCAACTTCACTCACCAATTCCGTTTTGCAAGCTTGCTGAAACGCCGATCAAGCCTCCGGATCAACTCCAAAGGTATCCGAAGATGTCTCCCCTATTTTAAACACATCAAAGCAGAGGATTAATGCATCATCATGCATTGAAATCTTCAGCCAACACTCTTAAACTCGCTGCTCTACCTAAAGCCAACATTTCGGCTACCAAACACAACTGAAATCACCTCCAAACTCTTCCAAACCTTAACCCAGCCAAGATCCATCACTTCTAACCATTTCTAAACATCAATTAACATCCAAAATGAACCTAAACTCATCCTTATACCTCCAGCTATAACAGAACACCAAGATCACCCCAAAAACCACCATTTTCATAAGCAAGAACTTAGGAAACACAACATATTCGGGATTGCATTGATAAAACCTCATTTACACATCATTAGACATCCAAAATACATTTAAGAATCATCTCAAAACAGATCCCAAACAATCACAACGAAATTCTTCAAGATTTCCTCCAAATCTTGAGTTGTAAGCCAAAATCAAGTTCATATCATTAAAACCATTTATAAAACTTAAATTAAGGATTGATAACTTGAGAATTTCCGTAAAGAATTGAGTATTTAGAGGAGAAGAACAACTTTACCTCTAAATGGTGATTTCTCCTTGATTTGAGCCAATTTTCTTGAAAATCCAATGAGGAAATCAAAAGGATTTGATGTAAGATGGATTAGGAACTAATTTATGCTTGAAATCTCATCAATTGAAGTGAAGATCAATGAAAAAGTTGCTGGAGAAAAGTGTTTGGATGATGGAATTTTGAGAGAAAAAGAAATGAGAAAATTTTAGGAAAAGTTAGTTATGAAATTCCAAAAAAGTGGTTTCCCTTTTTCATTTAATTAATTAAACATTAATTAAATCACTTAAATTAAGGAAAAATATGGAGAAATCATTTTTGGGTAAATTAGCTCCTTAAAGATTCAAAGTTTCAATCCTTACAAAACAGTCACCACTGAACTTTTCAAAAATCGCATTTTAGTCACTATTCCAAAATGTTGTATTTCCAAACCTTATTTTGTAAAATTGATTTCACCACTCTCTTATATATATTAAAAGAGTATTTTTAGATATTTTTATATATTTTTAAAGCATCTCGAACTAGGCTTTCATTAAAACCTCCTTTTATATTCGAACCCAAAATCAGACCGGTCCGATTAAGACCCTAAACTTCTAAGCCCAAAATTGGGATGTTACACACTTCTACTCTTCCTACTTGTTTCCTCTAGAATTTTTACTTGCTTTCACTTTCTTTCCACAGTCCTTGCAACATGAGCACTAGAAACACCCGCAGAAGCTCTGCCTCAGGATCTGCCCCGGCAACATCAACTCCAAGATCCTTCCAGATCCGTGATATGTGGGAGGAGAAATATTTTATTTACACCTCAAAAAAGGAGAACCTGGGGCTGCAGCCGTTCATAGCCCGAAAAATTAGAGCCCTGCAGTGGCAGATATTCGCGGAGCAGCTAGAAGAAATGAACGTGACTCTCGTCCAAGACTTTTATGCTGCCATCGGCAGCAGGAACGCGACAGCAGTCACAGTACGAAGATGGACACCAAAGAAAGAAGATGCCCGAATACATCAACACCCTCTATGGGTTCTATGTGGGGAAGAAAGAAGATGGCCACCAAAGATTTCTCGAAAGTTTAGAGCTTGCTGACTACGACGTTGTGATGGCAGAACTCACAGACGAGGGTACCGAGTGGAACACCGATCCGAAAAATCCGAGGACGGTGAAAAGTGTACAGCTCACCCCGGAGGCAAAGCTTTGGAACGCTTTCATCAAGAAACAGATTATGCCCTCCTCTCACAATACAACAGTCGACCAACCAAAGTTAGCCCTCATCCATTCCATATTACATGAGAGGCCAATTAACGTTGGCAGATATGTCCGAGAGAGCATATTGGATTGCGCATACCGGCCGTCCGGACCACTCTTCTACCCATATCTCATCACCGCCCTCTGACGCGGCCACCATGCATCGGAAGCTGCCGAAGATTTACGAGTTCGAGGGAAAGGCTGGACAGATGGGAACATACTCAGCCTGATGGAACTCACTGCTGCCACGCCCATGTCGTCTTTCGACCCTACTGCCACAGCAGCAGAGCCGACAGAGCCCACCGACACCGAGCATGCTGCCACAGAACCCAGGCAGCCTACTGCAGCAGCTCCTCCAGCTGACACCTCCTCACAGATCCTTGCTGCCATACAAAAATTGGAGGAGAGACGGCTCAGCCTCATGAGTTTCATCCGATACTTCACCACCGCTACGGTACATTTCATCCACACTTCTTTAAATTTCCTCGATGCTCTGTTCCCTACTTTCCCCAACCATTATTTTGCTGCCCCCACACTTGCCCATACCCCTACCCCTGCTGCCATGCCCAAAACACCATATGTTGCGTCCACACCGACCCCTGCCACAACAGCTGCTTGCGACAGCTGCACAGCAGACACATCTGCCCGGGGAACCAAGAGAAAGGAGCCTGAAGATGACCTTGATAGGTATATTACTAGTTTCTCTTCTTCTGAAATCTGGGCGGTATCTGACAACGATCCCTCTGTCAAGAGGAACTTGTCCAAGGAGTTCACACCAAAGAAACGGCAGAAAACAGTAGCAGATAAAGGAAAATCTATTAGCGGCAGTAGCAGCAGAGCAGCGAGAGCAGCATCAGCTCTGAGGTTCAGGTAGTGGAGAAACCTCCTCATATCTCCCCTACCCGTATTCAACCTCTAAGGGAGGCCAAAACCAAGAATACCTCTGCCTCTCCTATCCGCCTGCCAGCACCAGCCAAGAAGGTCACTGCCCGTCGGCAGATTCAACTCAGCAGCAGCAGCGACGACAGCGCCTAAAATTTTAAGTTTCTTATCTTATTTTGTTGTCTGCCTTTTATTATATTTTGTGATGTTGTTTTTTATTTTTCATCTATGTCATTTGCATTGAGGGCAATGCAACCCTCGAGTTTGGTGGTGGCATCCCTCCATTAATGGAGTCTTTTAAGTTTTAACAATTGTGTCTTTTACTTAGTTTATTTTAATGCTTAAAAAAATTTGATGAAAATTTGGCTTAAGTCTTTGAACTGAACTTACCTGCCGTGACAGTCTCTGTCGTGGCAGTGCCTTTAGGATAGTTTTAGGAGCAGTTTAGAGCCCTACTATAGTTCTAAATCTTAAACACTATTTGTGACTCTTATACTGCCTAGAACTCTACTAGTAAACTAGAATAGAAAGCTTAACACTTGAGTTGCCCCTAAAGGTGCCTAACACTGGCTCTAGGAAAAGAAGTTAAGAAAAATAGACTCAATACACCTAGAGGTGCCCGAAACCGGCTCTAGGAAGTTAGCTAGAGGTGCCCGAGACCGGCTCTAGTCAAACTTAAGCTTGAGAAAATAGAATCGAGTCTGCATAAAAACTACAGGAGCCTAAGAATTTCCTCCAGAAGCTTAACTATTCTAGTAAACTAAGGGAGTCTTGGCATATAGTTGTTCACAAGCATGCACACACTACACGAGAATTATAGCAAGGTTCCGGATGAATCCTGAATTATCCAACAAGGTGTTACTCACAATAGGTTAGATTTCTGCTGCATTCAAGCATAATTCATTGCATTTAGGTTAGATTTCAGTTATATATCACAAATATATTAAATGGCACAGTTTCTACTGAAATTGGTTGCTTTTACAGGTAGCTGCTGTAGCAGATGGAGGGCATTGGAGAAGCAGACGCTAGGCAGTGAAGAAATAGAGCTGAAACTGGATGTGCAGACGAGGAGGACGATGTTGCCATGGTCGATGTCGTGGCAGCCAAGGACGACAGCAGTGGTGAGGAGAAGAAGCAAAGTGGGCCTCGACAGAAAGAGAAAATTAAGTTGGTCTGTCGTGGAGCACCCTTATATTGTTCCAAGCCCTAGATCAGAATGAAGGTCAAGCCCAAGGTTCAAGGAAGAAACTCCAAACAAGAAGGAAGGACGAATTAAAGATATATTCTCTGAAGATTTAGTCTTTAGTAGAGTTGTACTTTAGTTTAAACTTGTATTCTTGTCATATTAGAAAACTTGAACCCAAGGCCTATATAAAGGCATGTAATTCGACCTAGGGAAGGATATCTTGATCTCTAGCCTTCTTCCCAAAACCCTAGCCGTTTTCCCCTTCTCATCATGTTCTAAACTTCTCCTAGGGCCACGAGTTGATTTGTAAAGTAGTTGTAAGGATTGCATTTGTTCTAGGAATTTTTATGTTCAATAAAATAGACTTCAAGTTTGCTTATTCTGGTTTTCAACATCTTGCAAGAGTATCGGGAGAGCATTGTGAGATTACTCATTTACTTAATATCGGGAGAGTTAAGTATACAAAAGGAATAAGTACGGGTTCTCCAGTTTATGGTTGAACTATCTCGGACCTAGGGATAGGACGATGTTAAGTGGCTAAGGAAGAATTCAACAACATCGATGTTCATCCTTCGATTCACGCCGGGAGGTATCATCAAAGACGTGTTCATCGACAGACTTGGACCTAGGGATAGGCCAAGGTACAACATGGATTCTTGCCAAGCTTGAAGTACAAAGTTGTGTGATCGCTGCCACGACAAACAACAGACCGCTGCCGCGACAGGCACGACGACAGAACAAATATTCCTAGACTCTACAACACCTACACTACTGAGCAATTCAATATCGGCCCATTCTCTCTATCTTGATTTCTTTACTCTTAATTTCCAGTTCTCTTTATTATTTCGTGACAAACATATTAAAGTATTCTTTTTCCTCTCGTGCAGTAATCCAAAGTGAAGCTATTAGCCCAGTCCCTGTGGAGACGATATCCGATACTTACGTATCACTTTACTACTTGTGTCGTGTACACTTGCACTACATTGCGATAGACACTTTTACACGCAACAACAACATCTTTATTTAGCTTGTCGTGGCAAGTGGTAGTGACTTTCTATCCGGAACTTCATCGTGGATCTTCGGGTTCATGCCTTTCGTGTGCTGCTCCAAGGTGTCGATCAACCTATTTCCCTACTCATATGGCAACTCAAAGGACAATGCCACGATTAAGGTGTTATCTTTTCCTAAATAAGCATAACTCACTTGCCCTAGAAGTGGATTTAACTCGAGAATGGGAGGTTGCTCAATAGAGGGTTTTTCGAGTTTACCTTCCTTACCTAAGTAATCCAATGGTTTGAAATATTTACCCGATTGACTTACTATACAATTTGCTTCTTCTTGCTCTGCGTCGATCGGTTCTTCAAGTTCTTCAGGTTTGGTAATGCAATTGTCGAGGAAATTCTTTTCCACGTCAAAGTTGAATTCGGGTGTGGCGTGGATGAATTGGCATTCTTCTAGATCGTCGGCATACTTCAGGGTTTGGAACACATTTAGCTTAACTTGCTGGTCATTCACCCGCATTGTGAGTTCTCCCTTTTCGACATCAATCAATGTTCATCCCATTGCTAAGAATGTTCTTCCAAGAATGATAGGTGCGAACTCATCTGCTTCACAATCTACAACAATGAAGTCAGCGAGAAAAATAAATTTATCCACTCTTACTAAAATAACTTTGATTTTTCCTTCAGATTGAATGTAGGATCTATCGGCAAGTTGTAGCATGATTGTAGTAGGTCTCGCCTTTCTTATGCCTAGTCGTTGGAAAATAGATTTTGGCATTATATTTTTGCTTGCTCCGAGATCACATAACGCTTTCCCGACATAGTGATTTTCGATTGCACATGGTATTGTAAAACTGTTGTGATCTTTTTATTTGGGTGGCATTCCATTGTGCAATATGGTCATGCATCCTTCCGTCACAACAAATGTTTCAAATTATTCTAGCCTATTCCTTTTAGAGACAATATCCTTAAGGAACTTAGCATAGTTCAACATTTGTTTTATCGCCTCAACCAATGGCAAGTTAATGTGGACTTGTTTCAAGATGTTAAAGAATTTCTTGAACTGGTATTCTTGTTTTTGCCGCTTCAACCTCTGTGGGAATGGTGGTGGAAGCCGGATCTCATCAACCTTCTCATCTATTTTGAATTTGATCGATGGACTCGTCGTAGCATCAGGAAATGTCGAGGCATGTGAATTTGTAGTGGAATTCATCGATTCATCAATATCAACCAAGGCTATGATGCTGGATACGTCTTTTTGGGGCAAAGGACCGCTCTACTGGTCGAATGCTCTCAGTTGGGTAAGCTTGTGATTCCTTAAACTAACGGCCACTCCGAGTGGTGATCCCCTTACACTGCTCATGGCCTATTCCTATTACAACCTCAGTCTCGCTGGGTAAACCGCCTAGTGGTCTCATATTCAGATTCTGATCAAATTTCCCGACTTGCGTCTCTAAAGACTTTAAGGATGCCTCCTGGTTCTGCAATCTCATGTCGGTCCTATTAATGAAAGCAATGGTAATGACTTCAGAAATTAGTCTCCCTTTGCAGATTTCACAACTAACAGTTGACCATACTTAGGTTATGGGAGATTTTTTTTGAAATATGGGTACATATTAACCTTATGGTCATCTAACTTTGTAAAATATTGATATCCCTACAGATATTTATTTGGGATCCCCATGGTAATATATATTGTTATGGTTCGGTTATCGCTACGGTTCAGATATTACAATCACTATCTTCATCATCATTTAAGCTTCGATGATAAAACTTTCTCATTCTCATTCTGTGGGTAAAAATTCGATTATTTTTCATACTCATCGAATCAAATCCTTATAGTTTTCGATTTTTCTCCGCTCGTTTGTCACCTCTAGACCTGGCAAACTTAACCCGAGACCCGAAAATCGAACTGAATTACCCGAATCAAGACCTGATTTTGACCCGAACATGATGATCCGAAGTTGACCCGAAACCTTAAATAAACCGAACCGAACCTAAATTTTTTGTTGAACCGAAATGGACCCAAACCTAATAGACCCGAACCGAATGGACCCGAACCAATTTGACCCGAACCGGAAGCTAAACCGAATATCGACCCAATTTTAACCTGAAAATTAAGGTACTATACCATGGAAGAGACTGTTGCTCTTGTCAAAGTTGTGGCAGAATAACATTTTATGTCATTTTACGTTTAAATATTAATTAAATAAAACTTTTGTCCCTACTAATTTTTAAATTTAGAATTTTAATGTACTATTTTCTCTCCCAATATTTAATCTTAAGCCATAAATCCTAAACAATAAACCTTAAGCCATAAAAATTAATCTCATGAACCAATAACCTTAAACTAAACCATAAACCCTAAATTATTAACACTAAGCCCTAAAAACTTAAATTATTAACCTTTAAGCCATAGAAATTAATCTAAAATCAATAACTCTAAACCATTAACACTAAGGCCTAAACCATAAACCATAAATTGAAATTAGAGACAACTTTTACAATCTTACCATAAAATATAGCTAAAACTTGAATTAGAGACTATCTTGACAATTTGAAAGTAGAGAAATTTGAGAGCTTGGTGATCAATTTTATAATTTTACCATAAAATATAGCATAAAACTGAAATTGTAGACTAAATTGATAATTTGGAAGTTGAGAAATTTGAGAGTCCAATGACCAATTTCATAATTATACGATATAAATAAATAAGTGTCAATTTTGGCTAAAAACTAAATCTTAGTAATTAAAATGAACAAAAAACATCATTATATTAAATTAATAGACTAAATTACAAAGATTGGTTAATTTTGACTAAAATTAAATTTTTAGAGATTAAATATTACTACGGGGAAGTAATTTCTATATTCGAAGTCTAAACCGTGGGGATATTTGTGACTAAATTAAATTAAACTAAAACTTAAAGTTAAATATTAGTACTAAAATGTAACATTTTAAATGCAACATGACCTAAAAATAATTAATCTCTAGCTTAAATAATTTGTGGCTTATTTCCCTCCAAAATTTTGTTTTTTATTTTCCATTTTTACCAATTGTTTTTTTTTTTCAATCTAGCTTAAAAAATTGTGGCTTATTTCCCTCCAAAATTTTATCTTTTCTCTCTCTATTTTTACCAATTATCTTTCTCTTTTTCTTTTTCTTAATTTAATTGAGTTTCAATTTAGATTAATTTAATTGAAATTTCACATTTAGTTTTAGAATTATTTTAAGGGTAAACTACTGCAGGGGTCACTTTCGTTTCTTGTTTGTACAGATTTAGTCACCACTTTTGAAAAGTGCCAGTAAGTGGTCATCTACGTTTTCGATGTGTAAAGACTTGGTCACTCCGACGTTATAGTCCATTAGTCCCCTAACGGATTGCTGATGTGGCGGAATTAATTAACAAAAAAATAAGGGTAAATTACTGCAATAGCCATTAAAATTTATCTCATGTACATTTTTTCTCCTCAATTTAAAAAATAAACATTATAGTCACTAATAAAAATGTTTCTTTATAATTTCACCCTTAAATTTTTAAAAATTCATTTTTCAACCCTACAACTTTACAATCAATTAGTACAATAATATTATAAATGCTTAGATGAAAAATAGGTTTCCAAAGTATACCCTTTGAAAGTTAGGTGCCCAAATTGCTCCTATTTAATAACTCAAACTTAAAAATTTAGTCCACTAACTACTAAAAAATTCGAGTTATTGGAATTTCTATTTTATAATTCAAACTTTATTTTGAATTTTTGAGTCGAGTTTATGAAATTATGAGTCGAGTATTTTCACATCAAACCAAAAAAATTAATTTTTTCGAGTCAAGTCGAGTGTTGCACTTCCCTTCACTGATTACAACCCAGGGGGAATACGAAAGCAAATATTCCTTCCAAAAACATATCCAAAAATTAAATTCAGTTCAAGTTAAATACTCGCTCAAACATCTGAATATTTACCTGGTCATCATTAATATAGTTATTAGTTTTTATTAACACAAGATGATAATTTTATCCAAATTCAATAAGTTCGATTCGATCAATTTTATAGGATCGTATTTTGAAAAAATGGTTTTGGGATTGATTTTTTTTCTCCAAACAGTGGTTGGATTGGATACGAATCAGAATTTTAATTTTATTTTCGATTCGGATTAAGATCGTGTAAATGTATTTTAAAAGGGGGCGGATCGAAGTAATATTTTGTTGTGTTATTGTCGAGTCAGGTTTGGGTCTACTAAAAGCTCGACCCATTGTCATCTTTACCCAAACAGAAGGAAATGTTATATTGAACATATTTTTATTCTAGTAGAATGAGACACTAGGTCCTTTAAGCAAGATAAGATGTTCACTAACTTAGGTTTGTGTGTAGGGAAGAAATATAATTTTTAATTTTAATCCGTGTTTGTATGTAGGGAAGTGCAACACTCGACTTGACTCGAAAAAATTAAATTTTTTGGTTTGATGTGAAAATACTCGACTCATAATTTCATAAACTCGACTCAAAAATTTAAAATAAAATTTTTAAAAATTTAAATGTGAAATTATAAAGAAACATTTTTATTAGTGACTATAATGTTTACTTTTTTAAATTGAGGAGAAAAAATGTACATGAGATAAATTTTAATGGCTATTGCAGTAATTTATCCTTATTTTTTCCGTTAATTAATTCCGCCACATCAGCAATCCGTTAGGGGACTAACGGACTATGACGTCGGAGTGACCAAGTCTTTACACATCGACAACGTAGATGACCACTTATTGGCACTTTTCAAAAGTGATGACTAAATATGTACAAACGAGAAACGAAAGTGACCTCTGCAGTAGTTTACCCTTTTTTAAATTAGGGAGCGAAAATGTACATGAGATAAACTTTAATGGCCATTGCAGTAATTTACCCTTATTTTTCGTTGCCAGGTCAGTAATCCGTCAGTGTTTAACGGCAACAAACGGCTGGGTGACCAAAAGTTTACGCCCCGAAAACGTAAGTGACCTTACTGGTCGTTTTTCAAAATCGGTGACCAACTCTGTACTGGGGGAAAACATAAGTGACTATTCCAGTAGTTAACCCTTATTTTAATTATGCCGTGATTTATGCTTCTAGATTTTAGTTAGCTCAATTAAATCCTAAGTTTAATAAATTAATTCATTTAAGACATTATTATTATTATTATTATTACATATAATAAACTTTGATTTAATATAATTATACACAAAATTTTGATATGGATACATGAAACTTTGATTTAAATATTTAATCAAATTCAAATGCATATATTAACAAGTTGAATCAGAATTAATCTCATTCACCAATAACTTTAAACTAAACCATAAATACTAAACACGAAACCCTAAAATCAACTCAAACCGAATTGACCCGAAAATTCAAATGTTGACCTGACCCGAACGACCCGATTTTGCCCCGAATCGAAAGCGATCGATCCGATATTGACTCGGCCCAAAAACAACCGATTCGATTTTGACCCGGTCCAATACTCGAACCGGATCCGACTCATCACAGACCCGAATCGAATCTAAACCGATTCTAGATAAACCCGAAACGACCCAAACCGAACGACCCGATTGCCATCTCTAGTTACCTCTAATTGAAGGGTTTTTGGTGTTCCAGATCAGGTTTCGAGTTAGTTGGAGTCAGGTCGAACTCACTAAATCGAGGTTTGACATTTGTGAACGAACAGGAGTTTTCTAGCATGCGGCCGCCTAATATAAGGCTAATATACGGCGTTACCGGAAACATCATAAAATATACCGGAAACATCATAAAATATACCGGAAACATGATAAGGTATACCGGATATGTTGATTTCGAAAGTATCGATACTTTTGGATATGTTGATTTCAAAAGTATCCATATTTCCGGTATATTTTATGATGTTTCCGGTATATTTTATGATGTTTCCGATAACGCCGTATATTAGCCTTAAATTAGGCGGCCGTACCGCAGAACTACCCGAACGAACAACAATGGGAACGTTCAAGTTTGCAAAACGAAGACAGTGAAGTGACGATGCGGGCGGCGGTGCCAGGGACTTTTGATGTTAATGGTTTATTCGGGAATAATTTGATTTTGCTAAGATACCCTTTTACTTTTTGTTATTTACTTCTTTATCACTAATAATTTTGGTATTGATTAATTTAACATTTCAAGAAATTATCTCCTCCGTTTATAAATAATAAGGCTTAAATATATGAATTATGAGGGTTAACTCTCAACAAAAAATTAATTAAGCCCTCATTATTTTTTTACACCCAATTTAGTTTTTATAATTCAAATTACGATCAATCGGGTCCTTCGTAATCCTGATCGCGTTGATTATCAGTGGACCCTAACAGTCAACATTACAAAAGGACTAATTTAATCGTAATATGAATTATGAGAGTTAATTTGAGTGCAAAAAGTTCATAAGGAGTTAGTTGTTTTTTATTTTTTGTTGAGGGTAAATTTGATCTTTAAGACAATTTTAAATATTTTAATGAAAAACGTAAATAATTTTTTATGCTCTCTTTTTATAACTCTAAAATTATTTAGATTTTGATCATTATAATATTTTAAATATTTGCAAATAATTAGTAATACAAAAAGTAATAATTATAATTTTTTACAATTAAAAAAATAAATATATTCATCAATATGATATTTCTAATAAACATAAATATTATTAATTTAATAAATTCAACATGCTATGTTTATATTCCATTCATTAAAAAATAACACAACTTAGGATGGTATTATTTTTTCTAGGTGACTTGAGTTCAAATAGTGTAATATATTGATGAATAAGAGTTTGTTCAATTTAAATTCAAACTAATATACTATATTATAATTAAATTAAAATACTAAAAAAACTTATTTAACCCTATAAAAGAATCGAACTATTGTTGTTTTCCCAAAGGAATTATGAGTCAGTTTTAAATACCTTTTCTAGGCCCATAAGGGGGTGGTAAAGAGCCGAACAGAGATACCCATCGGGTACCTTATTATCTATACAATTCCGCTTTTATACAATAACACCATTTCTTAATTTTATGGATGTCATTGATAATTTTTATATTAGTTTTTATTTTTAATAATTATTTTGAATATTTTATTTATTTTTATGAAGTTTGTAGATTTTTAAAAAAATAATATTTTAATTTTTTTGTGAGAATTTTATTTTTTAAAATTATAGAGACTCAAAGGATATTTACACAAATTTGTTAATTAATTTTTCATACATTTTGTTTGTAAAATTTCAACTCGAAAGATCAAATTATTTATCCATTTTATTAAAAAAACTAAATAAACCAATTAAATGAATTTTAAAACAATTATTTATATATTTTTAATATTTTAAAATTTTAATAATTTCTTAAATTCTCATATTTAGCTTAAATATTAAATAAGTTATCGAGCATAGTCAATTATGCCTATGAACTCAACAAAATAATCAATTATGCCCTTGAAGTTAGTTAAAAAATCAATTCAACCCTCTGCCAAATCAATTACTTTAACTTTTTTATTTTTTATTTATAACAATTAATTACTAAAAATTTTAAATTATTTAAAATTTTATTTTATAACTCAAATTATATTTAAATTTTTTTAGTCAAGTTTATGAAATTATAAATCAATTAAAAAACAAGTTAATTTTTAGCTAACTGAGGTTAAGATATTCCGGTTTCGGTTTCTCCCCTAGTTTTTAAAAGACAAAGGAAACAAATAAAAAAGCTTATCCATTGCACACCATCTCTCCTTTTCACACATTAAATGCGCTCTTCCCTACTTTATGAAAAGACTAGAAATTTGGGACAACTCTCTCGCTTGCTTTCAAGTTTCAACACCTGCCCTGCCCCTCCAACATTAATTTTTGGCTAAAGGGGTACTTTTGTCCTCAAGTTCGACCCAAATATGCAATGTCGCCCCTCGCCGAAAAACGCACTCAATGTGCCCCTTATGTTTGAAAAATTCATCAATTCCGACCCTTGACTAACGTTGACTAACGTTTCCGTCAATTCCTGGGTGACGGGCCGTTAACTCCTGCACGGTCAGCTTATCCTTACCAGTTGGCTTGCCATGTCACGTGCTGACGTGAAAAAAAAGCTTACGTGGCATTTTTTTAAAAAAAATAATAAAAATATTATATTATTATATAATATTAATATTTTTTTATATATATGAACCCTAAACCTATTTTCACGTCTTCAAGTTCTTCCATTGCCGTTTCATATTGCTAGGTAATGTTTGATTCATTTTTTTTCCCTTCAAATTAATCAATCGTTCATTTTCTTCTTTTTTTCCCTTCAAATTACTCAATCGTTCTTCTCATTAGTTAACAGCCCTAAACCTATTTTTGGGTATATTTGATCTATTTTCTTTTTTTGTTTACTTCAAATTTTAGGGTTACTGTAATTTGAGGTTTAGTGGTTCTGCAGGTTGAAGATGGCATCATCATCATCTTGCGCATCATTTACAAATAGTCAGGGTAAAACTTGGTCAGGGGTGAACTGGGATTACGATGGAGAAGAAATATTTTGTGATTGTGGCGTGAAATGTCCAATGTGGACAGCTTGGAAGAATACTGAAAACATTGGTAGAAGATTTTTCAGCTGTCCAAATTATAGGCGCAAGAAGAAATGTAACTTTCTAAGATGGATTGATGAACCACTGTCAGAAAGGGCTCGATTTCTCGTTTATCAGCTGAAAAAGAAGAATGATGAGTTGAAGCAATTAGCTAAAAGTAAGGAAGATGATGCAATGGAAGAAATAAAGGCAAAGATGATTGAAATGCAGAAGCAGATTTCTATAGCAATTGAGACTGTTGCCTTGCATAAAAGAAAAAAATATATATTCTTCAAATGGATGGTAATAGCTTGGATAATATGCTTGTTGATGATAGTTGGATCATATATGTAATGAAGTATGTTTAATGGAATAAATTTTATTTTATCTTACAATTAGTGTTCAAGTTTTTCATTTAATGTTCTTGCAAATTTCCATAACACAAAAAAATTCAGTATGACAAATTTCCATAACACAATAGTGAACGAGATCAAGTCTTTCATAATATAAAGACATTACATAACATGTAGCATTAGTTTGAGTACTTGAAACATCTTCCTAGTAACACAAAATAAACCATCTTCCTAGTAACACAAAATAAACCATCTTTACCATCTTCCTAATAACCCAAAATAAATCATCTTCACCATCTTTCTAGTAACACAAAATAAACCAGCTTCCTAGTAACACAAAATAAACCATCTTCCTAGTAAGACTTGCAACATCACACTAATTGTTAGCAGCCTCTGTCTGGCTTGATTGTGTTCCCAGATGATTCTGTTCAGTCCTTGCCTTTTTCTTTCTCTGCTCATCAGATTGTTGCTGCTTGAGTTGCCTTGTAGTAACATCATGCTTTTGTTTCCACTTCAGACCAGGTCCTTTCCATGCATGATTGTATTGTGAAGTATCAGCCCCAAGTTTTCTTTTTGCACCGCTTCTAAGAATCATTTCATTAGGAAAACCAGGCTGAAAAAGATAAACATAATGAAGTATAAGTGGTGATAGTTAACAGAGTCTACATGTCAAACAAAGTAGAAAATTTGTAACACACACTCACATTTAATGTTTGTTCTCCTGTTCTCAAGTTTGTATATATGCCAATACCAACTTGCCTCTTTTTGTTGGTTGCAGAACCAATTGTTGAAGGTCTAGTAGCTGATGTTTCTGTCTCATTGGACCTCCTCTTCATGCTTCTTGTAGTTCTCATAGTGTTATCAATCTGAGATGCATAAAAAAAATTGTATTTATAATGTTAATTGTAAATTAATGAGTATTAATGTTAACCAACCATAACAACTGAAGCAATTTATATTATACCTCATGACTTGGAACATCAGACTTTGATTTTTTAGCATTGGTACTTGCAGCTGTAGTTAAATTTGATACATCAGTGGCAGATGCCTAATTTTGAAAAAATATGTTAGATACTGATTAATATAACTTAAGGATAGTGTTCCTAAGATATCAATTAAACACAAATATAAAAATATATACCTGTCCGGGGTTGGTGCATTTGTTTTTTCGGTGCCCTACTTGCTTACATTTACTGCATGTGATTTTAAACCCTGATGTACTAAGCTTGCCATATTTTTGTTTCACAGGCTCATCCTTATCTTTTCTCCTCTTCTTTTTAGGCCTCCCTGGCATTACTTTCACCTTAGGGGGTCCAATTGGATCATCATCTCTTTTTGGCCAAAATTTTTTCCCCCTAACTGGTTGTAGGACTTGATTGTAGCTTGCGAGATACCTTTCTTTTGTGTACCATTCTGAAATATATGTCTCAGGCTCCTTTGAATCATGGTACATTGCACATATTGCATGACAACAAGGTATTCCAGTTAACTCCCACTCTCGACAAGTACATTGCAGGCTCTTCAAATTAACAGTGTGTTGATTTTCTCCATGAGTCACCTCAAATCCTCCATCACCATTCCAAACTAGCCTACAATGAGTGGAAAGTTCCATATTTTTCTCTAACTTTTGTTGAGCCCTTGGTGTGATGTTAGTTTTCCACTTACTTACCCAACTTCTCTTAACATGCATTCTTTGCATTACCATTTTTCTTATTTCTTCCAGCATGCTTATAATAGGATTACATCTTGCATCTACAATCCACCCATTAAAGGCCTCAGCTAAGTTGTTATCAACCACATCACACTTAAAAGCTCCTGAGAAATACGCATGACTCCAATGATGTGGAAGAATTGCAAGCAGATCAGTTGTAGAGGTGGCTCCCATTGCTTCTAATAATTTAAGCTGATCATCAAAATCTTCTACAAAGGTTGATCTTACACAGTTCCAAAATTGAATCTTCCTGTGCATTCCTTTCCATTTTTTGTGCCAATTTGAATAGATGTGCCTTGCACACATCCTATGATCCAATAATGGAAAAAACTGATTGATAATTGGCACTAGTCCCTGACAAAAATATAACTTAAGGTCAATATAAGTCACAAATGTATTAGTAATTAAACTAAATAAAAAAGAATACCTTCTGTTGGTCTGACATTAATGTCAGCCCTTGATCTTCTGGATGATTTAAATCTTGCATCAACTTGCTTAGAAACCAGTTCCAAGACTCTTTTCCTTCTCCTTCTACAACTGCCCACGCTACAGGAAACATCTGATTGTTTCCATCTCTGCCAATTGCAACTAAAAGTTCTCCTTGGGTGACAGTTTTTAGAAAACAACCATCAACTCCAATAAAAGGTCTACACCCCTCTTTCCAGCCTGTAAATAAAATTTTAGTTAGTATTCAACAGTAAACTACCCAAATAATGTGAACATTTTATAGAAAATATACCTTTTTTTAGAGCAGCAAAGCAAATGTACATTCTGTGAAAAATAGCTTTGTTATTGGTGTCTCTATGAACTTGAATTGAGACAGTGCTTCCAGGATTGCTATGAAGCAACTCAGCAGCATACCCCCAAAGATTGGCATACTCATCAATATAAGAACCTCTTTTCTCCTTTAACACATTGAACCTAGCTCTTTGACACTTGCTAAAACTAGCATAAACCCCTAATTGTTGCCTGCATTGTTGCTTCAAGGTTTCAACTCTCATACTTGGGTCTTCTAAGATTCTATCTCTAAATACCTTCTCAATATGCTTACTAGTCAGTGCTGGATTCTTGTTAGTTCTAACACATTTGTGAACAGGGTAATATGTTTTCACAACAAAACAGTCATACCTTTTATCAATGCTTGCAAATAAAGTCCAAGGACAACCAACCTTACAACACACCCTCACTCTTTTAGGTTCACTCTTTTTGAACCTCAAAGCAACACCTTTGGCAATGGCATATTTTCTCACAGCCTCCTTGAACTGCTTGTGATCCTCAAACCTAAGTCCTAGTTCCCACAAAGGAAATGCACATTGGGGATCATATTTATGCCCTGTTGATTTTTTGCCTCTGCCTCTATAAGCTCCACAGATTTGATCCTTGTACTCCTCATCACTGTCTCCATACTCTCCTGGGTCATCAGACTCTATGTAGTCACTTTCATGATCTTTTAATTTGGCTTCAAGTTCTGGTATATATTCATCATCATCCACTAAATCATTTTCCACATTTGCTTGACCCCCACATTCAGAATTACTGTTGTCTTCACTTTCAGAAACATCTGTTGAATTTTCATCTGTATCAACCCTCAACTTTCCTCTAATACCTTCAACCTCATCATCCACATCAGAAGCAACTTCAACATTAGCTACGAAATTTGCTGAGTCTTGGGAAGTTTCTTCCTCACCTACCTGAACTTCAACATCATGTGTTGTATGGCCTAAATCTTCAATGTGTGGCAACTCAACAGTAATACCAGCACCACAATTATCCACATCTTCTACACCTTCAATGTTTGGTGTATTACCAGCACCAACCTCATTAATTTCTTCAACAACACCAACCTCATTAATGTTTTCATCTACTTGTACACCTTCAACACTTAATGTAATTTCATCAACAACCACATTAATGTTCCTATCTAATTCATTACCCTCTGAATTTTTCCCATATTTATCTGTATGGTCCACATAAAGTTGTACAATACTTCTACTGTTTAAAAATCCCACACACTGACTAACTGCATCATCATCTAATACAAGCACCAATGCATCTGAACTAAAAGGAACCCCTGGAACCCTATAATACACCCATGCATCCTTGTCATACCCTAACTCTTTTACGTTACCAATTAGATCCTAATAACATAGTTTATCAGGGTCAACTTGAAATTTTTCAGTTTTGTAATTGACATACTCAAACTTAGGTGACTTTACAAATTTTCCCCCATGAAAATACTCTAACACAGAGAAATCTTTGTTACTCTCCATCCTATACAAAAAAAAAATCATGTTCAGATTCAGTACAATAAACCCATTACAAAACATAAACTCAGCCAATGTTAAATTTTCAGTCAAACACGTTCAATCCCAGTACAAAAAAACTCATGTTCAGATTCAGTCTAAAAACATAAACTCATTCAATCCCAATACAAACTCAGCCAATGTAAAATTTTCAGTCAAACTCATACAAATTCAGCCAATGTTAAAATTCAGTCAAACTCAGTCAACCAATGTTAAATTTCGAGTCAGCCAATGTTAAAATTCAATGCATCCCAATACAAACTAAGTCAGTGTCAATTTTTCAGTAAGTATTCAATATTTAATACAAACATAATCTTAAAATATTAAGAATTAGAATATACATTTCATATCACATGGGACCACTTTGTGTTGTCTTTTTCGGGTTCTAAACCCTAAATATTCTTCCCCTTACCTTTGCAACTTTTAAAATTAGAAAAAAGATTTGTTTCTTACCTTTTTCCTATTCACCAACTTCACCAACTCTTTTAATACCCAAATGTTCTTCTCCAGTTTGAAACCCAAAACTTCTGCAAAATACAAAATCACGAATGAAGTTAAAAAATCAAGCAAAAATTACAAACCCTAAATAGTTTACAAACTCAAATGTTTTTCTATTTATCAACTTACCGATTACGGATGAAGCGACAACAATGGGGTTTTCAATCGACGAAATTCTTCTCTGCCAACAGCTTCAATAAGCGAAAAATCAACGAAAATGGTAAGGAAAAGGTTTCAGTTTTTCGGAGAGTTCTTTTCTTTGAAAGTTTGATTTGTTTCCCCAATTTTTTTCAGATAATCGATTGGGTTTGTTCTAAGCCCTTTCAGTTTTCGAGGAGGCTCCGATTTTTTTTAATTAATCTCAATTTTTATTAATATTATATAATAATATAATATTTTTATTATTTTTTTTAAAAAAAATGCCACGTAAGCTTTTTTTCCACGTCAGCACGTGACATGGCAAGCCAGCTGGCAAGGATAAGCTGACCGTGCAGGAGTTAACGGCCCGTCACCCAGGAATTGACGGGAACGTTAGTCAACGTTAGTCAAGGGTCGGAATTGATCAATTTTTCAAACATAAGGGGCACATTGAGTGCGTTTTTCGGCGAGGGGCGACATTGCATATTTGGGTCGAACTTGGGGGCAAAAGTACCCCTTTAGCCTTAATTTTTTCACCGTTTTCCCATCGCATCGTGGCATCCATTTCTCATCTGCCTTTTAAAATCACCCCATGTTTATCTGAAAAAGTCGCCGCTCTCATTTTTTTTCGAATTACGGACTAAACACATGATCTGATTGGCTGATACAAACTCGACTTGTACGCGACGTTTATTTATTACAGTAATGATTATTTTAAACAATATCGTTTTCTCGTTTCTCAAAAATTATCACCTCGTACGGACGAACAAACTGCCGTTGACGGCGTCGTCGAAGCCAACGTAACGGCATTGGACGGTGTTCACGGGTTGGATATTCGCGGGGTTCGATGAGGTGTTGTTCGCTTGGATCTGATTCGTCGTCCGACGGTACGGGCCGAACCATTTGTTTTGCATGTAACGGTTTTTTCTCCATGGAGGGAGGGATAATTGTCTGCTCTTCAACGATCTTTTCGCCGAATCGGCCATGACCTTGACCATCCTTTTCAATTCCTCGCTTTCCCCCACGAAAACCCTAGGCAAATACTGCAATAGCCTCAAGTAGTCGCTCGTCGGCCTCGCGATCTCAAATTCGGAGGCAAAATCGAGATCAACGAAGTACCTATGTTGCCGCGTCGGTGATACTGATTGCACCACGTCGATGAACTCGTAGTTTCCGGCGGTTAGGCCACCAGAGGAACTCCATTTCGTCTTGCAGATCGCCGCATTGTGGCCAACCTGGCGAAGATAAGCCATCACTTGACGCCTGAAAACAGCTTTATCCGTCCTGAAAAAGGAAAGCATTTCTATCGCATTCGAAACATGAGCCAAGAGCAGATTCCCGTAAGAATCGGTGCTGTTAAGAGAGGTTGACTTGATAATGATCTCGAGCGAGTCAGTAGCATCAAGGTTTGAGTCGACAGGGTCAGAGTCGGAGTTGTACCCGGTTTGTTCAGCATCATCACGATCGTCTTCCAAGAAACTTTGAACGAGTTCCGACAGGCAGGGAGAGTCATCTTCGGTGGCCGTACATCGTTGGCTTCCGCAGCTGGCGAAAGAGGCGTCGACGAGTTGCGCCTTGACTCTGTGGTCGAGCGTGTCAGTAACTCGTTTTACTCTTGTGCGAGAACTAGACATGGCTTCTCCTTCTCCTTCAATATGTTGGCTTTTGAGGTTCGAGTTTGAGCTAAATAAGAGAGGAGGAATATCCGGAGAGCACCGAAACGAAATCGTTTTATCTACTAAATTAAGCAAACAAGAAAGAAATGAAAATGTAATTTGGAGGTGGAATATTCGAGAGAAGTGTAATTGCATGCATCGGAGCTGTGTTGGCTTTAGATGTTTGATTATTGGATATGTCAGCCATTAGCCATTAGCCACTTAGCCGATTTATATCCAGAGTTAATGGTGCACACGTGGGTGGGGGAGCATATCCCACCCTGTCCAAGGTTTATTCCGGTTATATCATTCGCTGACGTGTGCGGACACGATTCCATCACATTCCTCTTATTTATTTATTCATAACTTTCGAAGAAATTATATCATGGCCTAACTTACTACATCATCATGATGCCAACTAATAAAAATCAAGCACTACACCATTTTTTATCCATATCATTTTTCCATTATATAATAACTTAAAAGAACTACCTTTTAAATGACATGTATAAATTATTAGTGAAGATTCACTAGTTAAAAAAATGATATGGATAAAAATGATGTAGTTGGTAGTTTTTATTGGTTGGGATCATGATTAGGGGTGGGAATTGTCGGGTACCCGGTTCATCCGGGTACCTCATTAAACGACTCGTGTCCCGGCCCATTATATCCAGGTACTCGTAAAATTCTGGTACCCGGATAATCGGGTACCGAGTACCCGGTTCTTATTTTTTTTATTTTTTAAATTAAAAAAAAATCACATGTTAAACACAAAAATATTTTAAAAAAAATTAAACTTAAAACTTAAATGAATATAATACAAACATAGAAAAAATGTAGGGATTTAAACTTAATTTTAGAGTGAAAATATTAAGAAACATAAAATAAAAAATTAATTTTAAATATAAAAAATATATATTAAATTTTATCGGGTCGGGTCGGGTACCCGGTAAGGGAAAACTTTCGACCCGTATCCCGGAAAATTTGTCGAGTCGAGTACCCGGCCCGGTCGGGTAATTTTTTTCGAAAATTACCCGATATTTTAATTTCGGGTCGTCGAGTTTTCGGGTCAGGTATTTTCTCCCACCCTACATACACGTAGCCCACACAATAGCTAATACCCCATAGCAAAACATAAGACGTGGACATTACAGCAGGTCTACTTTACTAAGCTTAATCGAGCATATCAACTTCTAGATCAATTCCCTGTTGTGCTAACAAATGAGCTTTGCAGTTTGATTCGCGATAGGCAAACTGGATTTTCTAACCCTGATCTCTAATCATAGAATTACAATGCTTAATGAGGCATTGAAAAGGGACTAAAGCAGTATGAGGTTTGTTAATCCAGGTAGTTGAGAATGAACTATCTAATTCAATAAGTAGAGAGTGATCTCTAGCCCATAAAGATGAAGAGAAAATTGAACACGCTTCTGAAATACCTCTTAGCTCTACCTGAGTTGAATTTGAAAATTCAATAAATTTAGAAAAACGAGAGAAACACTTGCCTCTGTGATCACGTAAAATACCTTTAATGCTGGCTTTTTCGAAACTCCCTCGAACAGGTGTATCAACATTGAACTTTAAGTAATCAGGTAGTGTGGCCACCCAAGAGTTTGACACCGGTCTACTTGTTTTAGCAGGTAAAACAATAATATTCTGAGGATACTGGATGAAATCCAGATAGGACAAAATGAAATGAGTCCAGTTGCAATTTACCCAGTGACCAATCCTTAGAAGAGCTAACTCATAAATTTGTGACTCATATACAGGTTTATTATTGAAAATATACTCGTTACGGCATAGCTAGATAGTCCAAACAAAGCCAAAAAGAGAAATGTTCCATATTAGTCTAAAGCTCGGTTTTATAATATGAATTTCTCATAAAGAAAAAATGATATAAAATCTCCCGGTATGACTAAATGTAGATTAAAAGTGCTCCACCATTTCTTTCAGATGCCCCATGTTACTTTACAATGGCAAAATATATGGTTTACAGTCTCAGTATCTACAGAGCATAAAACACACGAGTAAGACTCTAAAATTGGTACGCCTCTTTTTTATAATTCAACCAAAGTAGGAACTCTACCATACATGACCTTCCATACAAATGCAAAAACTTTTAACGAGACAAGTTTCAACCAAATCGACTTCTAAATTTTGTCCTCTTCCAGTCCGGCAGTAGAAACTTTTTCACAAATAATATTAGCTTTATATAACCCCGAAGACGAGCCGGTCCACACGATCCTATCGAAAGGATAAGGATTTCTGCAGGCACTATTGATTATAGCCAAAAGAATTATCTTAGATTTCGATCTCCCACCTAAACAGAGGCCTCCTCAATTGTACATTCCATTATCATGTACCATTTACTTTAACTTTGAAATATGTTGCTTTATCATCCTTCTTAATTGAAAGAGCGAATATTCTTGGGAACGAAATTTTCAAAAAAGGGACATCAGTCCAAAAATCATCCCAAAACTCGATTCATCTACCATCCCCAATAGCGTATCTAATGTTCTATACAAATGGATCCTCTGGATTTGACAGTGGTCGCATAATATTTTTCCATATCCAAGACCCGTGTCTAGAAATAGCAGGCTTCGGTATCAGGTGATTGGAATTATAATCGTATTTTGCATCAATTACTTTCCTCCAGAGACTATCTAACTCTAGGCCAAACCTTCGTGGCAATTTATTTAACAAGGATCTATTTTTTAGTTTAAACTCATAAAATTCCAAACCACCATATGAAATTGGTTTGCATAAATGATCTCATTTAACCCAATGTATAGCTCTTGTCGAAGATGATCCCCAAATGAAGCTTGCAATTTTTTTTATTTAGATAGTTTGCAACAACAACCGGCATTTGAAAAATGGACAAAAATATATTGGTAGGTTAGAAAGAACAAACCTGGCCAAGGTAATATGTCCACCGAACGATAATAAGTGTCCTTTCCATGAATCAAGTCTCAAAAGAACTTTATCAAATATCGGCTTTCATAAGGCCTTGGAGTTACGAGTGTGACCAAGAGGCAAACCCAAATACGTTGTGGGAAATTGATCCAAACAATAGTTGATTTTATTTGCCCAGGCTTGCAATTGGGTAGTTTCAATATTAACTCCGAATTGTTGTGTCTTCTTCACGTTCAGCTTTAAACCTAAAATTACTTCAAAAACTCTAAGTAGCCTCTTAATGTTAAAAACGTAATCTTCTTCGGCTTCGGCAAACACAACAAGGTCATCTGTGAATTGTAGGTGGGAGATGCGTAGATTGCTTTTCCCCACCAGCATTCCGATAATAAGACCTGTGTCGACAGCTTTCGTAATTAAAACATTCAATGCTTCTCCAACAAGGTTGAACAAAAATGGAGATAAGGGACACCCTTGCCTTAATCCCCTACTAGTTTTGAACATTTTGGTTGGAGTGCCATTAACTAGAACCGAAATTAACGTATGGGATGTGCATAAACGAATCCATTTTCTCCATCTCTGACTGAATCCCATTTTTTGCATAGTGAGATCTAAGAAAGTCCAATCCACTATGTCATACGCTTTCCTGAAGTCCACTTTAAAAATTATAGCCTTCATTTTTCTTCGATTGAGATCATCTATTACTTCGTTGGCAATCAATGAGCAATCCATGATTTGTTTTCCTAGTGTAAATATGAATCAGCATTCCCCCACTACTTCTTTGATGCAAGTAGAGAGTCGTCGAGATAACACTCTAGCTAACACTTTGTACAGACTGCCCACCAAAAATATAGGTATAAAATCCTCAACATCCCTTGGTGCATTAACCTTTGGGATTAAAGTGATAAATGAATGACTGAATGCTTCATCTACCACTTTCCCATTATAAAAAGCCTCGAAGAATAACATGACATCTTCCTTGATTACGGACTAGAATTTTTTGAAAACATTCAGGTTGAAACCTTCTGGTCCTGGAGCACAAGACCCGTCAGCAAATTGGATAGTGTCCCAAACTTCCGCAGCCAAGAAAAGAGCTTCGAGAGACTTAACAGCCCCCGAACTTAGTTGTTTTAGTGAGACATCAATAGCGTCTATTGGAATAGTTGGTGTGACATTATATAAGTCTCAAAAATGCTATAAGAAAGCCTCTGCTATGGAATTATGATCTTCAAGTATAACATCCTCACACGAATTGAGTCGATGCGGTTCACTTTGTAGCTTATAGAAGCTGACAGATGAAAAATTTTGGAATTCTTGTCCCCCTCATTGAACCACTTTAGCGGCGATTTTTGAAGCCATTCTCTTTCTTCAACTCTGTATCTATACCACAACTCTCCCTGTAAAGATTGAATTTCTGACAAAATGGAATGGTTATCCCCATTGGATGGAAGTGTAGAATCCAACAAAGCGATCTTCTCTTCAATTTCAGCTACAGATTTTGGGTTTCTTTCTTAGACCTCCTTAACTCAAGACTTGGTGGCAGCTTTAATATTTCTCAATATGATCCCAGCACCTTTAACATGAGATATACTAACCACCTCTTTGACAAGATCAACATACTCTAGGTAGTCAGCCAAGTGGGAGAACAACTTGAATGGTCTTGGTCTTCTTGAAGCATCACCCTCGCTTAGCAGAACATGATTGTGGTTCGATAAGCTCCTCAGTAAGGAACTTTGGACACAATTTGGAAAGTGGACTAACACATCAGTGGACATAAAAAACTTGTCAATTATGCTCCCTGAAAAATTTTGTCCCCTTCGAAGATTCTAATGTGAAATTCGTCCATCAACCTTCCATTCCCTTTTTTCTGTTGCTTCCTCTTCATTTCTGAATTTGATAAAGGCGAACGTTGTAGGTTTTGTCCTTCTTTTGTGGTTCTTGAGAGCTATGTATGCATCCAAGATTGTACCATATACCAAAAAAGCTTCTCTGAGTGTTGCTTGCTGAATTCGTTTGCTCACGTTATTGACGAAAACTGTAACTCCGATGCGGCGACGCAAAACTGAAGTTGGACTTTGAGTGGAACCCTGGTACTTTCCTTGTAGCTTTTTCCAATGTCCACCATGTTGCTCTCCCTGGTGTTCTCTCCATCTACCGTTAATAGTGGTAGAAAAGTTTTTTTCCGATGCCCACCCCGTTGCTCTCCCTGGTGATCAACTTTCTCTTCTTGGTTTGAACAGTTTGTATCTGGATTCTATATGTCACTGTTTCTCTATTTTTATTTAAAAAATAAATGTATTTATCTATTTTTATTAGATAAATGTATTTATCTATTTATGCAAGAAGAAAATGTAAATGATACTATGTTGATAAATATTTTAATGGTTTATGAAAATTAAATCAAATTAAAATTTTATGTGTATAATTATACAAAATCAGAATTCATATACTAATAAAAATATTAAGGGCAAATTACATAAATGATCAACATTATTGGTAAAGTCGCGATTTGATCACCTTATTTTTTTCGAAACAATTAAACCATCATACTATTAAATTGGGTGCAATGTGACCACCAGCCGTTAGAGGTTAACGGCAGGGTGACGTGGCAGTTAAAAAATAGGGGTACAATCACACATTTGGTCCTTGCTATTTACACATTCTTTCAATTTAGTCTTAATTTAAAATAAATAAAATAAGTTAATTGTTTAATTAGGTGGTGACACATGTCAACACCTTATTGGAGGACTTTAATTATTTATATTTGATTTAATAAATTTATTTTCCTCCTCCAATCAAGTGGTGACACGTGTAATTTAAAAATATTAAGTTATAATAAAAATTCATTTAACGAATCTAAAATCTTAAAAATTATATATAATTTAAAACTTTTAATTTATTATATATAATTTAACATATATAATAATTTAAAGATTTTTTAATTAAATTAAAAAATAATTGAATGATTTTATATGTGAAATTAAAAAAATAAATGTAAAAAACAATAATACATATTAAAGTTGGTGTTTCATAACCTAATGTTGTGCTTGGTTCAACTCCCCTTAAGAGTATGTGTAGTTAAATTTATTTTAACTGCCACACCATCTTGACATTAACCTAATAACCTCTACGATGGTTTAGTAGTTATGTAGTTTACCAAAATATTAAACAATAAGCATTGTTTTACGTCTTTGATAAAAAAAAAAAAGCATTGTTTTACGTCTATATAACTCCATGGCAGCCCAACCTCAATTCTTCCCCCTTCCCCTTTTGTTTTTGCATTTCTTCACCAAATCTGTGTTCTTCTTCACCATTCCTCCAACCAGCTCCCTTTTATGAAAAGAAGCAATCATTTTGAACCCACAATTCATTCATTCCCACTTAAATTTCACTCATTTGTCTTTTGGAACTCTAAAGAATCCCAAGCTACAAAGATATCAAACCCGGACTTTTTAAAGCAAATTCCCCATCTGGATTTTAATAAATGGAGAACCAGTTTTTCCTTAACTCAGGCATCCCACCACAGGATCCGCCATTGCACTTCGGGTCGTCTCTATCATCGCCGCCGATGTCCGATTGGCAGTCCCAAGATTGTTTCCCCACAGATTATGGTTTACAGTATGAGTCGGGCTTGAGTTCCATGGTGTCTTCCCCAGCTGCATCAAATTGCAATCTGTCCGGTGAGAGCTTAATGATCAGGGAATTGGTAGGGAAATTGGGGAGCATCGGTGAGATCCCCCAACACTCTCAGCGCATGTTGGCGGCTTCTTCTTGTTACAGCACTTCATTGAATTCCCCTCCTAAATTGAGCTTGCCATTGCCGAAACCAATGGGGCTGAATTCCAGTGTGGCGGATTTCTCAGCTGATCCTGGATTTGCGGAGAGAGCGGCGAAATTCTCTTGCTTTGGAAGCAGGAGTTTCAATGGTCGAACGACTCAGTTTGGACTCAAAGACAACCGTGAAATTGCTGCTTGTAGATCTAATCCGCGCGTTTCCAGTAGTCCTGCTATAAAGGCAATGGCAGCTCAAGTTGGTGGCACCAACAAATCACAGGATCGATCCGAGTTAGCCAATTCTCAGGATTCCACCGTTTCCGAACAAAATTCCGAGCCTGGTTTGAAAGGTTCAAATTCAAGGAAAAGAAAAGCGGTTCCCAAAGTAAAAACAAAGGAAACTTCACCAAATGCTTCAAAGGTATAGAGTGTTGCAACTTTCTTCAAAGTTTAAAGAGAAATTTTTCATTTTAACGTTCTGTAATTACCCATTTCCAGAGATGCAAGTTATCCGAAGGCAATGGGAAGGAAGATGAAGATGCCAAAGGAAGCAACACAAAGGCTCCAGAGCCTCCCAAGGACTATATTCATGTTAGAGCAAGAAGGGGTCAAGCCACTGACAGCCATAGTTTAGCTGAAAGAGTGGGAATCATACATAATTCACTTTTTTTTCTTCTGAATTCATAAACTGGGGTTTCTTGTTTATCAATATCTGTCACTTTGATCAGGTCCGTAGAGAGAAAATCAGTGAGAGAATGAAGCTTCTACAAAACCTTGTTCCCGGTTTCAACAAGGTCCGAAACAAAATCTGTTCTAAATCAAGTAAAAAGGAAATGATTGCTCTAATTCTTAAAAATAATGGGGTTTCAAATTGTAGGTTGCTGGAAAAGCCTTGATGCTGGACGAAATTATAAACTATGTTCAATCATTGCAACGACAAGTTGAGGTAAGACCATTAACTTTTTATTGTTGAACGTGTGGTGATCAGTTTCTTGGTATACAAGTTTTCATGGATTTTTTTATTGGCAGTTCCTCTCAATGAAGTTAGCTTCAGTTAATACCAGGCTGGACTTCAACGTGGAGAGTTTAATGTCAAAGGATGTAAGTTTCAACACTTGGTTTTTTTAGAAAAAATAATGTTTCAAACCTTTGAATTTGAATTACCCTTTTTTGCAGATATTTCAATCAAACAACACTCTGCAGCAGCATCCAGTATTCCCAACAAATTCCCCCGCAGCATCAGCCTTTTTGGGGCACCAAATTAACCACTTTACTGAAACTGCTTCTCAGGTAAATTCCATTTTCAGATTTAACCTATCCTTATATTTCCCATTTTCATAGACCTAAACAACTAAATTTGGGTGTCAAAATCATGTTTCAGTACCCAACATTGGGTGAAGGTGACCTGGAAACCCTGGTTCAGATGGGGTTTGGCCAGAATCAGTGCCAAGAAATGGCATTACATCACAAAGCTTCCAGGGTAAGGGGGAAAAGGAATCCAAGTACTACTCAATAATAATAATAGAATTATATCAGACTGATTATTCTTGAAGTTGCAGGGTCAAATCAAGTCTCTGACATGAAATTTGAGCTCTAATAACACACCATCTGTTCTTTGGCCCTGGATTAAAGGTTTAGAGCAGAGAATTGCTGTTGTGTATAAAAAATGCTTAGGTTTAAAGAGGAGGATTCTTTTCCCTTTCTATATATAATATTTTTATCTTGATTTTAGGGTTCTCGTTTTCAACTTCTAATTCTCCCCCCCCCCCCCCCCCCCGCTTTTGTTCTTACCAATTTATCCAATGTAAAATCTATGTATTGGTGGTGCAAAGATCTTTATTGCAAAAAGCACCAACATTTGTAATATATAGTATCTTAATCAATTAATGCTAATTAGGCAGCTTTCATTTTCCACACCATTGGACATTCAACTTTATTCATTTCAAAACAAAGATTTCCCAGAATTTTCTTGGAAACTTTTGCATGGGGGTCACCATCACATCAAAGCCTTTCTAGATCTTGTAATCTGGTTGATTTGATCCTTACTACTTACCAGTGTTTTTAAGCGTTAACCAGTTGTATTTGTTGGCTAAAATTTCTCAATAACCAATAATCAATTGATCTAGCGGGATAATGTGCTATTTCACTTAAATAAAGTTAAAAATTCAAATTCTAACAATGTGAATGGAGAAAATTGAGTTGGAAGTGTCGCTCTTATAATAGACTTCTAAAATATTCGATCCAAATTAATTGATCAATTAATCGAATATTAGTGATATTCGGAAAAAAATTCTATCTCAAAAACCAACAAGAGAATAGTGTAATTTAGAGTGATTAAGACATTGATGATCTTTTAGCTGGCTTCAACCCTTAATTCTTGGCAATTTCCACTAATCTTCATAGATTAACCAAAGATAGATCCTTTTGTCCTTTCTTCTTCTTTTTTGTTGAGACAAAAACAAAAGAAACAAGTAATTAATTCATTTAAGCATAACCAAAAGATCATTTTATGCATCAAAAGAATCCCAGGTTGGCATTGGTGAGATTCTGACTAGACCCAATGAATCATTGAGCTTTATTATCTCACCTACTTTCAAAATTATTATTACTATGAAGGATAAAAAATTTAAAAATATATAGTATTGTTGTACTGGAATTGAGGTATTTATATTGGAAAGATGCTTTCATTAAAATATTTAATCGTCATCAATATTTTTTATTTAATTTCTAATTCAAGGGTGAATAATTGGGACTTTGTTTAATTACCTGAAAGATGCCTATGTAAAATAACATAGCCATGAAAGATGTTCACGTGACGGTGTTTGTCTTTGAAAAAGCCTTTCTTACATAAAATTAAAATTAAAATTAAAAACCAATCATTTAGAGAATTTTTTTTAAAAATATCTTATGCACTTGCGAAAAAAAATGAAATTTCGTTTTTGAGGTAAAATCTGCTTACAATCTTCGTGTCCGTGATAACTGGAGTCCACAATCTCCCAACTGGAAGAAAATCTGGTCTTTACAGATACCCCAACGCATTCGCTTCTATTTGTGGTTATTGCTGCATGGTAAAACTTTAACAAATGTGGAACGGTGCCGTCGATCTCTCGGCGATAATCCCTATTGCCCAAGATGCATTGTGGAGCCTGAAACAATCACACGCATGCTTCGTGATTGCCCACAAGCAATGGAAGTCTGGCGGAAGCTACTATATCCCAGGTACCACGTGTGGTTTTTTAACTTGGAACCAGATGCATGGATCCTTGATAACATCTCAGCAACTTCGATTGAAACACAATGGGACTTAGATTGGCCTATCCTCTTTGCGTCGGTAGTTTGGCACATCTGGAAAAACAGGAATGAGGATGTCTTTAATGGTTCTCCTTGCAGTCCGTCTCAAATCCTTCAGCGAAGTGTAACCTGGGCCAGGTACTACATTGAAGCTGCTGTGAAGGTGCACCCTCCCACGCTCCCTACGCCCGCATCGCATTGGCCAAAACCCGATACAGGTTAGATCTGCCTGAACACCGATGGTGCCGTAGCCCAACATAGTCACATAGGTTCAGTTGGTGGAGTTTTCCGTTCTGAGGATGGTACATGGTTGCTTGGTTTTAACAAGACAATTGGTGTCTCTAGCCCTATAGAATCTGAACTCTGGGGCATCCTATTAGGTTTGCAGATAGCATGGGAAAATGGTTTCGAGAGATTGCTGATTCAATCTGATTGCAAGGAGGCCTTCTCTCGGCTGAATAGTGCAGCGGCTGCTACAGATGCCTGCTCGTTGACCCGCCAGATTATGCAACTACGCGGGAGATGCTGGGCGACGGAGACCAAATGGATTCCACGCAATGTAAACGCCCTGGCTGATGGTCTAGCCAAGTTCTCAAATCTTCCTTGTTACACGCTGACCTTGTTTGATTCTCCTCCTATTTCTCTTAGTTCTATTGTTAGACACGATGCTTTAGAACCTCTGTAACTTCTACAGACTCATTATATTCGGAAAAAAAATGAAAAGTTTCTATAAACACCTAAATTTTAGGGTTTAGGAACTCAGTTTAGGATTTAATTGTATGAATTTAGAATTTAGAATTTAGAATTTAGAATTTAAAGTTTAGGGTAATATGATTAAGGATTTAAGTTTTAACCTATAAACCTTAAAATTAACCCTAAAACATAAATTCTAACCACAATCCTAAATTTAAAACTCATACACTTAAACATCTAACCACTAGATCCTAAACAAAATCCCTAAACCCTAAAACTAAAGCGCTTATACATGGAATAATTACCCAATATTTTATTGCTCTTTGTTTTTTATTTAATTTATTAATGTAATATTCAAACTATTCGTAATTCGAAGGTTAGTACGAGTCTAAATACATTTACATTGACTATTTACAAGATATTATAATATTGGTATCAATCGAACTAAGATCTAATATTACAAATTTTCTACACCTAGATGTGTTTGAAATGGAAGTGACCGAGGGGTGTTAGAAGACATGTGCACACTTAAAAATTTTAAATTTCCGTTAGTTTAGAATTTTTTTGTATTTTGTACTAATAATTTAATCTTACACTTTTAAATTTATAAATTCTTTTGTAATTTTACTAAATTTGTATCTTTTAACATAAAATTTTACCGGCGTCCGTCCTAAATAATGGTACATTGCTTATTTGGTCATCAGTGTTTTTATAGATCAGTCATGCCGTCTTTTAACGGGTCTACGCCAGTAGCATTATGCCTCTATTGATCTAAGTTCTCTCTTTTTTATTTAATGGGAAATTGTTGGTAAATAGTCTTAATTCTTAATCCCATGTGCTCACCGGACAAAGAAAAAGCCATTTCAGAGTCTCACACAACATTTTATTTTAATTATAAGTGAATGGGATCAGGACAGATACTTCCTCCTCTGGAGCTCATTTGGTTGCTATTTTAGAGAATATTGTACGGTTGATTAGGGTATGTCTCCCATTGCCTAAAACTCCTTTTTTTATAGATTTTTTCAGTGTTTGATAATTATATTCAACTTTGATTAAAGATGAAGATCATACCTTAAAAAAAAATTGACTTTGTTATTACTCGCAAATTGTAATTATGTAAATTCTCATTATACGAAATTTCAGATCAGTAAAACATATCTCTCGAACAACTACCAGTAATTATGTGTCGATCATCTATAACTCCTAAGCATATCCTACGAACAATCATCAGTGACCACGTATAATCACATGTGACCCTGCGAACACATCTTGCGGAGGTGAATTGGAACGCTTCAAATTGATAACCAATTTCTTACCATTTGTCCAACATATGTCTATTCGAGCAATGAACTTTGCTAACTAGTGATCTGACTTATATAAGAATTATTTAATAATAATTGTATTAAATCCAATTGTTTTTTAAAAAATAATCTTAGGTTGTCAACAACTTTTAAAACAAGTGGTTAAAAGTTTTTAGTTTACACCTCACATCCCTTTAGATTGTGGGTTCTAAACTCAATAAAAGTAAATTTTTTCTTTCTCCTCTACAGTGTAGGAATTGTTCAAAAATAATATCAATCTTAGGTCAATTGACAACAAAACTAATATTTATTTTATTTTATTGGGTGTGAAAAAGGAACAAGACTTAGACCACCACCATCATTTTAAGAGGAGATACCGATCGAACATCTGAAATTTTTTAAAATTCATACAATTATGTATTTTTTATTGATAATCTAATTTCATATTCATTATAATTTATAATTTTGTACTCCTATATTAAATTTTACACATCTGATATAACATCATGTGTTCATCATTGGCATCCTCCTCCCATGATTTGTTTCATTTGCACGGTGTTTCTTTGCTTCTTTGTTCTTAGTTTCCACTCTATTGGTGGAAATATACTTTTAAAATTTATTGGAACCTTAATTTTGTAAAAAGAAAAACACACATCTCACGTGAAGCTGTAAGATAATCTTAAAAACGATATTATAAACACGTTAAGTCAATATCTAGACGCAAGCTTAACCTAATCTATCAGGCGTGTTTTAAATTTTAATTGTATCCACATTCAATGTCATTTTTCCTCATAAAAAATGTTTAAAAAGAAAACAATACAAAATAGGAAAATGATTTCATACTGGATTCAGAAACTCCGGTGTGATATGTGAAATGCATGGTGCAGTAAAAACACATTAAATATATGTATATAAACAGGAAGTTCGTCCATTCACAAGTGTGACATGTAACACGTTACATGACCTCAAAATTTGGAAAAGAAAGTGATAGCCCAAAAAATATTAAAAAAAAAACTCTCTAATTTTCCCTTATTATCTCAAGAATTTAATTGTAATCAAGTTTTCCTAAAGAAATCACCAAATTTATTAGGGATGGTCAAATAACCCGAACCCGAATCGATCCGGTGTGCCCCGATTTGACCCGGTCGAATTTTTAGTCTTAAATTTTGGGAATCGGGGCGGGGAGGGTTCGAGTATATGCTAAAAATTCCCCGCCCTGCCCTGGTATATATTTAAATATATAAACACTTTTATGGTTGTTAAGCTAATTTTTTTTCTTTGTGCTTATCTGTTGGGTTTTATGGTGCTCGATTCCTTCAACCGTTCTTGCTCATCAAGTGTGGAGAAGTTGGATAATTGGGTGTTTTAGTGGGTTGAAAATTGGACAATAAGACACAATGAATTATAGTGGTTCAACCTTTTAACCAAGGTTTACATCCACTACCTTAGCTCCCTACTAAGGATTTCAACAAATTCACTCTAGAATTTCGTCCTCTCTTCTCGGCTTAGGAGGAAACCATTACAACGATTAAGCTAACTACTCTTAGCTTAATCAAACACTCTCTTACAAGAGAAATTCTTAAGCAAATTTAAAATCCCTCTAATAGGTATTTGTTTGCATTATAAAGCTCTCACTCAAAACCTAAACACTTGAGCAAATATAACAGTGTTAAGCTCACTAGTGTTGTCTAAGCAAGGAATTTACAATTAAAGCTCTATACATAATTTGTCATCATAGTGTTGTAACAATTGAAGTATTAGTCTACTATTAATGCTTGGAGGTCCCTTTTATACTCCCAAATGAGTTTATAGACGTTGAGGACCGTTTGAGATGTTTTGGAGCCGTTGGAGACTTTATTTCCCACATTAATTGCAGTTCTGGTGCTGTCCGTTTCGGAACAGTCGAGCCCATATCGAAACGGCCTTCTTCAGAACTAGCATTTGAAATCTGATGCAGCAGGCCGTATCGAAACGCCTACGGCCGTTTCAAAACCCTTCTAGACGTATCAAAACGGTTACAACCCGTTTCGGTACGATTGACAGTTAGGCTGCAAATTAAATTACCGTTGGGAATAGCCGTTGGGGATTTGACCGTTGAGGTCTTTGCCACATAGGCGTATTGAAACAGTGAAGCCTATATCGAAACGCTATGTAAAAATCCTCACCCATATTAAAGCTTGTTTCGAAACAGACAGAGCTGTATCGAAACGTTTTGAAACCATGAATGGTTGTTTCGAAACGCCTAAGGGTGTTTCGAAACACCTGGGTGGTTTTGTAAAGTTTGACTTTAGAAAACACTTCAAAACCTCTTAAAACAATCCTCAAACATATTTTTAAGTTGTTTGGACTTAAAGGCACTTTTGAAATCTTTTCAATTTAGTCCACAACTATTTTTCAATTATTATATCAAAACATTAGTTCTTCATTATGGAAATTTTTTTTAGATGTTCAAATTTTAACATGTTTGATTATCGCGGTCAATGGTTCAAGTTTTTTTTTTAAATATATAATTTTTCATGTGGGTAATTTAAAATTGATTTTTATTTTATTTTTATATAGGTTTAAAGTCTTTTGAAACTGAATTTTGTGGCCGTAATGGTGGATTGATTTGATCTAAATTTTATCGTCGTCGGAGATTAAGAATTTTTTTCAATTTTCGGGCCGGTTTAAGAGTTGGTATATTGGGGCGGGGAGGGGCGGATAAATATTTAAAAATTAGTTTATTTATGAATTTCCCCCCCCCCCCCCCCATTTTCAAACATTTATTGTTTGCCCCCCAACCCTAAATCTTGGCTCTGTCCTTGCCCGCCTCGTGCCTATCCCTAAATTTATGGTGTTTAACGGGCTAAATTTTTTTTTATGTTCATCATAATTTCAATCTTCTTCAATTACTTTAGATTCAACTACTAATTAGTAATATTCATCTTCTAAAGGTTAAAAGATGTTCTACTACTACAACTACTTTTAATTAGTGTTTTGAAGGTTGAATTTCTAATTGGGCAATTTGAAGATTTTAGAATTTTGATCAAGCTATTGTTTCTCTTAAAAGGAGATTTGAACAATACCAAGACTATGAAAAAAATTAAGTTTTTGTTTACTTTTCATAAGTTGCAGCCACTAAATGATGTGAGTTTAATGTCTCATTGTGCATATTTTGAATCTATTTTTTAAGTATAAAGGATAACCTGACATTGATGGAAATTAATTTTATTTTTATTTTAGATAGACTAAAAAAAGAACTCGGTTCTTTTTTTTATACATTAATTTGACTCCTTTTTCATTTATTCTATTCTATCATATTTATATTATTCTAATTTTATGTATTTCTTTTTTATTATTATTTAATTTATTATTAAATTATTGATTATTATGAATTTTCATTTACTTATGTCTAAACGGAGTCAATTGAAGGTGCTAAGAGAGTTTTTGCCTGCAAAAAATGGGACCATAGAAGATTTTGAGATTTTGAAAGGTAATATTTTTCTTAATGCTATTGTTGCATATAGAATTTTGTTGACTATTGTTGGGACAATTGCATCTGCAGGAAGAAGTATTTTTAAATTGAAGTTGTTGAAGACCTATATGCACGCTACAATGTCACAAGAAAAGCTTAATGTGTTAGAATTGATAGCGGTTAAGAATGATATTTTGGAGAAAGTTGACTATGAAGATTTAGTTGACAATTTTGCTACTAAGAGCGTCCGAAGGATGACACTTTTTAAATAAAATGTCACGATTATAAAGTTGTTTTGCGACATTGTCTTAGTTTCACTTGTTTGAATTATTTTATTTTGTAAGAAACAATCGTAATATGATAAATTTTGATACTTTACAATTTTATTTTATTATAAATTATTTTAAGGGCCTTATTTTAAAAAATATCATAGGGCCAGCTCATCTTTTAGGAAGGGCCTGTAAACAGGAACGGAGTTGAGATTTGAAGTTGGGACAAAACATAAATATTTAAATGTGAGAGATAAATTTATAAATAAATCAAATTTCAGAAGAAAAAACATTATATATAATAATAAAGGTAAAAAAATATTTGGGAGGGTGGAGGGCAATTGCCTCTCTCTACCCATGTAATTTCGTAACTGCATATAAAGGAAAAGAAAATTGACTATCTCAAATAGTAAAATGACAATAATAAAATAAAGTATTTATGAAAATCTAATGTTTGATTCACAATTTAGCTCCTGCAGTATACCTATTTTCATACTTTGCATTCCAAATTCTTTTTATCCTAATTTACCCCTTAAAACTATTATTTTTGTCCCAATTCACCTAAAATTTACCGGTATCCAATAATATTATATCATCTGTCCTATTTTCACTCCTTACACTCTCAGCTTCAGCTTGTTTGGGATCGGGCTGACTGTTTTTAAATACTAAAATTTTCAAACATGAGTTTCTTTCTAGAATTTACTGTTTTTAAAGTCCAAAATCTTTGAAAGCCTTAAGAAAAAAAATATTTATGCGTGTTTCAAAGCCCAAAGATGGGCGTGCATTAGAATGAGCCCATAAGATATACGACTTGTTGGGTACTTAAACGAACAAAAATGTTCAATATTTTTTCGTGCCCCTTTCTATGTCAAATATTAAAAAATTTAATTTTAAATTTTAAATTTTAAAAAATACATCATACTCTTAATTATATAAACCATAAATATAAACTCTAACATTGATCTTTAACCCTAAATTTTAAACTTAAATTTTTTTATATGAGGCATAAATAAGAGCACAAAAAAGTTTCAGATAATTTCTACGCTGAAACGGTATAAACCCAAATATGCAGGCCATAGTCTTGGGCTCAACTATGGAGAAACAAAATACTATGAATAATAGCATAGCTTTGAGATTACATCAAAAATTGATATCAAAATGATTCGCTTGAAATCATAATATAATCTATTTATATTCTGAGCCCCATTTTGATTTGCCTCTTTTTAATAACCATCTTTCCAAGTTTCTCCTTTTGTTCTTCAACGCTGGTTTTATATGTTCCAGGATTCTCTCTCTCTCTCTCTCTTACAATATTTATTTTTAGAGTTTGAATATAAGTGATCTCATTAAAAGTATAATGTATTTTATCACTACACTTAATATTTAATATTTAATGTTAATTTTTGAATATTAAATATTGGTTTATACTATATATATATTAATCTAAGTTTGATTTCATGTTCATAGTTAATTAGTTATGCATGAAGTTGAGATATATTTTAATTATTGATCTAAAAATATTGTACTAATTGATTATGGTTATAATTATTTGGATATATGTTTTATAATTACAATTATGAATATACTTGCAACTTTCAGATTTTTTTTGTTGCAAATATAGATTTAGCTTAAAAATTTTAAACAATTGATTTTTACAATAATGTTCTATTTTGAATTTTTATAGTTTCCTTTGTAAAATATGATTGACCCTTATTGGTAAGGGTAAACTACATAAATGGTCCCAAGACTATAACCCGATTTTTTTTTAATCCTTTGAGTATCATAAATTATAAATTGGTCCATCGACTTCAAAATATAACAAATTGGTCCACCTTCGTTAAAAAATAACAGCAAATGACGTGGTGGTTAATTAACATTAGCATAATAACAAATTTAATCCTTAGCCTTTGCACAAATCTAAAATCCAAAAAAAGACTATGTAGAAGAAGAGCAACACAAAGACGATTTAAGTGATCACCAAAACACCCAATCTTCATCATCAACTCCTTCTAGTAATAGCAAAAGCCTTGACCATACCAATTTTCTCAAAAATCGAGTATTAATCTCTAAAACCCAGTAAATTTTAACCTTCATATATGCGAGAACACTCCCAAACACAAATGGATAATTTATGAAAAACTCATTTCTTATAGTTTCACTAAGAAAAACGATGATGGTGAAGATGAATCTTGACGCACAAATTCATGACCGAGTTAAGCATTAACTCTTCTAGCTTATGTTTTGTTTCGAGTTTTTTCACTTAAAATCTCTCCATCCTACAAAATAAATAGAATTTCAAATAAATTGAACAATAAAAATTGAACTCTAAACAAATCAATGTTTAAAATAGATAAAATAAGGGTAATCTTCACCCGTTGTCCTTTTTGTTTGGGGTTTGTTCTATTTTGGTCACCCGAATTAAAAAAAAAAAAAATCATTCTTGCCACTTACGTTTTGAATCGTGTCTATTTTGGTCCATTAGCCGTTAATCTCCGTTAATAAAAAAATTAATTTCTAATTTAACTCCAAAACTTTCAAAATTTTATTTTTCACCATCTTTACTCAAAACTTGAAAATTTTATTTCTCCGTCCACCACCTGATTTCGTGTCTATTTCGACCTTTTTCCACCGCTATGGTCCACCGCTCTTCTCCGCCCCCATAGCATTAAACTTTTTTTAATTGATTTTACTATAAATGTGCAAATAGCAAAACCATCTAAAGTTTTTGATCTCCATTGCAAACCTCGGTGCATGGGGCTTAAGCCTCGGTTCTTTAAGCTCATGATCTCCATTGCAAACCCAAATGCACCCTTTTTCTGCAGATACGTGTAATGGAGTCTCAATAAACTCCACCTCATCGAAAAGCTTCAAAACATTTCCATCTTTCTCAATTAATTCATATAGTTGGCTAACGTTGCCGCCTCAACCGCTTCTTTCATATTATGATCCATGTGTGGTGGTAAGAGCGAAATTACAAGAATGTATAAAAATTGAAAGGGTTGAAGGCCACTTGTGTGAGGAAGAAATAGAGTTGTTTGCTTTATATAAGAATTGATATTGGTTCCAGACACGTTCAAAGATGCTTGTCTTTTGCAGCTGTGCTACACTCTTTGTGTAACACGTTGGAATAATAAGGTGTAGAAGCTCATGACAGTTCTGGAAAAAATTATGCTCAATCTGTCATCTTTCAGTTGCAACATTATTCCCCTGAAAATAAATAAAGTGGAAAAAGTAAAGACAAGTAGTTGATCGAATTTGTTCCTTTAAAGCATGGTGTTCATTTCCTTCTTTTGTTTCGTTCTTGCAGAACTGTCTGGCCTGCAAAATAAAAAAATCCCATAGTTCATGATTCCTATTAATCTTCTTTTTTTAACAAAATAAATTTTATTAAATGAAAGAAAGAAATAGCATACAGTACATACTCTAGTATAGAATAAATGAAAAACAAAAGAAAATATGTGAGTTGGGTAGAGTAGTAAACAGAAAAACAATAGCCATATCTTTCCTCAACGAAATCCTTGTGTTATTGGTAAGCTCAGGTTGAGTCGATGTTTAGGATTTTGCTTTTTCACAGCGGTTGGAACTTGAGATAATGTTTTATAGAGTTGGAGTCTTAATTAAGCTGTCATATGGTACTTTGGATCTCAATGTTGACATGAGGTTTTGAGACTGGAGTTTATGGTTTAGGAGTCAGAAGATCTAACGGTCCTCCCAAAGATAAATATTTATCTTATTTCTCAAGTTTCTTTCAAAATCTTTTTCAGTAGCAGCGACGTCATCTATAATGTTATACCAAGCCCACAAAAGGGTTTCTCCTTTTAGTCGAAATGACATTTCCATTTGAAAAGTAGATTTCTTGCATAATTGTAACCTTCTAAAACAAGTCTAGATGGTAAGACCAAATTTAAAAGATCGCAATTGAAATTTTACCCTCAAGTAAATAACTCAAACATATTTAAATGTAACTCGTAATAAAATAACAATAAAATAATACGTTTTTAAAATGATGAAATCAAAACTCTTGCCACAATTGACAATAAATTTAAAATAAGTCTTAATTACTTTTAAATAATCAAAAGTCGAGACTGCAATCCCCTAAATGCCGAGCGAATTCTATTATCTAGAAACATCTGAGAGAAAAGAGAAGAAACAAGGTGAGCTAAAAGCCCAATGTGGTATGATGACACAAAAAGGCAGCCCAAAATAATAATCACAAAAATATAGTAATTTCTCAATGATAGTTCACATCACAAAATGTTTTGATTCTATAAAAACATAATATTTTTCTCAAGATCTCAAGTCACACATGCAAAGTAGCACTCAAGTCAAAACATATTGATATCACAAGTACATTGCAATGCATCCTCTCTACACCACACCAATCGCTAGAGGAAAGTTTCTTAGAACACCTCACTACACTACACCGGTCGTTAGTGGCCATCCAATTAAGAGTGAGACCATGATCGTTCACCGTACAATCCCAACATATTCTCACAATGATATAAAAATCACAATTTTCAAGTCTCAACACAATCTTGTAAATGTAATCCAAGTCCACAGTTTACAAATCTATTATTTAAATAAATCTCAATCTCAAGTATGGATGTATAGAAAATACTTCATGCAATCAAAACAACACGTACACAAGTAAGCATAAGTTGTAAAACAACATCTCGCGGTAAAAATCATTATACTTCACAAGTTTAATATTTTTTTTATCCTTAGTCTTGTTGTCACCCCTACTTGTTCCTAATCTTTAGTCATGCTAGTTATTTATACTTCACAAGTTTAATATTCTTATCATCTCATAAAAGAAAGTTGTAAATAATGCAAATATTATTCTCATGAAAAGTTCAATTTTGACTTAAGATGAATGTTGACTACATGTTTAACACATGCAATTATAACTATAAATGATGTTTCAATAGAGTACATGTGAGCAATGTTTAAGAACTTATCATTAGAAGGAAAATAAAAATTGAAAATGATTACTAATATCATGTAGGTTGAGGAACAAAAAGAACAATTCATTTAAAAGGGTTTATATCTTATTAGTTAGTTGGTGTAATGCCTCAAATTCGGCTAGGAGTTAATTAGATTAGACGGTTCGGGTGAATCGGATTAGACAATTCGAATTGGTTTCAGGAAATAAATTTAAATAAATTACAAAAGATATCTCGACTCATGTGGAATAGAAGTGACCTAATTATGAGGATAGAAAATAGTTTTAGCTTTTCTTTGTCAGTTAGTCGACTGTAAGGTTACCACTCACCAGACAAAATAGAAAGAAATACAATTGAAAAAAAATCACATTCAACAAGTGCAGAATCCCAACAACTCTGGTTATGATTAAAGAGATGACTGATAACGTCTTTATTATTTGATTCAATGATAACTTTCTTCCAACCTTGCCTATATGCACAAATAAACCAAGACGATATGCAGTGGCGAAACTTAGAGTAAAAGTTTGAGGGGCCAACTTAAATTTTAAAAAAAAATTTGGAGAATTGAACAAAAATTTTCAAAAAAAAATTGAATGTTTAACTAAAATTGACACGATTCAAAACGTAAATGATAAAAATATTCTTTTTTAAATTCAGGTGACCAAAATAGAACAAACCCCAAATAAAAGAGACATCGGCAAAGATTACCCATAAAATAATAACCTCAAAAGGTAAAAGATAGAGCTGACAACAGAAGAAAATTTGTTTTACTGAAATCCAAGCTTTACAATTAAAACCCAGAAAATCAAAGAAAAGAAGGATAAGAAAAAATGGATACTGATTATTTTGAAAGAATAAAAGTCTGGGTTAGTAACTAATCTCCGACTAATAAATTTTGGGTTGCGTTTTTAGTACTAAGCTTTGAATTTGCAAAATTCGACGAAAAAAGTTAAAAGAAGAGGAAAAAGAGAAAATGGCAAAGAAATGTATGGAAAGGAAAAAAAATCAATGTAGTTCTAAACTGGAGATCTAATCCGATAAAAAATAGGGAAAATACATTAAAATAAATAATCTCAAATCCGTAAGCAACTGAGATGTGGTAGGGAGAAAAGAAATGAAAAATAAATAAATAAGTTAATTTTTAAAATTAAGATTAAACTAAAATAAAGTATAAAAGTTGAAGGTTAAATTTGTTATTATGTCAATTTTAATTAACTGTCACGTCATTTGTCATTATTTTTTTAACAACAATGGATTAATTTGTCATTGTAACTTCTAATAGCGAAGGGACTCAAAAAAGAATCAGATTATAGTTTGTAGACCATTTATGTAGTTTACCCTATTTGTAAAAGGCTTCATGGTTATCTTGGGCTCCTGAATGATTGGTTTTTTTTATCAAAATAAATTTTATTAAGAAGTATAAAAATTACAGAATACATCTTGACTCATGTGGAATAGAAGTGACCTAATTCTGATGATAGAAAATAATTTTAGTTTTCTTTGTAAGTTAGTTGACTGTGAGGTCCACCTCACCTGAAAAATTAAAAAAATATAATTGAAAAATAAAAAAACAAAAGTCACATTCAACATGCGCAGAATCCCAACAATTCTGGTTATGATTAAAGAAACGGCTGATAACTTTTCCATTATTTGATTCAATGATAACTTTCTTCCAACTTTGCCTATAGGCACAAATAAACCAAGACGATAAGTGAGGACTTCATCAACACTAACTAGGAGGGAAAAATCAAGCATTGTACTTCTTCCTACATTTTGTAGTGTGGTGTCTCTCATGATGACAAGTCCTGCTTTTGTTAAGTAGAATCAAAGATAATATAATAATTAGCTTCAATAAAATTATTAGGAGTTGGTGGCCACGAAACAAAGGAAGATTGTGAGGAAGCATTATAAATGAGAAATAAGTTTTGCTCTTATGAAATCAACTTCAAAGTTCATCGACAGAGGCCAAACATTGATAGGATTTTCTTGTAAGCCTTGAAAGAGCCAATCCTTTCTTGCTTTCTAGATGTTCCAGCATAAAAAGACAACTAGAGAAGAGTCAGAGAAGAGTAAAAGAACAAATAATGAAGGCTCTGAGCCATCATTTACAAAATCTCGAATTTTTTTTAAACATGGGGTAGTAGCTAAAACACGAGGCTCTCTAAACAGCTTGAGCAAAAAGACAAAAAAATGTGCTCAAGAGATTCATATTCATAGTTACATATAGTACACTTTTCATAAATTTTTTAATTACAATAAAATGTTACCATTTGTGGCCAAAGCATTGTTATGAGAGAAACAAAGGAAAGCTTGGATTTTTTTGGAGGGGCACAAAGATTTCACATTGATTTTCATAATTTTTTAGATCGTCGCTCAACCTTGGCCATCTGCTTGCTTTTGAAATTCTAAAATAAAAAAATAACTAGAGCAAACATAATATTGGACATTTTTATTAGAGTGACAAATGTTGCGTGTAAAATAGTCTATCGCAATGGTAGTGCAAGTGTACACGACGCAAGTAGTAAAGTGATACGAAGTATCGGATATCGTCTCCACAGGGATTGGGCTAATAGCTTCACCTTAGTTCACTACACGAAAGTAAAGGAAATAATTGAGAAAGTTGTCACGAGAGTAATAAAGTAACGTAAATAAAAGAGTAGAATTATCAAGATAGAGAGAATGGGCCGGTATTGAATTGCTCAGTAGTGCAGGTATTGCAATGCTTAGGAACTCCAGTTCTGTCGTTGCGCCCGTCGCGGCAGCATCTGTCGCGGCAGCAGTCCGTTGGTCGTCGCGGCAGCAAACACACCAACTCAGTACTTCAAGTTTGGCAAGAATCCCAGATCTGCCTTGGCCTATCCCTAGGTCCAAGTCTGTCGATGATCACGTCTTTGATGATACCTCCTGGCGTGAATCGAAGGATGAACATCGATGTGTATGAATTCTTCTTTAGCCACTTAACCTTGCCCTATCCCTAGGCACAAGATAGTTCAACTATAAACTAGAGAACTTGCTCTTATTTCTTTCGTATACTTAACTCTCCCGATACTAAGTAAATGGATAACCTCACAATGCTCTCCCGATGCTCTTGCAAGATATTAATAACCAAAATAAGAGAACTTGAAGTTTATTTTATTGAACTTGAAAAATCCTAAAACAAAACAACCCTTGCAACTACTTTACAAATCAACCAGTGGCCCTAGGGGGTTTTAGAACATATCGACGGTGGGTAAACGGCGGAGGGTTTTTGGTTGTCGGTTTAAAAGGGAAATCGGCTATGGGTTATGGGATATGCCCTAGGTTAAAATATATGCCCTTATATAAGCTTTGGGCTCAAGTATTCTAAGTTAACAAGGATTACAACTTTAATTAAAAGTATGATTCTAATAAAGACTTGATCTTCAAGTATCCTACTTTTCAGCCGCATTCCTTGTTTCTTGGGATTTTCTCTCTTTGAGCTTTGGCTTGTCATATCTTTTGATCCGGGGCTTGGAAAAATATAAGGTTTTCACACGACAGACGAGCATAATTTTCTCTATCTATCGAGGTCCACTTTGCTTTTTCTCCACTAACTTGCTGTCGTCCTCTGCTGTCACGGCAGCTCCATGGCAGCATCGTCCTCATTGTCTGCTTGTCCAGTTCAGCTCTTCTGCTTCTCTGCTCTGCGCCCGCCTTCTCCGTCTACTATGGTAGCAACCTGCAAAATCAGCCATCTTTTAGTAGAATCTGTGCCTTTACTATATTTGTGATGTTTTGTTGTAAACTAACCTAAATGCAATGCAATGATGCTTGAATGCAGCAGAAATATGGGTTAAAAAGGGTGTAAATAATAGAACTTTTACACACTCAACACACCCCCAAACTTAAGTTTTTGCTTGCCCTCAAGCAATTAAGACCTAAAAGAAAAATGAATATTTTTGTGTTGGCTTTCAAACAGTGAACTTTCCCTTACCCGTCGCTCATTCTCTGTGGCGGCAGCAACCTGTCGGAAAGATTAAGATCTGTCCGGAATCTCACTATAGTCCTCGTGTAGTGTGTGCATGCTTGTGAACAGTTATATGCTAAGACTCTCTTAGTTTCACTAGAATATTCAACTTTTTAACTCGAATTTTTATGCCAAAGTTTATTTTTGAAGACACATTTTCATGCTTCTTTTCTTTTATTTTCAAGCTAAGTTTTACTAGAGCCAGTTTTGGGCACCTCTAGTTAGCTTCCTAGAGCCGGTTTCGGGCACCTCTAGGTTTTTTTGAGTTTCTTTTGCTAAACTTCTTTCCTAGAGCCAGTGTTAGGCACCTCTAGGGGCTATTCAAGTACTAAGCTTCCTATTCTAGTTTGGCTAAAAGAAATCTAAGCATTATAACAGTCACAATGGTGTTTTAAGTTTTTCAGAACTATAGAAAGGTTCTAAACTTCTCCTTAAACTGTCCTAAAGATGCTGCCATGACAGAGCTGTCATGACAGGTAAGTTCAATTCACAGTTTTTAAGCCAACAGTTTTTTTAGTCTTTTCCGATTTTTTTTTGTTTTTAAGAGAACTTGAATAAAAGACACAACAAATAATTAAAAAGATGTACTTAGACTCCATTAAAATGGAGGGTTGCCACCCCCAAACTCGAGGGTTGCATTGCCCTCAATGCAGATGACAGAAAATATGAAGGCAGGTACATCACAAAATATAGATGAAGCAGGCAACAATAAAAAGAAAGTAAAAGACTTAGATTTTAAGCGCTGTCTTCACTGCTGCTGCTGACACGGATTTGGTGGCGGATTCTGGGCTGTGGGGCAGGCTGGGCTGGCTGCTCTACGTCCTGGATGTCAGAGCTGCTGCCGCTGTCCCAAGTGCTGCTGCTGCTGGTGGTGGTGGTGCTGGCCTTTGGCATTAGCTTTCTGTCGGTCATCTTCTTCTACCTCTTGACAGGCGTGAATTCCTTCTCCAAATTCCTCCGAATAGGAGGTTCTGCCTCGCTGTCGGCCCAGACGGAGGAAGAGGAGAAACCAGCTACAAAAGCATCGAGGTCATCCGAGGGTTGTCGCTTGGTTCCTCGGGCGGATGTGTCTGCCGGCGGACTGCCAGCTGCCGTCGGGGCAGGTGATGGGGTAGAAGCAGCAGAATGTGTGTGTGGGGATGCAAAAGGTGTAGGTGTGTGGGCAGGGGTGGGGATTGTGAAATAATGGGCAGGGAAGGTGGGGAAGACAACATCGGGATAATTTAAAGTATTTGTAATGAAATTTACCATTGAGTTAGCGAAATCCCTGATGAATGTCATCAGCCCCATCTGTCTGTCTTCCACCCGCTGTATGGCAGCAAGGATCTGAGCAGATTGGTCTGTCGAAGCGGCTGCTGCGGCAGGTTCAGGGGCAGCTTCCTCGGATGATTCTGCTGGAGCGGCAGCCGGGTTGAAGGAGGAGAGGGGGGTTGCGACTGTCAGCTCCATGAGGCTGGTAATGTTCTTATCGGTCCAACCCCGTCCCTGGACCAGTTTGTCGGTGGTGGCTTCTGGAACGACAGAGTGATGTGATCATGAAAGGCGGGCAGAGGAGGGCAGTTGATATGTTGGTGCAGTCCAAGACGCTCTCCCTCATGTAGCGTCCCACATTAATAGGTCGGTTGTTCATGATCGAATGGATGAGGGCTAGCCTCTGCTGGTCCACTGTCGTGTGATGAGAGGACGGCAGAATGTGCTTCTTGATGAAAGCTTTCCATAACTTGGCCTCTAGAAGCAACTGCCCCCTTCTAACACTGTTGGGATTTTCTTGCTTGTGTTCCATTCTGTTCCTTCCTCTGTCACCTCTGCCATGACAGCACCGTAGGCAGCAGAGTCGAGGGTGTCCAAAAATTGCTGATGGGCATCGTCGTTGGGACCAAAGTAGATGCCATACATATTATTGATGCGTTCTGCTGTGAAAGGTACCTCTGTCCCTCGAACAATGACTGATGTTGCCGTCCGGCTGTCAATGGCAGCATAGAACTCCCTCACCAGCGTTTCATTCATTTCAGTTGGCTGCTCTGCAAATTACTCCCATAGTAGAGCCTTTATCACCCTTGCGATAAATGGTTTGATCCCCATGTTCTCTGCCTTTCGGATGTAGATGAAGCCTCTTTCTTCCCATAGTTCCTTAGTCGCGAAGGACTGCGGGGTAGGTGCTGCCGGTGAAGAGGTTGAAGCAGCACTTCGGCGGGTACGTCTGGAAGACATGTTAGTTGCAAGGGTTTTGTGAAAGTAAAGAAAACAAAGAAAAACGAGAGGGGAGATCAAGTAAGAATAAGCAGAAGTGAGGAAAATGAAAATGAAAACGAGTTTTATAGAGGTAGAGTTGCTGCCCGTTTAATGTTGTAACGGCAAGCGTGAATAACGGGGCGACTGTTGAGTTTTGGCGTGTTTGACGCGTCTGACACGCATTTATGCGTCTGTTACGCGTCTGTCACACGCTTCTGCGTCTGCCGTGATAGTATGTTGACAGCCTATCTTATCCGTGTCTGCGGCGGCAGCTGGAACGACAGGCATCAATAAATGGGCTCTGTTGGGCTGATGGATGGATGGTGGGCTTGGGTCACTTCTCCTTTTCTTCTTGACTCCTTTATTTCCTAAAAACAGAAAATATAAAAACAATATTTAAATAAAATAAACCTAATTTCCTAATAAATAATAAATAATAGAAATGAATAAAAATAAAATTTAGGTTAAATTAGGGATGCCTTGTGGGGCATCTCCTAAGGTAACCACTTCTTGTATTCCTGGGGCTTCAGTCCCCTGATAATGCTTGAGGCGATGTCCGTTGACTTTAAATTGATGCCCGTCTTTTAATGATCGGATTGTGATGGCACCATGGGGAAAAACTTGTACAACTTGGAACGGGCCAGACCATCTAAATTTTAGCTTTCCTGGAAAGAGTTTCAGTCTAGAATTGAACAACAATACAAGCTGCCCTGGGCAGAACTGTCGTGGCAGCAACTTCCTGTCATGCCACTTCTTAGTTTTCTCCTTGTAAATTCTTGCATTGTCGTAGGCCATTGTTCTTATTTCTTCAATCTCGTTCAAATCTAACAGCCTTTTCTGGCCTGCCTTGTCCAAGTCCATATTTACTGCCTTGATTTCCCAGTATGCTTTGTGCTCTATCTCGACAGGCAGATGACAGGTTTTCCCATAAATCAATCGGTAAGGAGACATGCCCAATGGAGTCTTAAAGGCTGTCCTATATGCCCATAATGCATCGTTGAGGAGTAAAGACCAATCTTTCCTAGTTGGCTTAACCATCTTTTCAAGAATGTTCTTAACTTCCCTATTGGATATCTCAGCTTGTCCATTGGTCTGTGGGTGGTATGCTGTCGCGATCCTATGCTTGACACCATATTTCTTCAAGGCGGCAACAATAATCCTATTGTCAAAATGTCTCCCTTCATCGCTGATAATTGCCTTAGGGATGCCAAACCTCGAAAAAATGTTTTTGTGTAAAAACTTTTGGACTGTTTTGACATCATTTTTTTTGAGTGGTGATGGCTTCAACCCATTTAGAGACATAATCCACTGCTAGGAGGATGTATAGATTTCCACATGAAGATGGAAAAGGCCCCATAAAATCAATCCCCCAAACGTCGAAGATCTCGACTTCTAGAATGTTCTGCAGTGGCATCTCGTTTCTCCTTGAGATGTTACCTATCCGCTGGCATCTGTCACAGTTCTTGTAGAAGTCCTGTGCATCTTTGTATAGTGTCGGCCAGTAGAACCCTGACTGCAGCACCTTGGTAGCAGTTTTGTTGCCTCCTAAGTGACCTCCATATTGTGAAGCATGACAGTGATGGAGAATGTCTTCTTGCTCTTCTTGTGGTACACACCTCCTTATAACCTGATCTGCACACATTTTGAAAAGAAGAGGTTCGTCCCAATAATAATGCTTAACATCATTTTGGAACCTCTTCCTGGCTTGATAATTAAGATCAGAAGGAAGTATTCCGCTAACTATAAAATTAACGAAATCAGCATACCAGGGGAGTTCAGAAGACTTACATGCCGCCATGACTGTTGCGGCAGCGAATAGCTGCTCATTGGGGAAGGTCTCCAGTATGTTTGTCTCATCTATTGGAAAACTCTGCCCCTTCTCCAACCTTGACAAGTGGTCTGCCACCTGATTTTCTGTCCCTTTTTTGTCCTTGATTTCAAGGTCGAACTCTTGCAATAGCAAAATCCACCGTATCAATCTAGGCTTTGCATCCTTCTTTGCGAACAAATACTTCAGGGCAGAATGGTCTGTGTGCACTATTACCTTCGTCCCAAGTATGTAAGAACAAAACTTGTCGATGGAGAACACCACAGCTAATAGCTCCTTTTCTGTGGTGGTGTAGTTCACTTGGGCGTCATTCAATGTCTTGCTGGCATAATATATGACATGAAACAGCTTATCTCTGCGCTGCCCAAGTGTTGCCCCGACAGCATAGTCACTAGCATCACACATAATCTCAAATGGCTGTGTCCAGTCTGGTGGCTGTACTATTGGGGCTGTTACCAGTTTTTCCTTCAGAACCTTGAATGCTTTAGTACATTAATCATTAAAGTTAAAGGGTCGGTTCTGCTCTAAAAGATGGCATATGGGCTTGGTGATTTTTGAGAAGTTTGCAATGAATCTCCGGTAAAAACTAGCATACCCTAAGAAACTTCTAATGCCCTTGACTGTGGTCGGCGGCGGCAGCTTTTCAATCACTTCTATTTTGGCCCTGTCGACTTCTATCCCACGGCAGCTAATCTTATGGCCAAGGACTATCCCTTCATCCACCATAAAGTGGCATTTTTCCCAATTCAAGACTGGATTGGCTTTTTCACATCTTTCAAGTACCTTTTGTAGATTGCCGAGGCAGCTCTCAAAATCGTCTCCAAAGACGGAAAAATCATCCATAAAAATTTCAAGGAAGTCCTCTACCATATCGGAGAATATGGCCATCATGCACCTTTGGAAGGTGGCGGGTGCATTGCAAGTCCAAACGGCATCCTCCTAAAAGCATACGTTCCGTAGGGGCATGTAAAAGTCATCTTTTCTTGATCCTCCGGTGCGATAGCAATTTGATTATAACCTGAGTAACCATCAATAAAACAATAGTAAGGTTTACCCGCTAATCTATCAAGCATTTGATCAATAAAGTGTAAAGAAAAGTGGTCCTTTCGGGTAGCTTTGTTAAGCTTCCGATAGTCCATACAAACCCTCCAACCGGTCACAGTCCTGGTTGGGATTAACTCATTGTTCTCATTGGTTATCACGATCATTCCTCCTTTCTTGGGAACACATTGCACCGGGCTCACCCATTTGCTGTCGGAGATGGCGTAAATGATACCAGCATCTAACCATTTGATTATCTCTTTACGCACCACCTCTTTCATAGCATGGTTTAGCCGCCTTTGGGCATCAATAGTCGGCTTATGATCTTCCTCTAAAAGGATTTTGTGCATACATAACGCCAGACTAATGCCTTGTATATCAACAATCGTCCATCCAATCGCCTTCTTGTGTTGCCTTAGCATGCCGATTAGCTGTCGTTCCTGTGGCAGCTTAGAAGAGATGATTACGGGCAGTGTGTCATTTGAACCAAGAAAAGCATATTTTAACTGCCCTGGCAGGGGCTTCAATTCTAAGGCAGGTGGTTCAACAGTAGATGGCTTTTGGATTAAATGGTTATCCGAAGTATAATTCAAAGGTTCGAATAACTTACCTGGACGATGGCCTAACCAGTTTACCTCCTCCTGACCTTCAGTATCTGATGTATCAGATTCAGAGGAGTCGTTGTCGTCGTGATAGTCCTGTAGGTGGCTGTCGCGGCAGTGACCAAATTTAATATCGTGACAGCCCGACCTGATGCAGGGTTGATCAAGGGTAACATCAGTGATAGCCTTGCATTCCTCGTCCACATCAGCATGTTTCATCGCTTGGAGAACATTCAACTTAATCTCTTGATCGTTCACTCGCATGGTGAGTTCTCCTTTCTCCACATCAATCAGTGATCTTCCCGTGGCTAAGAAGGGTCACCCAAGGATGACTGGTGCGTTTTCGTCTGCCTCACAATCTAAAACAAGAAAGCCAGCAGGAAAAATAAACTTATCCACTCTTACCAGAATATCTTCAATTTTCCCTTCTGGATGAACGTAAGAGCGGTCTGCCAGCTGCAGAGTTACTGTCGTGGGCCGCGCCTTTCCAATACCTAATTTCTGAAAAACAGACTTTGGCATTAAATTAACACTAGCACCAAGATCACAAAGTGCCTTACCCACAAATTTATTTCTGATTACGCAAGATATGATAAAGCTCCCCGGATCCTTCTTTTTCTGGGGTGGCTGCCGATGAAGAATACTCATGCAACCTTCTGTCATCTTTACCGTTTCAAATTCCCCAAGTTTAGATTTCTTCGACATGACATCATTGAGAAATTTGGCATAACCGGGCATCTCCCTAACGACATCTAACAACGGAATATTAATATGAACCTGCTTAAAAATATCATAAATCTTTTTAAGTTGAGATTCTTGCTTAGCTTGCTGTATCCGTTGAGGAAAAGGAGGCGGGGGACGATAGTCAGCAATACGTCCTTCCCACTGCATACGAATCTGAGGAGGTTTAGGTTCATCAATTTTCTCCTATGTCGCTTCTGCTGTCGTGACAGGCTCATCGGCAGCAGTCTGTTTATCACCTGTCGGGGCAGCTTCCTCGACAGGTTTATCCAAGGCAGGTTCCTTTACTGTTTCAGCTTCTTTTTCCGGCCCTAGTAGTTTCTTCCCACTCCTAGTAGTAATTGCCTTACATTGCTCATGTGTGGGCTGCCTAGCATTTTCAGTATTGCTAGGGAATCCTCCAGTGTTCCTCGGCTTAATATGTTGGGAAACCTGACCCATTTGTGTCTCCAGAGATTTCAAAGTAGCTTCATGATTTGTCATCCTCATCTCTGTTTTATCCATGAAATTCTCTGTTTTCTTGACAAACTGATTCATATTCTCAATATAAGTACATGTCTGAGACATAAAAGTGGCCAGAGTCTGTTCCAGTATACTGCTCGTGGCAGCTGGTTGCTGCTGCGGTGGCAGTTGCTATCGCGTCAGCAATCTGGGTCCTCCCTGATTCTGATTATGTGCTTGAGGATTCAGGGCATTATTAGGATTACTCCAAGAAAATTTGGGATCCTTCCTCCAATTGGGATTATAATTGTTGGAATTATAATTCGGCTTGTAGTTTCCAATATATTTTCCCTCTTCTACTTGTATTGGGCACTCATCCCGACTATGATTTCCCTCACAGATATCACATACCTCCTCAACAGCAAATCCGTGTAGTCCATCATCATTCAATAACCTTTTCATTGCTTTAGTAAGGAATGCTACCTGTGATTTCATTGTGTTGCCGGCTTCATAATCCTTGACAGCAAGTACCCGTTTACCCCCTCTTCTTGTAGTCGGAAACTACTCCTCATTCTTGGCCAGATTTTTCAAAACTTGCAATGCCTCATCTGGATCTTTATCCAATAATAGTCCATTTGCTGCAGAATCAATTCGAATACGAGTTTGTAAGTTGGCAGCATTATAAAACTTAGTTACCTGATTCCAGACGGGGAATCCATGCATTGGGCAGTTCCATAGAAGAGTAGTAAATCTGTCCCAGGCCTCGTGCATCGGCTCGTCATCTTCCTGTTGAAAAGTAGCAATTTCATTACGTAATCGCTCAGATAAATGCGAAGGATTAAAACAAGATAAAAATTGACGAGATAAATCTGCCCAAGTTATAATTGAACCCAGCGTAAGTTTATTCCACCAAGTTTTAGCTCTGTCCCTCAATGAATGGGGAAATAACTGAAGCCTCAGTATCTCCGGATTAACTCCTGACAGTCTAAACGAACCACAGATCTCCTGGAACGTTTTGAGATGCTCCCTAGCATCCTCTGTCACAGCACCACTAAACTGCCCGACATTGTTGATCATACTAAACATGACAGGTTTAAGCTCGAAGTTATCAACATCAATATCCGGCAGCGTTGTCTCCAGCTCTACATGATCGTTCAACATGTAGTCACGGCAGGACCGTCGTCCATCGGCGGCAGGCGGGTCGCCGACAGGCGGTATACCACCACCAGCGGGTGGGACATGTGCCATCTTCTCTAGCTGTTCCTCAAGGTACTCGTTCTTGACTAAAAGGTGACGAAGTTGTTTCTTGAGATTGAAGGAACGTTCAATTTCCGGATCTAATGGATACTCAGGATCTTCACCTCTTTTAGATCTGCGCATAAACAAGAAAACCTCGTGAAAAGCAAGAGTTGAAAGCACCAACGAAAATTAGAAAAAGAAAAAACAAAAACGAAAAGTGCAATAAAAGAAAGGTAGAGTTATGTTGCCAATCCCCGGCAACGGCGCCAAAAACTTGTTGCGTGTAAAATAGTCTATCGCAATGGTAGTGCAAGTGTACACAACGCAAGTAGTAAAGTGATACGAAGTATCGGATATCGTCTCCACAGGGATTGGGCTAATAGCTTCACCTTAGTTCACTACACGAAAGTAAAGGAAATAATTGAGAAAGTTGTCACGAGAGTAATAAAGTAACGTAAATAAAAGAGTAGAATTATCAAGATAGAGAGAATGGGCCGGTATTGAATTGCTCAGTAGTGCAGGTATTGCAATGCTTAGGAACTCCAGTTCTGTCGTTGCGCCCATCGCGGCAGCACCTGTCGCGGCAGCAGTCCGTTGGTCGTCGCGGCAGCAAACACACCAACTCAATACTTCAAGTTTGGCAAGAATCCCATATCTGCCTTGGCCTATCCCTAGGTCCAAGTCTGTCGATGATCACGTCTTTGATGATACCTCCCGGCGTGAATCGAAGGATGAACACCGATGTGTATGAATTCTTCTTTAGCCACTTAACCTTGCCCTATCCCTAGGCACAAGATAGTTCAACTATAAACTAGAGAACTTGCTCTTATTTCTTTCGTATACTTAACTCTCTCGATGCTAAGTAAATGGATAACCTCACAATGCTCTCCCGATGCTCTTGCAAGATATTAATAACCAAAATAAGAGAACTTGAAGTTTATTTTATTGAACTTGAAAAATCCTAAAACAAAACAACCCTTGCAACTACTTTACAAATCAACCCGTGGCCCTAGGGGGGTTTTAGAACATATCGACGGTGGGTAAACGACGGAGGGTTTTTGGTTGTCGGTTTAAAAGGGAAATCGGCTATGGGTTATGGGATATGCCCTAGGTTAAAATATATGCCCTTATATAAGCTTTGGGCTCAAGTATTCTAAGTTAACAAGGATTACAACTTTAATTAAAAATATGATTCTAATAAAGACTTGATCTTCAAGGATCCTACTTTTCAGCCGCATTCCTTGTTTCTTGGGATTTTCTCTCTTTGAGCTTTGGCTTGTCATATCTTTTGATCCGGGGCTTGGAAATAAGGTTTTCACACGAAAGACGAGCATAATTTTCTCTATCTATCGAGGTCCACTTTGCTTTTTCTCCACTAACTTGTTGTCGTCCTCTGCTGTCACGGCAGCTCCATGGCAGCATCGTCCTCATTGTCTGCTTGTCCAGTTCAGCTCTTCTGCTTCTCTGCTCTGCGCCCGCCCTCTCTGTCTACTATGGCAGCAACCTGCAAAATCAGCCATCTTTTAGTAGAATCTGTGCCTTTACTATATTTGTGATGTTTTGCTGTAAACTAACCTAAATGCAATGCAATGATGCTTGAATGCAGCAGAAATATGGGTTAAAAAGGGGGTAAATAATAGAACTTTTACACACTCAACAACAAACAATTATGTCCTAACAATTAGAATTTACAATTAAAATGGCTTAAATTCCTCATTATAAAAAAGTTTCTCGATGTGATTGATTTTCCAAGCTCTTCGATTATGGATAGTTAGATTGTTGGCCAAGATTTTTTTTTGCTTTTGAGGTTTTGAGACTGGTGTTTATGGTTTGGGAGTCAGAAGATCCAATGGTCCTCCCAAAGATAAATGTTCATCCTATTTCCCAAGTTTCATCCAAAACCTTTCCCAGTAGTAGCGGCATCATCTAGAATGTTGTGCCAAGCCCACGAAAGGGTTTCCCCTTTTAGCCAAAATGACATTTTCATTTGAAAAGTAGATTCCTTGCATAATTGTAACTTCTAAAACAAGTCTAGATGGTAAGACCAAATTTAGAAGATCGCAATTTAAACTTTACCCTCAAGTAAATAACTCAAACATATTTAAATGTAACTCATAATAAAATAACAATAAAATAATACATTTTTAAAACGGTGAAACCAAAACTCTTGCCACAATTGACAATAAATTTAAAATATGTTTTAATTACTTTTAAATAAGAAAAACTGGAGACTGCAATCCCCTAAATGTCGAGCGGATTCTATCATCTAGAGACATCTAAAAGGAAAGAGAAGAAACAAGGTGTGCTAGAAGCCCAATGTGGTCTGATGACACATAAAGGCAACCCAAAATAATAATCACAAAAAATATAGTAATTTCTCAATGATAGTTCACAACACAAAATGTTTTGATTCTATAAAACTTAATATTTTTCTCAAGATCTCAAGTCACACATGCAAAGCAACACTCAAGTTAAAACATATTGATATCACAAGCACAATGCAATGCACCCTCTCTACACCACACCAATTCCTAGAGGAAGGTTTCTTAGAACCCCTTACTACACCACACTGGTCGTTAGTGACCATCCAATTAAGAGTGAAATCATGATCTTCCACCGTACAATCCCAACATATTCTCACAATGATATAAAAATCACAGTTCTCAAGTCTCAACACAATCTTGTAAATGTAATCCAAGTCCAGAGTTTACAAATCTATTATTTAAATAAATCTCAATCTCAAGTATGGATGTGTGGAAAATCTTTCATGCAATCAAAACAACACGTGCACAAGTACGCATAAGTTGTAAAACAACATCTCTTGGTAAAAATCATTATACTTCACAAGTTTAATATTTTTTTATCCTTAGTCCTGTTGTCATCCCTACTTGTTCCTAATCCTTAGTCATGTTATTTATTTATACTTCACAAGTTTAACATTCTTATCATCTCATAAAAGAAAGTTGTAAATAATGCAAATATTATTCTCCTGAAAAGTTCAATTTTGACTCAAGATGAATGTTGACTACATGTTTAACACATGCAATTATAACAATAAATGATGTTTCAATAGAGTACATGTGAGCAATGTTTAAGAACTTATCATTAAAAGGGAAATAACAATTGAAAACGATTACTAATATCATGTAGGTTGAGGAACAAAAAGAACAATCCATTAAAAAGGGTTTATATCTTATTAGTTAGTTGGTGTAATGCCTCGAATTTGGGCCTAGAAGTAAGCTAGATTAGATGGTTTGGGTGAATTGGATTAGACAATTTGAATTGGTTTCAGGAAATAAATTTAAATAAATTACAAAAGATATCTCGACTCATGTAGAATAGAAGTGACCTAATTATGAGGATAGAAAATAGTTATAGTTTTCTTTTTCAGTTAGTCGATTGTAAGATTATCACTCACCAGACAAAATAGAAAGAAATACAATTGAAAAAAAGTCACATTCAACAAGTTCAGAATCCCAACAACTCTGGTTATGATTAAAGAGATGATTGATAACGCCTTTATTATTTTATTCAATGATAACTTTCTTCCAACCTTGCCTATATGCACAAATAAACCAAGACGATATGCAGTGGCGAAACTTGGAGTAAAAGTTTGAGGGGGCCATCTTAAATTTAAATATTTTTTGGAGAATTGAACGAAAATTTTCAAAAAAAAATTGAGGGTTTAACTAAAATTTTTAATAATTTAAAGAGATTTAACAAAAAAATTTAAAAATTCGAGAGAGAATTTCATTAAAAATATTCAAAGTTTTGAAGCTTAATATGAATTTTTAAAATTTTGAGGGGGCCAAATTGACATTTTTAAAAAATTTAAGGGCAAAATTCGAGTTTTCTAAAATTGGGGGCGGGGGGGCGTAGCCCCCGCCGGTCCCTTAAAGCTTCCGCCACTGACGATATGTGAAGACTTCATCAACACTAGCCAAGAAGGATAAATCAAGCATTGTAGTTCCTCATAAATCTTGTCGTGTGATGTCTCTCATGATGACAATAAGTCATGCTTTTGTTAAGTGGAATTAAAGATAATATAATAAGTAACTTTAATGAATCATTAGGATATGGTCGCCACGAAACGAAGGAAGATTGTGAGGAAGTATTATAAATGCGAAGTAAGTTTTTTCTCATGAAATCAGCTTCAAAGTTCATCGACGGAGGCCAAACATTGATAGGATTTTTTTGTAAGCCTTGAAAGAGCCAATCATTTCTTGCTTTCTAGATGTTCCAGCGTAAAAAGGCAACTAGAGAGGGGTTGAAAGAAGAGTAAAAGAACAAATAATGAAGGCTGAACCATCACGAAAAAAATCTCGAGAAACTTTTGAACATGAGGTAGTAGCTAAAACACGAGGCTCTCTAAACAACTTAAGCAAAAAGACAAGAAAAAATATGTGCTCAATAGATTCATATTCATAGTTACATATAGTGCACTTTTTATGATTTTTTAATTGCGATAAGATGTTAACATTTGTGGCCAAAGCATTGTTGCAAGTGCACCAAAGGAAAGCTTGGATTTTTTAGGGGCACAAAGCTTTTACATTGATTTTCATAATTTTTAGATCGTCGCTCAAGCTTAGTGTTGACTCGCGTGAGTGCTTGGAAAAAGGGGGAGAAAATTTCTTGGAAATGTATAAAAATAGTGCCAAATAAGAGTCCTTTGAGTGCAAGTATACACAGTCATCAAGTAATATAGTAGTGAGTTGAGTATTGTTTCCATATGGATTGGCCAAGAGTTTGAATGATTTGAATGTTTGCTTGTCAAGGGAAAAATGTTGTTTGATTTGGAGTTGTTTGGAAATGATTTAAAAGAAAAATAAAATAAAATAAAAGAACGTTAGTACAGAGAGTGTCAAATGAGTGATGGGCGTTGGCAAGGGATGCCTAGTTTTTATGCTATTCATGCCATGCCAACCTTTAATAATGTTGTACCTTGGCATCATTTAATGAGCATATTCAAAGTTGGAAAAACCTCTTTCGATGTTCAATGCCCAAAATTAACCATATAAAAACCCCTATATTTCTATAGTGATGTTTTTCATAAATCAATTTGATTAAGTTCCAATCTATACTCCTAAGGGGTAGATTCACATCAGAAGTAAGCTCATCTACTTGAACATCTTCTTTCGAAGCATCTCGCCTTAGTATCTGGCAACAGATCGTTGCCCCCTAAGTCTATTAAGATATTAAGGTTCAATAGTCCAACAATGTCAGCTTTTGCTTGGAAAAAGGTTTTGATAAAACATTGAAGAACATACAAGATAGGGAAACAATGTCGAAGCATTTTCATTATTAAAAATTAAACATAAAAATAGCGTTCAACGCAAACATCCCCCACCAACTATTAAATTAGTTCATGGTGAGGGTATCAAACCAAAACCCTTCATCGTTTTGCAAACACATCATCATTTAAAAGAAAATAAAAAAAAGAAGACAACTAAACACAAAGAATGTGCGAGAAGAGGGTCTCTCGATGCAGTCCTTCAAGGTCCAGGCTCTCGGTCAAGATGGTCAAACCACATCTCCTTAGTGCAGCCGATAGTCAATGGATCTTTCGATCTCCCAATTGTTCTCAAATGCTTGCTTGATCGTTCTTTAAATAGGCGTGCAAGGAAGACCTAGGATAAGCTCTTGAGTTTGAATTTTGAATGCTCAAGGGATAAGGGATGTGATCATCTTATCCAAAGTTTAAATGTGAGTTGATCAGATTAGGGCTGACGTTATCTACCGTCACTGCCTCACCAACCAAGCTTGGCACTATGTCTCCGCTATTTTTCCAGAGTTTGATTCAATCGCTATTTTCTCGCAGCCTGATCTAGTCCTATTTTCTCAGGTTCAACATCTTACTTGGCCAGACATCAAATTCCTCTCCTTTACCGATCGGTGCTTTGGCAATATTTTGTTCATCTATGCGAACAACATCTCGGTATTTTCTCTGGCATTCCCTCATTCCTACGCTGTTGTGTTCTGCCAACCGCTATGCCAAACCTGCAAAAATGCCAACAAAACAACCCTTCACATTGACATAAGAAAAATTCCTAACTTCTTATGCAAATGCATGAAATTAACAACTAAACGTACTCAAAAGCAAGCAAATGCACTGTAATATATGTATGAAAATCAGTACTTTAGGGGAGGAGCTAACACTCTCCCAAACCTAGCTCATTGCTTGTTCTCAAGTAATGCAAGAAAGCTAAAAAACAAAAGGGTGAGAATATTACCTCGACAAAGTTTTGGTTGGAATGACAACAAGTGATGGGAAGTAGAATTAAGTCTAGCTCTGTCCTCAGTCATCTAAGTGCACTGATGCCAAGCAAATAGGAAATTCAAGTGCAACAATATAACTCTAGTCTAAGGGCATAAAGAGTGCATGATGTGTGGGAAATATGTATCAATTATCCTTTTACTCCCTTAGTCAATTTAAGTGCACTAATGCCAAGCATAAAAAGTGCATGATCTGTTGGCATTAATTTAAGCTTGGTTCATGACATTGTTTGGCATGAGAAATAAGATGGAGCATACCATGAACCCTTACGTTAATCCAAATATCACTACGCTTTCTCTTCAACTCATACCCTAAAGTTTTGTACTTGAGAACTAAGAGGGAGCAATCCACGAAGCCCCAAGTAACTTATTATCCCTAAGGTAGAGGAGAGTTCAATTTTTTCATTACCTTGACAAACATTGTTGCCTTATTTATTTCTTTTTACCCTGGAATCAATCAATTTTTTTCTTTTTTTCGAGCATAGTTTAAAAAGTTCTAAGTTTGCTTGGGAACTAGATGCATACTACGTGTTAAGTGAAAGTTCAATTCCCTAAACTAGAGATCAATTGTAAGTGGATCGAATTAACCGATATGGCCAATAGGGGGTGAATTGACACTTCTAAAAATGAAGGGAGCAAAAGGAACAATTAAAAATGAAGAACAAGGGGTAGGGATTTTTCCCAATTCTTTCCGAAATCTATCACGCAAGCACGTAGCATGTCTTCGAGTACTTGTATAATCTTTTCGGACTGGCCATCACTTTGATGATGAAAGGTCGTACTTAAGTGTATTTTGGTTCCAAAGCTCGTTATAAGGATCTCCAAAATCTTGCTGCAAACCTAGGATCTCGATCTAAAATTATAGAAGTGGGAACTTCATGTAGTCATATTACTTCCCTAATGTATAGTTCGGCCAAGGCTTCTAGACTTAAGCTCATTCGAACAGAAATGAAATGAGATGATCTGGTAAACCGATCTACAATTACCCACACCGCATAACATTTTCTTGGGGTACAAGGCAATCCACTTACGAAATACATTGTGATTCAGTCCCATTTCCATTGAGGGAATTCAATAGGCTGAAGTAATCTGGTAGGGACTCGATGTTCTGCCTTAACTCTTTGTCAAGTCAAGCATTTTGGCACAAAGTCTGTAATGGCGGACTTTATGCCCGACCACCAATACAAGGATTTCAGATCTTTATACATTTTAACGGATCCATGATGAATTGAGAAAGGACTTTGGTGAGCTTCATGTGGCATTTCTTGTTTCAACTCTTTATTATCAGAAATGCATACTCTATTTTTGAAATAGAGAAGTCCATTCGACTTAAGGGAGAAATTAGAATTAGACTTAGAGTCTAACTTGGTCATGATCTTCTAAAGTTAGAGGTCAGTTTGTTAGAGTTCTTTGATTCTCGGGACAAAATCGAACTTAAAGTTTGGATAAGAATTTCCATCCTTTGAGTAGGCAAAAATGAACATTTATAGCCAAGGAAGCTACGAGAGAATGAATAAGATTATTAAGATGATTTTCGAATAGCTACTTGCAAGAAAAGATGTAATTTGAATGGTTGCTTGCAAGACAAGAAAGATACATTCGAATGGTTTTCTTGCAAATTAAGGGGATTAAATTTTGAATGGATTTAATACAAGCCAACAAGATTTAATTCAAATAATGACTTGTATTCTAAGGAAGAATTCAAATTGTTTTCTTACAGATCAAGATAAAAGCATTTCTAGTATTTACTTGCAATTCATGAAGGATTTAATTCAAAGACTTATTCTAAAGTTTAAGTTTAGGAGTTTACCCAAATATGGTTTACGACTTAGGTCATTCGCAACCACAATTTGCTTTTCCCGGGTGTTAGTCGATAACTAGATCGTAGTCCTTCAACAACTCTAGCCATCTTATTTGTCTCAAATTAAAATCCTTTTGAGTTAGAAGATACTTAAGGCTCTTTTGGTCTGTGAACATATTACATTCCTCCCCGTACAAGTAATTCCTCAAGACTTTAAGTGCAAACGCAATGGCTACTAATTCCAGGTCGTGAGTAGGATAGTTTGAATTGTGTGGTTTCAACTGCCTTGAAGTGTAAGCAACCACTTTTCCATCTTGCATTAGGACACAACCGAGTCCTAAATAAGATGCATCACTATAAATAGTGAATTCCTTGCCCGATTCAAGTTGGATGAGTATCAAGGCATGAGTCAAAGCTTGTTTAAGTTGATCGAAGCTTCATTGTTGGTTCTCTGACCAAAAGTGTATCCTTTCAGGTTAACTTGGTGAGACTTGCGGCAAAGGATGAGAAACCCTTGACAAAACGCTAATAATACCCGACTAATCAAAGGAAACTTCAGACCTAACCAACATTCTTCGGAGGTTTCCAATCTAGAATTGCCTGGACCTTCCTCGAATTTACCTTGACTCCTTCGGCCGAGATAACATGGCCAAGGAATGAAACTTCCGATAGCCAAAACTCACACATTGAGAACTTCGCAAACAACTGACGTTGGTGGTTGATGCTTTGAGTCAGAAGTGTATGTCAGATTTGAGGGTGATGTTTGCCTAGTTGAGGATGACCGAGGATGGTGGGTTATTAGCCAAGCTCCGTGTGGAGTCTACCCTAGTTCAAGAGATCAAGAGAATGCAAGTTTTGGATAAAGAGTTGGTGGCAAAGATAGAGATCCCCAGTTTGCTCATTTCTTGCCTATGCGTATGGATTTTACGCTCGAAAGATTGGCACGGTTGTACATCTAAGAGATTGTGTGGTTGCATGAAGTGACATCGCCAATCATATCGGATAGAGATCCCTAGTTCGCAGAGAGGATGTGGAAGAAGATTCATGAAGCCTTAGACACAAGGTTGTATTTCAGTACTACTTTTTATCCTCAGACCAATGGTCAGTCTAAGCGAGTCATTTAGATTTTGGAGGATATGCTTCAGTATTGTTTCATTGATTTCGAGAGGAGTTGGGAAGAGCAACTACCTCTTGTGGAGTTTTCCTATAACAATAGTTTCCAATCGAGCATCATAATGGCTTTTGAGGCCTTGTATGGACGCATGTATAGAACATCGTTGTGTTGGACTGAACTCAATGAGAGAAGGATTGTAGGATCATATTTGATTAGAAAAAACAAGGATAAGGTTTAGATCATCAAGGAAAGATTACAATCGGCCTTTAATCTTCAAAACACTTATACGGATTGGAAGCGCAAGCGCATCGAATATAAAGTGGGTGACAAAGTGTTCCTCAAGGTGTCACCGTGGAAAAGAGTAATCCACTTTGGGCGGAAAGGTAAGTTGAGCCCAAGGTTTATTGGACCATATAAGATTCTTAAGAGAGTTGGACACATGGCCTATGGGTTAGCCTTGTCTCCGAAGATGGAGCGCATTTATAATGTGTTCCACGTGTCTATATTGAGATGCTATTGTTCCGACCCTTCACATGTTATCTCGCTTCAAGAAGAGACAATAAGAGTCTTGGAAAAATGATTCAAGGAGCTTCGCAATAAGTGTATACCCTTAGTAAAGATGTTGTGGAGGAACCACAGAGTCGAGGAGGCTACGTGGGAGACCGAGGAGGATATGAGGTTCCTCTACCCGCTTCTGTTTCCATCAGGTAAATTTCGAGGATGAATTTTTTTAAGGATGGGAGAATTGTAACGACCCGGATTTCGGAATCCGAGGGTCGGTTTAACCTGAAGCGTGGGCTTCGTGTTTGAACCGAGAGTTTGGGCCTTTGAGAGCCTTAGTGGTCTTGTTTTTTGTTTTTAGGGTTGGGTGATGAGTTGGAGAATGTTAGAGAGGTAATAAGGTGATTACCTCTTTTGAAGAAAGAATAAAGAGAGCTTCTTTATTTCTCTACAGAAAAAAGCTTTTGGGGGTCAAATCATCTTGTCCCTTGTCTTCTGTCTTCATTGATACTCATCTCCCTTCCAAGAACCAAAGTATAAAGGTGGAATTTTTGTGTTTTGGAGTGTGAATCTCGAAATTTAGGTTTGAGACAAGTTGTTCAACATTCAAGGATCTACTTTTTGAGGTGAGAATCAACAAGTTTGGTGGTGCAAGAGAAGTATGGGTTTAGTGGGGGGGAGTTGAGAGAAATGGGTTAATGATGGTTTTAATCTCGTTTTCCAGCCCCAATTGTAAGTTTTAGTTGGTCCATTATCTCTTGAAAGGTTGTAATTCGAATTTACAACTCCTTGTGTAGTGAAAGAGTTTGGAGGACCTTCCAAAGAGCAAGGAAAGGAGAAAGCTTGAAGTTGGAGCTTGAGGTTGTATTTCTAGGTTTGGAAGAAGTTTAGTACACTAATAACTCTTATGCCTTCATGAGCATCATAAATTTGATTGCTTTGTGGTTTGAATTGATGTTTTGGTTGCTTGGGTGTTTAGAGACCCTTTAATGGTATAATCTGGGATGTATGTTAAAAGCTTGCAAAAATGGTAGTAAATCATTCTAAATACTTTCATAAGATGTAGGATTGAGTTAAGAGGTTTATGGTTGTGATTTGGGGGCTTGAGATGCAAATTCCCGAGTCTAAGAAGCCATTTCTAGGCTTAGGTACTAGTACGCGGGGAGCCAGTACAGGTACGCCTTATAATAAGGTATCCATACGGGTCGACCTGTACCGGTACGCGTAGACTAAAAGAAATTCTAGTAAGCTCATATCGTATCGATGCGCATGAGAATATCGGTACCCAAGGGGTAGCGTACAAGTACACGAGGGCCAGTACTGGTACCCATTGGGAAATTTGCCCGAAAAATACATTTTAAGTTTGAGGGGCTTATAATTTGAGGACTATGGCCCAATGAGCTTTTAATGTGGTAAAATAAATGGTAAAACTAAGAAACCGAGATTCAACCCTCATAAATGAGCAATAACTTGGTAAATGTTGGGTGACTTATTTGTAATAGCAGCCATAGGGATCCTTGGAGGATCGTGTAATGTTACGTGCCAAGTAAGGGCGCTTGTGTGGTTGAGTCACCCTTGTTGTTGGGATCCGGATACACAAATAGCATGTTACAACACCACAAGATGAGATATTGGATGTACGTTCCCAAGGTTGTGTGACACTTGGCCTCATTTGATGATACTCGATGAGAGATTCCGAGAACGAGTGTACGTTCTCGAGGTTCTGTGACACCAAGCCTCACTCTGAGCCTATGTTCCCTAGGCTGTGTGACACCAGGCGTCATTCCGGGTTTGTTTGGTGTGATGCATATGTGTTGTGTGAGATTAATTCATCCTTTTCTTGTTTGCTATGTGTTTCGGTGGCTAGAGGTAGCGCCAATGTTGTTGTATTTTCATGATATCATATTTAGCTCAATGTCACACAGCCTTGGGAACGTAGGTTAGAGGTGGCTAGAGGTAGCGCCAATGTTGTTGTTCTTGTTTGCATATGCTCATATTTATGATTTATATGAAGCATGGTTGAGTGGAAGTGTATCCACTAAGCTTCATTAGCTCAGCAATCAGAATTGTTGTTTTCGTTCGTAGGTTAGTTGGTTGTCGTACATTATTGGAGCACCATCGGAGTAGGACTTCAGCATCAGTTTGTTTCGAGTATAGTACTTATATTATATTAGGCTATGTATTCGTAGGACCCTATGTTTGTATTGTAACTCTAATTTTGATTTTAAACCGTGAGTCGAGTGCTTTGAAATATGTATTCTAAATGGAGCTCTCATGTAACGTTTTCAAATAGTTATTTATGTTAAAATATTTGAACTTAATTGTATTTTATGGAAATGAATGTGTTTGTGTTGAACTAGGTTGGAAATTTTATGGTAATAGGTTGAGCTTGAGGCCCAAATGTGACATCCGGGTTGAGGATGTTATAGTGTAGGGGTGTTTATTGTCGGGTACCCGGTTTTTGAGTACCTGAAAAATTGGGTACCTGGCTCATCCAGGTACCTCTTTTTCCGACCCGTTTCCCGTCCCGCTATATCCTGGTACCTGTGAAACCCGGGTAATTGGGTAACAGGTACCTGGTTCATAAATTTTTTTAGTTTAAAAATTTTAAAATATTACATTTGAAACACAAAAAATTTAAAAGTTCATAATACATAATCTAAACACAAATATTAGTGATTTGAAGTTAGTTTTAAGATGAAATATTTGGATATATATTATAGTTCATCACAAAAAAGACATTAAAAATATTAATCTCCTTTTTTTAGAATCTCAGTATGAGAATGTAATACATCTCTATTTAATAAAAAAAATATTTGAAATTTTAAAACTTTAAAGTACATAATACAAACATAGAAATAATTTAGATATTTAAATTTAGTTTTAGGTAAAAATATTAAGGAATCTAAAATAAAAATATAATTTAAAACTATATATATATTAAAACTATCGGGTCGGGTCAAGTACCCGATAACCAAAAAATTGGCCCAGACCAGGCCCAACTACCCGGGAAAAATCCTGGGTCGGGTACCCGGCCAGGTCAGGTAATTTTTTTAGAAAATTACGCAGTATTTTTAGGTTTGGGTCGTCGGGTCGGGTTAACACCCCTATTATAGTGGGTTCAATACCCATTAGGAGAAAATTTCTCCTTCCCATCCCTTAGGTAAGAATTGTTCAAAAAATAATTCAAAGATGTAATTGTCACCTGTATAATTAAGAGGATTCGATAAACAATCGAAATATTTAGATAACAATCTATAAATTTAAGAAATTTGAGAATTTCAAATGTCGATATTAACTCAATTTGCAAAGTTGTTTTCAACACTTCCAATTTTGAAAGAAAAAAATATTTACATCAATATCAAACAAATAAATATGAAAACAAAAATCTTAAAGTTTATGCAAGATTTTTTTAATTCATCATTATTCAAAAGACTTTAACCTTTTACAATTAAATAAAAATCTAAAATATTATCAAATAACTCTAATTGTTCATGTAACTCATTTTGAGAATAACAATTTACAAAAAAATAATATTTTATTCACATGTCTAGAGTAAACCAATCATTATCTATTAAGAGTTTTTTCATTGTCATTTTCAATCAAATTATCACTTATTTTACTACTAAGAACACAACAATTTCTAGGATCATAGATATAAAAAATGAGGGATTATGTGTTCATCAATGTCAACACCAACATTTAACTCATCAAGTAAATTATCATGTTCATATTCAAATTAGTAGTATCGTCATTATTCAAATCAGTAGTATCATTATTCAAATTTTCATTGAAATTTTTAATATTATTTTTTACGCCCATCCTATCACCATCCAAAGATTGTTCCACTTGTTTTGAAAAAAATTATCTAAAGCTCTCTTATGTGATTCTACAATTTTTTGTATTTTTTTTTTCGTTTTCACTATCGAAAGTATATTTTCGTAGCAACATTATAGTATAAAAATTATGTAGAAAAAAAATATAAAATGATAGCATTTGATTCCCAACCGTTGAAGCTATGCCTCACATTTAAATAAACTAATTAGTGATGCAACACATACTCATGTACATTATCAATTTGTCATAATCAACAAAATAAAATATTATCGTAAACTGTACAATAATGATCCTTTATAAATCTCTCTAATTTGACTTTTCAAAACATAAATCACAGTCACCAAATTTTTTTATAAAAAATTAATCAATTTACCTGAATGATTATAGTATGTCGGCAGCTAATCTCGCGAATCGCAATCTACTTGAATATATGAGTTCTTGCCTTCTTAGGTTATTAAATTAGTAGTTATAAATCAGAAATCTAAAATAAATTATAAGAAAATAAATAAATAACATAAGAACAATGAGTGAGAAATTGGGATGTGAAGAACAAGAATATTTGAAGCTTTCATTCTCGTTAAAAATTGAATGTGGCAAATACCATCTATGAGAAAATTCATGTTATTAAATCGGGATTTGGAAAAGAAGTTGAGAGAATAAGATGAGTCCGATAATAATGAGATTGAATTTAGATAAACATGAAAAATTTAAATTAGAATGTGAAATTGGATTTCGAAAATAACGATTGAATTGAATAAGGTGAAAAAAAGTTGGAGCAGTGAAAAGAAAAGTTCCTAATTGTTTGTTGCATGCGCAATTGTTAACTTATGAGAGCATTTTTTAACTGTAATTGGGCTTCTTAATTATGGGCCTTGGACATGTTCCCCTCTTGTCCAGGCTCAACTACGGGTGTAACGACCCAATTCTCGGGGTAGTAAATTGGGTCTCGGGTCCGGGTTATAGGGCTTTATCTTCGAAGTTAAGTAAGGACATTTAGGTTTGGGCTTGTCATTTTTGAAGATAAAGGGTTGAATTTTAAATAGGATAGTGAGTGGAAAAAGAGGAAGACGACATTATGAGTAGAAAGAAGAAAGAAAAAGGAAAAAGTGGATGGTGGGAAAAGAGAATAGGAAATGAGAGAAAAGTTGAGGGAGGAGATTTTAAACTCCGATCTACGAAGATTCGGCCACCCGTTGTCAACACCTCCACTGCTATTTTGTTTATCTCGCCGAGACGAGTTGGCCGGTACCAGCATCGTCGCCATCGAAGCTGCCGTCAGATGGGGTGAGAGATAGGAAGTTTTGGGTTTTCCAGTTGAGAAGGTTAGACTGCTCAAATTGAGAAGCAGAGGCCACTAACGTTATTAGAGGACGAAAACAGCCGATTTGGGTGTGGACCGCCGCCGTCCCACAATCGAAAGTCGCCTCCCGTGCCGCCACCTATGTGTGGGCATCGTCTGGCCGGCAAGACTTCTATAACAGCAGGGCTCAGCTGTAGGCTTGAGTCGTTGGGCTAAGCCAAGTCAGCGTGCCAAGCCGACCCGAGGATTACTCGACGTTCTGAGTCCAAACAAGCCGGGGATTACTCGACGTTCTGAGTCGAGCTGATCCAGCCAAGCCGCTGCCACCGCCATTGACCGTTGACTTTTTTTAGGTGACCCTACCCGGGGATTACTCGACGTTCTGAGTCCGATGACGCGGTCTGTTTTACCAAATTTGAACTCGGTAAGCTGTTTTCACGCGTTGACCTTGTGAATTGAATAGGGGTGCAAGAAATTAATGTAGTTTCGTATTCATTGATAATCAAGAACTATTCAGGATAGGATATCGGGTCAAGGGGAATATTTGGAAAGCTCATATGAGGATTTTAGTGATATCAGCTTGAGGTTAGTACACCTCGAACTCTGAAATGCTTCATGAGCATCATATGTATAATTGCCTTGCTTGTTAGTCGTTGTAAAATAGGTTGATGATAGATAAGCATGTGCTGAGACCGGTATTATGAGACTTGTATGTATGAAATGCATAATGATGTCGTGAATATGATGTGACTGGTGGAGGCTTTAGAGTGCGTGTAGGATCGTTTGAGATGCTTGTATAACTACTTGATGATTGTTTGATAATCGTGATGCCTTGTATGCTTGTTCGAATAGAATAATGTATTCGATGGAAATTGTATAAATGATGAATAATGGTAATATTCGAATAAATGATTATGAAGTTGGTAATTAATATGAATTAATATAATGCGTTAGTAAACCAACCCTAATGACTTTTATAAGCTTTAAGGATCGAATAAAGTGTTGTAAAATGTAATTTAAGGAAATAGTGTGAACCCATGAATAAGGGATCGGTATGAGCTTTGGTTGTACCGGTACACGATTGGGGGACGTATCATTACGATTTGACCGTAATGGTACATGTGGAGATCTAGAATTTCTAATAAGTAGCTTCAGTATCGGTACACGTGTGAGTATTGATACCCGAGAGTACTATACTGATACTCATGTTCGAGTACAGGTACCTGATACACTAAATAATCAATAAATGTAAATTAAGGGTGGAATTGATGTGTATATTAGTAATTAAATTATGCATTGATAAATGAGATAACGAGGATTAACAGAGGCAATAAATGAGATTAATTATATATTTCTCCATAATGTATTAACAACTCCCTATTGTGAAATAAATGATGTGATAATGATTAGCAACAATAAGGGATCCTTGGGATAATGTTGCTTGCATGTTGGGTAGGCATTTGATTGGTTGAGCCTTCTTGACTGATGTGATCTGGATACCTAGAGAAAGAGTGTTGCAACACAGTGGTTAGAGATGTTGAATGTACGATCATGAAGCTGTGTGGTGCCAAGTATCATTCGAAAATGCTCGAATAGAGATTCCGTGCATGGGTGTACGTTCCTGAAGCTATGTGGCACCAGGTCTCACCCAAAGAATGTACGTTCTCGAAGTTGTATGGCACCGGGCCTCACTCCAGGTTTTATGGTTACAACTTTGTGTGCTTTAGCTCGGATGATCTAGTATGGTCCCAAGTATGGTTGGGCCTTGTGGGCCATGTGTGATGATTGCTATGATGACAACATGTGTTTAGGCGACTAGTGGTAGCGACATGTGTTTGTTTGTCTCTCATTATTAATTGTACTAGCTTGCATGCTTATGTTTATGATTAGCATGAAGTATAGTAGAGTAGATGTGTACCACTGAGCTTTGTAAGCTCAGCGCTCAGAATCGTTGTTTTTGTGTGTAGGTTGACCGTCGGATCGTGGATTTGATGAGCACTATCAGTACGGGATCCCAGCATTATGAGGTTTTCAAAGTACGGTACTTTGTTTAGTGGGCTATGTATTCATAGGACCTTACGTGGTTGAGTCTGTAGTTCTTACTTTTGAAATTGTATTAATCAAGTCAAATGTTTAAACGTTTTAAATTCAAGTGGAGCTCTTTTGTAACGATTTAAATTATTTATTTGTATTTTTCAAGTGTTTGTTTTAAATGCTTTTGAGAATTACCTTGTTGGGCTAAACCCAGTTTGAGCAATTTTATGGTTTTGGTTTGGGCTTGAGGCCCAAATTATGACATCCGGGTCGGGGTGTTACAACACTGGTATCAGAGTATAGGTTTAGCCGGTTCTAGGAAACCCTAGGGTGGTATAGGTGTTTTAGTGAGGTGTCTAGTGAATACAAGCCCTTAAATTAAGTCTGTACTTCTTAATACTAGAATCTTGATTGTGCGTTCAACGTTGCGATGCTAAGATGTTTACGATCATGGCCGAGAGAGCCAATTTATGTGTTGAGCCGCTCATGGGAGCGATTCCAAGGGTGAAGTCACCGTGGATTGTTGAGATGCGAGTTTTTTTAATGATGCCAGACTTGAGGATGTGTCCTCATCTCACCATTGGAATTGTGTTTTCATTGCGTGTTGTAGATGTTTCGAAGCCTTCGGATACGTTAGGAGAGCTTGCAGTAAGGAATCTTCATCATTATGCATGGATAACAGTTCTGTTGCGGGTTTGGATAAACTGCTTTTGGAATCGATCAGTGGATGTACGTTGATTGAAGTACCCTTTGTTCGCTTAAAAGGAGTCTTGTTGATACTTGAGAAGTATCATCGTTCTTTTCAGAGGCATTTCTCGGAGATAGTAGATTTTGGATCTAACAAGTTTGGTGGAGCTACCTTCTGGAGATTTGTTGCATCTCGGAAATTGATTTGGTTAATCAAGTGCGCCGCTAGCCGGTTGCATCAAGAGTTGTACTCGAGGCTCGGAGACCTCGAGGGAACCCAACCTTTGGTAATGAGAATGTTGAATAATCTCCCTTCTATTGTGGTTTTTTTAGTGTTCGTTTAGAGAATGGCTCGACGGAGTTTTGAGACATGTTTAACCGCTTGGCGGGTGCCAATATGTGTAGTTTGATTCTTGAGAGCTTTTGGACAGTTAGAGTGTTTGTTTATGCTTCTTGGAGGAGGAGTCAAGACTTCCTCCCTATCAAGAATGTGAATGGATGTTGAGGTAAGGCCGTGTGGGACGTAGGAGCCCACTACATTATTAGAGGAAGTCGACCCAGTTAAGGAAGTCAAAGGTTCAGTTGCGAAGGCGCAACCCGGCCGAGGTTTATTTTTTCTAAGTGTTTCGCCCAAGGAAGAACCAGGCTCGTTCGCTAGCAAGAAGTTGGTTCGTTGAGGTGATGTTTAAACCGTTGATACCTTGTCAAGTAATAGTGATGGATTGTTAGGAGTCTCCGAAGGTGGATGACTCATTTAATCGATTGTGAAATACCAGTGTGTTTTTTCGAGATTAGTTTGAGAATGAGATGGTTATGGTTAATGTGTTAAAGGCTTGTAGTTTTGAAATGAATTTTGGATTAAGGATCTCTCTCTTTAAAACGTGTCACGGTAACGATTATGATTGTAATGGTTTTTGAGGTGCTTCATCGATGATAAGGTGAGGCCACTATATCATCTCTCGAATATAAGTTTGATGTTTTGCGTGAAACGTGTGAATGTATAAGGAATCTGAAAACATGAGCATTGGCAAGATAATTACCTAAATGATCTTGTGTGGGTAGGAGAGGTTGGTTATAGTGTAGTCAGTTAAGGAAGCAAGGGTTTGAGACTTCATAAATGCTTTTGATTTGTATCACAGTTTCCTTGGAACGAGCTGATGAACATTGGTGAAAATTTGAGCCGTGTGAGACCGTTTTGTTGTGGCAGTGGTGCTGAATCGATTACAGTCAAGTAAGGTTTCGAGATCTTCGAAGATGTTTTGTTGTTTTGTCAATGTTGTATTTTGTGCTAGAAAAGGGAATGTTGTGTTCACCTCAATAGAGTGAAATTTTGGGAGCTTGATCTTTAAGGAATTTAAGATTTGGAAAACAACGCGAGTCAATGTAATTAAGAGATGTTGATCGTGTGTGATCGATCACCACCCAAGTAAAGTGAACTTGTCAAGTGATGGGTTGTACGAAGTTAGTTTGGGTTATAGTATCATGTTGCCCATGTGGGGCGATTAAGGATCACAAGTGATGGTCATGTAAGGGAGTATCAATGCTAGCTCAGTGCGGTATCGGTACAGGATTCATCTAGTGACCGTACTGATTGGTCTGTACCGGTACACGTGCCTTTTGTTAGTTAAGTTTTGAGTCAATGATTGATTTGCCTTGGACACCACAAGAAGAAATATATGATTGTTTTTCATTGGGTAACGTGTTAAGATTATAAATATATATAAGTTCGATGGCTTTTGATAATCTCGAGATCTTTTAAGTGTGCTTTAGAGATCGATGTATCAATGTATAAGGTTCTCTGATGTCGTACAATGGTTAGTACATGGTGAACTTTGAGAGGGACAGTTTTTACCAAGCTTTTGCCGCATGATTTGTGAGACAGTGTGAAGTCGTGTGTTGAGATAACGATAAGTGGTTGACTTGCCCTCAGTTGGGAGCCTAACAACGAGTTCTTCAGAGTTGTTGTGATGATTCGATGTTCCTTAGTGAAAATTAAATGGATGATCGTAGATCTTGTAAAGGATTGGTGAATGCATAGTTTTGATGGGATTGCGTTGAGTAATGATATAGTCCTTGGTGGGTACCGTTGATATTTTAGGTGATGTGAGATCCAGATAGAAGGTACGCTTGGTTCATTTGCGGGTTGTTCGTACGACGCTATAGTGTGTACATGTTACCTTTTTTCATGAGATTCGAGGTTTGTAATGGAACCTTATTCTTTGGTGGGATTGCATGCGATGACAGATCTGGATGATGGTACATATGACATGTTTTCGAGACGCGTGTTAGTTCGGAGTATAAGACTCATGCGTAAACCGAGTTATGGGAGCTACTTTAGTTGTCGATATAGGTTATCTTGTCGAGTTTAAGGTAAGTTCTTGAGGTGAGTCGAGACGTCGTTTGTTTTTAGAAGTCTTGTACCGGCAAGCAATGTTTTAGATATGGGATGCCATTAGAGTTAGAGTCTCTTTTAGGGAGTCACCACGAGAAGAATTGGTTCATTTGGATGCAACAACTGTTTAAAATCTTTTTTCTAGATCGTACGTTTTTGTAGAAGGATTTTTTTGTGCAACAATATTTCAGGTCCTACGACATAAGTTAAGTTTTTTGATGACGTGTTTGTGTGACGTTTGGTCAAGACACCGTCAGGTTTGTTCCATGTCTTTGGTTATGCACCAAATAGGGGTGATTCTAGCGTTAGACACCTTAAAATAGGCTAATATTAGGTAGCTTGATAAATACGATTTTTTTTACAATGTGGTTACCGAATTTGTTATAGTAAGTGTAAGAAAAATGGTAGTTACTGAAAAGATTATCATGGTAGTGAATTTTGTAACTACCTTAAATCTTAATGGGTTACTCTATATGTTACAAAACGCATGATAAATACGACACCTACAACATATCTTACCACATCTACGTAATTATTTACAACATATATAGTAAAAAGGGTAACTACATAATTAATCTTAAACCAACCAATCTTATGGTAAGACATTTTGTAGTTATCTTATCTCTTAAAGGATTACTCTATATGTTACAAAACGGATGATAAATATAATACCTACAACATATCTCACCCAACCGACATAATTCGTTACAGAACGTATAGTAAACAAGGTAACTACCAAATTTATTACCCTAAATATATTAATCTTAAACCAACCAAACTTACGGTTAGGAATTTTGTACCTACCTTATCTCTTAAAGGATTACTCTATATGTTACAATACGCATTATAAATATGATACTTACAACATATCTCACTGAACCTACGTAATTCTTAACAAAATATATAATAAACAAGATAACTACTGAATTTATTACACCATATCTCCTAATCTTAAACCAACCCAACATAAGGTAAGGCATTTTGTAGCTACCGTATCTCTTAAAGGATTGTTCTATATGTTACCAGACGCATGAGAAATATGATACCTACAACATATCTCACCAAACCTACGTAATTCTTAACAAAATATATAGTAAAGAAGTTAACTACCGAATTTATGACCCCATATATCCTAATCTTAAACCAACCAAACATATGGTAAGGAATTTTGTAGCTACCTTAAATCTTAAAGGATTACTCTACATGTTACAAAACGCATGAGAAATACAATACCTACAACATATCCCACCGAACCTACATAATATGTTACAAGATATATAGTAAAAAAGGTAACTACCGACTTTATGACCCCATATATCCTAATCTTCAACCAACCAAACTTATGGTAAGGAATTTTGTAGCTACCTTAAATCTTAAAGGATTGCTCTACATGTTACAAAACACATTAGAAATACGATACCTACAACATATCTCACCCAACCTGCGTAGTTCGTTACACAATATATAGTAAACAAGGTAACTACCAAATTTATGACCTCATATATCCTAATCTTAAACCAACCAAAATTATGGTAAGGAATTTTGTAGCTACCTTAAATCTTAAAAGATTACTCTATATGTTAAAAAACGTATGAGAAATACGATACTTACAACATATCTCACCCAACCTATGTAGTTCATTACACAATATATAGTAAACAAGGTAACTACCGAATTTAATACATCATATCTCCCAATCTTAAACCAACCAAACATATGGTAAGGAATTTTGTAGCTACCTTATCTTTTAAAGGATTACTCTATATGTTCCAAAACGCATGAGAAATACGATACCTACAACATATCTCACCCAACCTACCTAATTCGTTACAAAATATATAGTAAACACCGTGACTACAGAATTTATTACCTCATATCTTCTAATCGTAAACCAACCCAACTTATGGTTAGGAATTTTGTAGCTACTTTATCTCTTAAAGAATTACTCTATATGTTACAAAATGTATGAGAAATACGATACCTACAACATATCTCACCCAACCTACATAATTCGTCACGAAATATATAGTAAACATCGTAACTACCGAATTTATGACCTTTATCTCCTAATCTTAAACCAACCCAACTCATGGTTAGGAATTTTGTAGCTACCTTATCTCTTAAAAGATTACTCTATATGTTATAAACCTGCTTGAGAAATACGATACCAACAACATATCTCAGCAAACCTACATAATTCGTTACAGAACGTATAGTAAACAAGGTAACTACCAAATTTATTACCCCAAATATCCTAATCTTAAAGTAGCCCAACTTATGGTTAGGAATTTTGTACCTACCTTATCTCTTAAAGAATTACTCTATATTTTACAATATACATCATAAATATGATACCTACAATATATATCACCGAACCTACATAAATCGTTACACAATATATAGTAAACAAGGTAACTACCTAATTTATTTCACCATATCTCCTAATATTAAACCAACCCAACATATGTTAAGGCATTTTGTAGCTACCTTATCTCTTAAAGAATTACTCTATATGTTACTAAACGCTTGAGAAATACGATACGTACAACATATCTCACTGAACCTACGTAATTCTTTACAAAATATATAGTAAACAAGGTAAGTACCGAATTTTTAACCCCATATATCCTAATCTTAAACCAACCAAACTTATGGTAAGGAATTTTGTAGCTACCTTAAATCTTAAAGGATTACTCTCTGTGTTACAAAATGCATGCGAAATATGATACATACAACATATCTCACCCAACATACATAGTCCGTTACACAATATGTAGTAAACAAGGTAACTACTGAATTTATTACACCATATCTCCTAATCTTAAACCAACCCAACATATGGTAAAGCATTTTTTAGCTACCTTATCTCTTAAAGGATTGTTCTATATGTTACAAAAGCATTAGAAATACGATACCTACAACATATCTCACCCAACCAACGTAATTGGTTACGAAATATATAGTACACATCGTAACTACTGAATTTATTACCTCATATCTCCTAATCTTAAACCAACCCAACTTATAGTTAGGAATTTTGTAGCTATCTTATATGTTAAAGGGCCACAATATATGTTACCAAACGCTTGGGAAATACGATACCTACAACATATCTGAACGAACCTATGTAATTCTTTACAAAATATATAGTAAACAAGGTAACTAGCGAATTTATGATGCATCGGTACTGTTCATGTTGCATCCATACTGTTCATGTTGTATCGGTACCGAATAGTTGGTCTGGTTATGGGAAATCTTTAAACCATTTTACAACAAAACATTGGAATATAATACAATAAATAGGTGATATTCCACATCTTGCAAAATATAGTTACATTGAAAACCGAAAACATCCATAATTACATGAGATTAAGTGTTGAAACATATGGAAATAAACAAAAAGTATAAACATCGAATATTTCCACATCTTTTAATCTGAAACAACACCATAAACAGACACAAGTTTACGGTCCTTAGCCACCGCGACCGTCTCATCCTTCACACCTTCTACATCCAAATTTTGTTTTTCATCCATGCTCACACACCTACCAACAAAATATAAGTTTGTTTATATCACATAACTTTATACCACACATAAAATACAACACAACATTTTATTAATGGTTATCGTACCATATTATTCATTAACATATCTCTCTCTGTGTTAAAAACATTTTTTACCTACATATGTGAAATTTCTATCTATTAGTATCGATATCACTTGTACATACCGATATCATTTTCATATTCGATGTCATTCAACATATTCTCATATGTGCACTACTACTACAATATAGATACCATTTATGTCATATCGATATTCTAGTTACCTTCCTTCTATCCCTACTCTCACCCAGCATCGGTATCTGAAGAACAGTACTAATGCTACTTACCCAGAACCATTTCTCAACCTCCGCATTCGTTACAAATATCACCAAACCCGATCCTTAAACTATATGGAAATTGACGTGTTTTAGTAAACTAAGTAAACATTATTAAACTCTTAATCTTAATCCCTCAAAATCATTATTAAACCCTTACTTTTTTCCAAAACCCTAGTAATTTTTCATACACAATTTTCATTTCGGTGACAACTAACACGAAAACTAAACATTATTTTGATGCAAAGAAAACTTTCTTACCTTAATTTACTCCTTACGAAATGCCCCTTCCACGATATCCGCCTATAAAATGAAAGAAAAGTTTTGACGAATGAGGCTATTTTGAAGTTTTGACGAGGGAGGGAGAGTTGAAGTGTAAGCTATTTTGAATTTTTTTTGCCTTTATCAATTCTATTCCGATACCAGGGTTTTATTTTTAGGAGACCGGTTAGCTGGTTGCTCCTTTACCCTTTTTTTCTTTTTTCCCATCAATGGATCACACTGATCTCACCTAGATCTAACGGTCATACCAATGTTGCCTAATATTAGCCTATTTTTAAGGTGTCTAACGCTAGAATCACCCACCAAATAGTGATGGACCTCTTTAAAGCAAATGGTTAGTTGAATTGGGTTTGTACCGAGCGGGGATGGATTTCTTCTAAGAGAAATGATCAATTGAGATTATGTTTGTACCGTTATAAGACATGGGTTATATTTGATAAGTATTGTGAGAGGTCAGAGTAGCGTAGCGGGAATCTTTAAGGACGTCGAAGAGTTGTAAATGTTATAGCATCTTCTTTGTTTTAGGGATACAAATTTTGATGAAGAGATATCTTTTAAGGAGGAGAGAGTTGTAACGACCCAATTATCGAGTTAGTGATTGGATCTTGGGCCCAGGTTATGGGGCTTTATCTTGAAATTTAAGTAAGGGCTTTTAGGTTTGGGCCCATTATTTTGGAAGATAAGATGTTGAATTTTAAATAGGATAGTGAGTGGAAAAGAGGAAGAAGATTTTATGAGGAGAGAGAAGAAGAAAAAAGGGAAATGGATAATGAGAGAAAGAGAGAAAGAGAAGAGGAAATGAGAGAAAACTTGAGGGAGGAGATTTCAAACTCCAATCTACGGAGATACGACCATCCGTTGTCAACACCTCTACCGTCGTTGTGTTCATCTCGCTGAGACGAGTTTGCCGATAGAAGCGGTGTCTCCATAAGAGCCGCCGTTGGAGGGGGTAAGAGAGAGGAAGTTTTGAGTTTTCCAGTTGAGAAGTTTAGAGTGCTCAAATTGAGAAACGGAGGCCACAATCGTGATCAGAGGCTGGTTAACAACTGATTTGGGCATTGACCGCTGTCGTCCGACCACTGGAAGTTGCCACATGCGCTGTCACCTGCGCGTGGACATCATATGGCCGACCAGGCTGTTATAAAAGCTGGGATCAACTGTGGGCTTGAGCCGTTGGGCCAAGTCAACATAAGCTAGTCTATCAAGCTAGCCTTTGAGTTAAGCCGAGCCAGACAAGACGTTGTCGCCGCCGTTGACCGGCGTAAACTTTTTCCAGTGGACCCTATTAGGGGGTTCTCGACGTTTTGATTTTGATGGCGCAGTCTGTTTTGCCAAATTCAAACCTGGTAAATTGTATTTACGCGTTTGACCTTGTGAATTGAATAGTGGATGCATAAATTAATGTAGCTTCGTATTCGTTGATATACGAGGATTATTCGAGATCGAATATTGGATTAAAAGGAATATTCATGAAGCCTGGATAAGGATTTTAGCAATATTCAGTTAAGGTTAGTACACCTCGAACTCTGAAATGCTTCACGAGATTCATAAGTATAATTGCCTTGCTTTTTAGTTGTTGCAAAATAAGTTGATGATAGATAAGCATGTGTTAAGACCGGTATTATGAGACTTGTATGTTTGAAATGCATGATGATGTCATGAATATGATATGACTCGTGGAGGCTTTAAAGACAGTGTAGGGTCGTTTGAGATGCTTGTATAATTACTTGATGATTGTTTGATTGATTGATAATCATGATGACTTGTAGGCTTGTTTGAATAGAATAATGTATTCGATGGAAATTGTGTAAAGGATGAATAATGGTAATATTCGAATAAATAATTATGAAGCTGATAATTAATATTAATTGATTTAATGTGTTAGTAAACCAACCCTAATGACTTTCATAAGCTTTAAGGATCGAATAAAGTGTTGTAAACTGTAATTCAAGAAAATGGTATGAACCCGTGAATAGGGTATCGGTACGAGCTTTGGCCGTATCGGTACACGATTGGGGATCGTATCGGTACTATAGTTGACCGTACCGGTACATGTGGAGATCTATGATTTTCGATAAGTAGTTCTGTATCGTTACACGTGTGAGTATCAATACTCGAAGGTACTATATTAGTGCTCTTGTTCGAGTATCGGTACTTGATACGTTAAATAATTAATAAATGTAAATTAAGGGTGGAATTGATGTGTATATTAATAATTAATTATGTCATGATAAATGAGATAATGATGATTAATAGAGGTAATAAATGAGATTAATTATATACTTCTCCATAATGTATTAACAACTCAGTAATGTGAAATAAAAGATGTGATGATGATTAGCAACAATAAGGGATCCTTGGGATCGTGTTGCTTGCATGCCAGGTAGGCATTTGATTGGTTGAGTCTTCTTGATTGATGGGATCTGGATACCCAGAGAAAGAGTGTTGTAACACCATGGTTAAAGATGTTGAATGTACGTTCCTGAAGCTGTGTGGCACTAGGTCTCATTCGAAGATGCTCGATGAGAGATTCCAAGCATGGGTGTATGTTCCCGAAGCTGTGTGGCACCAGGTCTCACCCAAAGAGTGCACGTTCCCAAAGTTGTGTGGCATCAGGCCTCACTCAAAGTGTATGTTTCTGAAGTTGTGGTTACAACATTGTGTGCTTTAGCTCGGATGATTTGGTATGGTCCTGAGTATGGCTGGGCCTTGTGGGCCATGTGTGATGATTGCTATGATGAGAGCATGTGTTTAGGTGACTAGTGGTAGCGCCGTGTGTTTGTTTATCTCTCCTTATTGCTTGTACTAGCTTGCATGCTTATATTTATGATTAGAATGAAGTATAGTAGAGTAGATGTGTACCACTGAGCTTTGTAAGCTCAGCACTCAGAAACGTTGTTTCTGTGCGTAGGTTGATCGTCGGATCGTGGGTTCGGGGAGCAATATGAGTACGGGATCCCAGCATGTGGAAGTTTTCATAGTACGGTACTTGTGTTTAGTGGGCTATGTATTCATAGGACCTTACGTGGTCGAGTTTGTAATTCTTACTTTTGAAATTGTATGTCAAATGTTTAAACGTTTTAAATTCAAGTGCAGCTCCTTTGTAACGATTTAAAATATTTATTTGTATTTTCAACTGTTGGTTTTAAATGCTTTTGAGAATTATCGTGTTGGGCTAAACCCAGTTTGAGCAATTTTATGGTTTTAGTTTGGGCTTGAGGCCCAAATTATGACATCTGGTTCGGGGTGTTACGACGAGCATGAGTTTAATTTAATTTGGATAAAAACTGATTATCTTATTTTTAAACTTCAACTGACATTGAACTAAATAGAAAAAAAATAATTGGACTGGTTTGATTCATTTAACAAAATAAATGTAATTTTTATAATATTTTTAAATATATTTTCATTGATTTAATAAATGCATACTTATTTTTAAATTAAATAAAAATATAAGTTCAGTCGATTTGAATAGTACGGTTTTTTTATTCCAAATATTATAATGTGATTATATGGTAGTATTTGATCTTTGATTTTACCCTTTAAAAATGTACACACACTATATAGTTTAATTGCTCAAACTTGTATCGATTAGGGATAACAATGCTCCATTTTTTCATTAGTACCACTCGGATTCAACCGAATTAATAATTGAAGAAAATTAACCAAATTTAAAAGAACTCAATAAGATCAAACAAAATTGACTTTTTTGAATTTCTGTTTTTCGAATTATTAACCAACCTTAGGGTTTTGAACTTTGGTAACTTCGATGTTTATTTTGGTTATGTTTTAAAATATCTATATCTTAAATGAGAGTGAGTAAAATTTAACTTGAATTGAAAATTATTTTTTACTTAACTTGAATTTTATAAATTTGAATTAATTCAAATTTTATAAACTTAGACTCAATAAAATTTTACATAAAATTTAAATGATAAGATGAAACTTGAATAACTAAAATACTTACGTAACTTCGATTTTATTTTCTGAAAATAAATTTTTTCTCTTTTCTGTAATTTAGTTCCTCCGCTTTATATTTTATTCAATTTAGTTACATGTCTGTAACTCTTTGCAAATTCTCTTTATCAATTTATTCACTTATTTATACTCCGAACAATATTTTTTCTTAAAATTTCTTCTTTAAATTGGATAGTGTTTGATTTATTAAATAACATTACAAATCTTACTAAAAATATGGGGAAATATGAATATATATATATATATCGAATATGATTAAAAATTATTTAAATTGGAACCAATCAATACCATAAAATTATAAATGTTACAATTAAATTTGAACAAAGACTCGAGTAACTCAACTCGACTTGAAAATGAATCAAATAAAGATTAGATGATAAAATATGACTCGTGAACTGAATTTTTTTCGTTCATCTCGACTGTACTAAATACTCACACCTAATCCTAGGGGATAAAATACACTCCATGACACTTAACTTTGTGTTCGATTTTAAATGAGTCCTTTTTAAAAGTTATAATTTAGTCTCTTAATTAAATTTTGTTACAAACAAGTCATTACGTCGTTGAAATTGAAACGTGTACTAGTATAATAACATTTTTAGTCCCCAAAACTCATACATTATATAATTTTGGTCCTAATTCAAAATAATTTAATAAATATAACTCTTTATATTTAAATTTTTTTGACATCGCACTCTCCTGACACGCCCTTTGATCACTTGTTGCACTCTTTGCTACTGTCAATCAACTCGATAACTGACATATGGGATAGCTCGATAGACACAGTCAATTCACTACTAGAGTAGTGAACAACTGATAGACTAGTGGAACATATTCATCACGACCCTAACGTTGCATGATATTAGAGACAATCACTTCAATAATATTATTGTTAAATATGATAATTTAAATTTTTTAAATTATTTCGAATTAGAATCAAATTAATAGAATTGTATGTTTTGAGGAATAAATAATTATTATAAAGTCATGTTAGATGTGAGTTTCAACGTTAACGATAAGATATGTATTTGTAAAATATATATATATAATAAATTATAACTGAATGACTTTTAGAAGAAAAAATAAGGCTCTTTTGTAAACAAACGCATAATTCAGAGGTGTATTTTTACTCATTTTGTAGAGGAATGTTAGAAAATGAAATATTCATTTACCTAAAAATTCCAACAAAAGAAAAGTTGGGAAAGATCCACTGTGCATTTCCATACGGTTGGAGATAGGGGTGATGAGACCGAGCCTGGGCATGTTTGGATTGACTTGAAAATAATACTAGTGGATTCGCCTCGAGCTCAAAATAGACAGTTTGAACTCGAGTTCAAAGTAGACAGTTTAAACTCGATTTGTGACTCGACGCCGAATCGTTAATTTTTTCAAATTATTTTTAAATATTTTTGTTAAAATTTAAAAAATAACTTGTGACAGAGTATATATATATAGTGTTTTAGTGCATTTGGAGTATATACATATATATATAATTATTTCAAATTTATTCACGAGTTTTTCGAGTCTAATTTAGATCGATTTGATTTTAATTTGTTGATGTCTCAAACTGAGTATAAGTTTGGATCAAATTCAATCAAATCAAATTTTAACCAAATCAAAAGTTCATTATCGCCCCTAATAGAGACGTCAGATATCCCCCACTTGCCAGGCAATACAACGTGCCTCATCTCCAACACCGCCAACCCAATTTCAAATCCCTTAATTACTTTACCACCAAAAACAATATTACCTATCCGGTTTTATTAAATTAACTTTTTTTTAATAAAATTAACTTTTTATTTAAACTACTAAACAAAAAAATAAACACATTAATGATTTGCACACAAAAAATTAATTAAGGACGCATGAATTAAAATCTCTTGTAAAAAATTATTCTACCAGTCTATAAAATAAATAAATAAATAACAAACTGCACAAAATCAATTAATTGAAAATATCTGTCATCATCGATCCACCTATTGTTTTACAAGTTAAATTCCTCTACCTGTATTTTTATCTCTATTATTACAAAACCCACAAGTTAATTCAATGTTATTTCCATTGGAATTAAATTATCATATTTTTAAAATAATACTAATTGTACTATTATAAAAACATTTTTTCTCCCTAATAAGTGGTGGGCGCAATGGTAAGGCACATTGTTCTCCCAAAGAGAGGATCCGAGTTTGAACCTTAGACATTGTTGGGAGGGGAAGTCACGAATCTCGAACATGGACCATAAAATGGATTATGTAATTTACCAAAAAACATTTTTCTCATATATAGTTTTTATACAACTCTTTTAACTGATATAAAAATCAACATTTTTTAATAGTGTGATTACAAGATAATATATGTAAACATTTGTTTTATATACACTTTATAGATAAGAGTTGTTCGAACCCGAATTTACTAGAATGAACATTATCATCTTTTCTATTGAAACCATTTGTTAAAAATAATTGAATTCTACTTTTCTTTGTCTTAACTTTCGCATGCTTTCTAAGCTTCTTGGTTTAGTTTTGTTGTAAAAATAAGGTTACTTATAAAACAAAATATGATTGCTCCTATTTTCTCGGACAAGGAGAGACCTAACGGGGAAAACCCTAGTTTAGGGGGTTTTACATTTTCAGGGGGCCAGCCGCCGGGAGGAGGGTCGTCGGCGGTGGCCCCGCCTTCATCGGGTGGCCCGGAACCTAAACATGTAGGGAGGGACTCGTGTGATGAGCGGACGGTACCTATGGAGGTGGTTGGTTCGGATAGTATGGAGGCTGGTTGCGATGCGGGGAACGGCTTGCCGCCTGCTGGGAAGCCAGTGGTGGCTGCTGCTGACGATAGGTTGGGGGCAGTTACGTCGGGTCTGAGCAAAGGGTCATACGCGGATATGGTTGCGCGGTCGGACAACGCCGGTGGTAGGCATAAACCTGGTGTGGCCACGGATGGGGTCAAGTTCTGGAGTTTGATTTTTCGATTGATCACAGCGGAGCGTTTCTAAAAATTAGGTTTTCAGAGCGGGTGCATGCATCGATCGACGATAGTATGAAGCGTGCAGTGATCGTCCGTCTCCTTGGGCGTAGCATTGGATATAAGACGTTACTATCTCGGATTCCTAGCCTTTGGGCACCAGAAGGTAACTACCAAGTCGTAGACTTAGATAACAATTATTTCCTAGTGAACTTTGATTTGATGGAGGATTATACGAGGGTGCTCTTAGCTGGTCCTTGGACTATATACGGTAGTTACTTAACAGTGCAACCGTGGTCGCGGTCCTTCTCGACATCGCACAAGCATCCTTCGCAAGTTATGGTTTGGATACGCCTCCCGGGTCTTCCATATCGTTACTATACTAAGGCGCTGTTTAAATTGATTGGAAGTATTATTGGAACTATTGTCCGCATTGATTACAATACGACGGCAGCTGAAAGGGGTAAGTTTGCGAGACTTGATGTGCTAGTGGACCTGAATAAGTCGTTGCTACCGTGTATTGGTATCGATGGTTTTACGCAGAAGCTAGAGTATGAGGGTCTACATCAAATTTGTTTTAAATGTGGTATCTACGGACACTTGTCGGATGGGTGTGGCATGAGTGACAATGCAGAATCGGATAAAGGGAATATGGTCGTTGAGCAGCTGAGTGAAGGGATGACGGGATCGGAGACTAGCTCGGATAATATGTATGGACCGTGGATGGTGGTCGATGCTAGGAAAAGAAGGCCGCGGAAGGTGGTGGGACAGCAACAGCATGCGGATGGCATGCATGGGTCCGGAGGGTCGAGGTTTGGTGTGTTAGGAGAGGACGACAACATGAAGGAGGGGGCTGGTGCTGATGTGCAGAGAGGAGTGCCGCAGGGGGTGTGGGGTGTGCAGCGGGATGCTGGGCTGGGGCTTCGAGGTGCCAAGGAGAGGGGTACGGCTGCGCAGCGGCCCCATACAAGGGGATTGTGACTGCAGCGGATGATAATGCTGCTGGGAATGGTAAGGATGGCATGCAAAAGAGTGGTGCGTCGTCCAGTGTGGGGCGAATCCCTTTGGTGGATGTTTCGAACATGAAAGCTAAGCAGTATGAGGGTACTGAGGTGGTCTCGATGACACCTAATTTGGAAGTGCAAGTGCAAGCTCATAAGTCGAGTATTGCCACTGGGACTCATAGAGCGGTTATTATTGCGGAAGGTGATGCAACTAAGGGAGTTGTGGGAGGCAAGCGGAAGGATGCTAGCCGAGGGAAGAGTCTTTTTCCGGTAAAGGCTGCGCTTAAGAAGTATTTGAAGCAGTCAAAGCGTGGTCATGTGACGCGCCACCAGCAAAGCCGGTTTTGGCGGAATGGGTCCAATCATTTTCGGGTAAGCTGCAGGATTTGTATGATCATGCCATTTTGAATGTAGCAGGGGCGACAAGCGGAGATGGGATCCCTCACGCTAATATATTGGAGTCGACTCCCACGGTTCCGAGCTTGGTTGCAAGAGCGGGAGAGAGTGAGGTGGTCGATGATGGGGTTGGCAAGGAGAACATTGTTCCGTCCTGTTAAGGTTCTTTTTTCTACCTTTGTTATCTTTTTAATGATTAAGTTAATGTTTTGGAACTGTCAGGGTGTGACGAGCCCGGAATTTCACCGTCAATTTCGTGATTTTGTGCGGAAGCATGACCCTAGGGTGGTTTGTCTCGTTGAACCAAGGGTTAGTCGTGTTCAGGCGGATAGAGTTATTCGCAGGTTGGGATTTGGAAATTTTTATCGTGTGGAGTGTCGGGGTTTTAGTGGTGGTGTTTGGGTCCTTTGGCGTGAGGATGTTCAGGTTGAGATTTTAGTTGTGGCGAATCAGTTCGTGCATAGGAAATTTTTTGATGAATCTGTTAATCGGTGGGTCCTTTTTACGGCTGTTTATGCTTCCCCGACGGCATCAACGCGGAGGTTAGTGTGGGATCATTTGCTCAGACTTCGACCAAGTGGGAATCAGGCGTGGGTGTTAGGAGGTGATTTTAATTGTATCCTTCGTGACGGGGAATGTTATGGTAGCAGCTCGGGGTTATCAGGTGTTAGCTCGCTGTTTCAGGAGTTTGTTTTTACGGCAGGCTTGTTTGAGGTTGATTATAGAGGTGACGGCTTTACTTGGAGACGTGGGAGGTTATTCAAACGCCTCAATAGGTGTTTGGTGAATAGAGCTTGGCAGGATCTTTTCCCTCATAGTCTAGTGTTGCACCTCGACCGTTTGGGGTCTGATCATTGTCCGCTTATCCTAGATAGGTAAACTCATACCGACACTGATGATGATAGATTGTTCCGTTTCATTGCAGCTTGGCAGGACCATCCCGATTTTGCTAACTTGTTAAGGGATAGTTGGAGGCCGATGGATTCGGTTGAACATAATATCGCTAGGCTTAGAACTAGTGTTTCGAATTGGAATGTTGAGGTGTTTGGGCACATTGGTAACCGAAAGAGGAAACTGTTGGCACGCCTAAGAGGTATTGATAGGGCTCTCAGGCGTAATTATTCGGCATCGTTAGTAGAGTTGGAGAAGTCCCTCTGGGCAGAGCTCGATATTGTTTTAGAGTAGGAGGAGAGTCTCTGGTTCCAGAAGTCGAGATGTCGTTGGTTCATGCAAGGAGATAGGAATACCAAGTACTTTCATGCCTCCACGATTAGCCGGAGGAAGAGGAATTTGATCACTCGGTTGTGTGATGGTGATGGTCGTTGGTTAGACTCTCAGGATGAGCTTTGGCGGCATGCTATTGAATTCTACAGTAGTCTCTTTACTAGCGGCAATACAGATGCATCTCAGTATTCCATCCGCGGTAAATTTCCTGGCCTTTCTAGTTCTGCTACTGCTTTCTTTGATAACCCTGTATCTGTGGATGAGGTTCGCAAGGCGGTTTTCCAGATGGATGCGTTTAAAGCACCTGGTAGGAACTGGAACATTGTTGGGCCGGATGTATGTCGTTTGGTACAGGATATTTTTGAGGGGGGCCCTTTTCCGGATAGTTTGAATGATACTCTGTTGGTTTTGATTCCGAAAGTGAAGTCGCCAGAGAATATGACACAATTTAGGCCTATCAGCCTTTGCTAGGTCTTGTACAAGATTGTGACTAAAGTTATTGTGAATAGGATTAAGCCTTTTATCCCTGAGTGGGTAAAGGATAATCAAACGAGCTTCGTTCATGGCCGTATTATTTCGGATAATATTATAATTGCCCAGGAGGTGGTACACTCCATGCGTCGCAAGACTGGTGCTAAGGGGTGGATGGTGGTGAAAATTGATCTGGAGAAGGCGTATGATCGTCTTGAGTGGAACTTTATAGCGGATACGCTTTGTGATGTTGGTTTGCCGAGGAAGGTACGGGATTTGATTATGCATTGCGTGTTGTTTGTATCGACAAGTATTTTGTGGAATGGGGTGCAGACAGAGCATTTTCGACCGTCTAGGGGAATCATGCAAGGTGACCCGTTATCGTCGTACCTTTCTGTTCTTTGTATGGAGCGGCTTGGTCATCTTATTGAGCTCAGGTTATCACAAGGGGCACGGAAGGGGTTTCGGGTGTCGAGACAATCCCCGACTATTTCTCACCTCATGTTTGCAGATGATATGGTTTTGTTTGCGGAGGCCTCGATGAAGCAGGTTGGGGTGATCCATTCGGTCTTAGCCGAGTTTTGTAGTGCTTCTGGAATGAAAGTGAGTGTGGCAAAAACGAATGTTTTCTTTTCCAAAAATGTTCCACGCTCGCTCCGCAGTTCAATTTGCACGGTGTGTGGTTTTATGGAAGTTCAGAATTTAGGTAGATATTTGGGGGTGCCTATGTTACATCAAAGGGTCACTAATGGAACGTATGGTTTTTTAGTTGAGAAGGTTCGGGACCGCTTGAATGGGTGGAAGGCGAGATATCTATCGTTTGCTGGGCGCATCGTCTTAGCAAAATCGGTGCTTTCGGCGATTCATTCCTATTGCATGCAGACGACTAAGATTCCAAAGGGGGTATGCGATAAAATTGAAGGAATTATATGTGTGTTTATTTGGGGTAACTCGACGTTGAAACGGGCGGTTCATCTTGTAAAATGGGAGGAGGTTGTGTCGCCTACTGATAGGGGTGGCCTTGGTTTCAAACTCTTAGACCAACATAATGACGCTTTTCTTATGAAAGTGGCTTATAACATTGTGGTGAAAACGGACCAGCTTTGGGTACGTTTTTTACGAGCCAAGTATAAATGCTACGACCGCATTCCGGCTACAATTTTTAAGAATAATTGCTTGGTTCTTTGAAGAGGTGTGAGTGCAGTTTGGGATGATGTTAGGGATGGGATTGTGTGGAATATTGGTGATGGTGCGACGGTGGACTTTTGGAAAGACAATTTGCTGGCAGATATTGGCCCTCTTAGTTCTTGTTGCCCGCGAACAACGGTGGATATGGCCCCAACACCGGTTAAAGACATGGTTGATGGTGGAGGGAACTGGATATGGGCGGCTTTTCGAGACATATGACCCATGCATGTGTTGGATCACATCGCAGTGATAAAGCCGCCTACAGCTTCGAATGGCCCCGACTGGCCAGGGTGGAGGTGGAGCAGAACGCGAACCTTCACTGTTCAGTCTGCATATGACGCGTGATCCCAGCAGTTTGTTGAGGCGGAGGATGGTTTATGGAAGACGATTCACGCGTACAAAGGTTTGTCGCGAATAAAGGCTTTCCTTTGGCTTATCGGGAAAGGTCGGCTCTTAACGAATGAGGAAAGGGCCCGACGACATTTAACGGACTCGGACGCATGTGCGGTATGTGGGGCAACTTGCAAAGACATTGAACACATCCTTCGCCACTGTCCCACGGCAGTTTCGACTTGGATCAAACCGCAATGCTTGGCGAGGTTCTTGGCGTTTCCCATGAGGGAATGGTTGAAGAGGAACCTGATGTCGGGTGATGGCTTTGCGAGGGATGCTTCGGACTGGGGCGTGCTATTCGGGGGCATCCTTTGGACCCTATGGCGCATTTGAAATGAGAAGGTTTTCGGGAGTTGGATCCCGCATGGTGCAGGGGTCGTCGATAGTAGCAGGCGTTTGGCTGCTGGTGCACAACGTGCACAGCAAACCTGCATCCAAATCTCGCTTGTTGATGCAGCTAGACAGCAGGTACGGGGGCGAAGATGGTGTCCGCCGAAGAAGGGGACTATTAAGCTTAATGTGGATGGCGCGAGGAGTGATTTCGATGGCGACGCCTCTTATGGAGGGGTTGTCCGTGACTCTTAAGGTAATTGGATCACCGGTTTTACAAAGTTCATTGGAAAATGCTCGGTGTTTGAAGCGGAGCTTTGGGCGGTGTTTGAAGGCCTTAGGTGTGCTATGGGTGTCGATGGGGTGAGTATAGTGGTGGAGACGGATAATTTGGATGTGTTTCGCGCGTTATCGGGTATGTCTCCTTGTTTGAGGTCATCATCTTTGATTGATTCTATTCAAAATCTTGATTTGATCCATGGTGGAGTGGAGTTTCGACATATTTGCCGCGACGCAAATAGAGTGGCGGATGCGATGGCGAAGTTGGCGGTTCGGGCTAACTTTGAGGCCTGTGTGTTTAATAGTGTTCTGGTTGAGGTGTTCGGCCTTTTGAGGGAAGATTGTCCCTAGGTTGTGTTTGGTTTTGTTGATCACCTTTTATCGTGGCTTGTACGGATTTTTCATAGGTACTCTTTTCCTTCATTAGGTTAGGAGGGTTTTTAATGAGGCCTATGTAAATCCTCTCTCATTTTTTATCAAAAATAAATAAATAAATGAATTCTTTTACAAGGATTTATATTTAATACACGGATGGTGGAAACTAAAAGTGGAAACTAAAACAAGCGCCTTAATTGTAGGGTTTAGGGACTCAGTTTAGGGTGTAGGAATTAGAGATTTAGGTGTAGGGTTTAGAATTTAAGGATAATTGTAACACACTAAATCTGGATGCCACATTTGGGACATAAGCCCAACCTGTTACCATAAAATTTCTCAACTTGGTTTAGCCCAAACAAAATACTTTCCAAAAACATTTAAATCTAACAGTTGAAAATATAGATAAATGCTTAAATCGTTTCAAAGGAGCTCCAATTTAATTTAAAACATTTGAAAATTAGACTTGATCAATACAATTTCAAATAAGAGTTACAGACTCGATAACGTAAGGTCCTATGAATACTCATCCCACTAAATACAAGTAGTCTACTCTGGTAAACACCGCTTGTTGGATTCTCGTACTGATAGTGCTCCTCGGTCCCGCAATCCAACAATCAACCTATGCATGGAAACAACAGTTCCAAGTGTTGAGCTTACAAAGCTCGGTGGTACACTTCATGCTAATAAAAAACGTAAGCATGAAAGCTAGTCCGAGAAATAAGGGGAGATAATAAACATGTGGCGCTACCACTAGTCGCCTAAACACATGCTCAAATCATGTAAGTCATCATACATGGCACACAAGGCCCAACTATACTCACGATCTCATCAGATCAATCTAGGCAAAAACACACAAAGTAGAACCAAAAACCTGGAGTGAGAACTGGGGACACAAAGCATCAGAAACGTACACTCTGCGAGAGACCCAAGGCCATACAGCATCGAGAACGTACGCTCTATACTCTATAATACCTAAGTGAGACCCGGGGCCACACAGTGTCGAGAACGTATACTCTATACTCAGAATCCTCCTTCGAGTATCTTCAAATGAGACCCGGTGCCACACAACGTCGGGAATGTACATTCGGCATCTTCAACCATGGTGTTGCAACACTCTCATTGGGTATTCGGATCACATCAATCAAATGACTCAACCAATCAAATGCCTATTGGGCATACAAGCAATGTGATCCCAAAGATCTCCTTATCGTTGTTAAACGTCATCACATCATTTATTTTACATTACTAAGTTATTAATACATTATGGAGAAGTATATGATTAATCTCATTTATTATCTCTATTATTCCATGTTATCTCATTTATTAAGGCATAAATCTAATATTAATTATTCACATCAATTTCCCTCTTTAATTTGCATTTATAGATTATTTAGCGCATCAAGCACTGGTACTCAAACACGAGTATCGATACGGTACCCTCGAGTACCGATACTCATACGCGAAACGATACTAAAATTACTTACTAAAAATCTCAAATTTCCTTGAATATGGATCGACCTATATCGATACGGTGCCGAATAGCGTATCAATGCAGTCGGAGCCTGTACCGATACCCTAATCACAAGCTCGGACCATATTAGCAAATTACGAAGTTACGAGGCTTTATTCGATCCATAAAGCTTATAAAAGTTATTAGGGTTTGTTTACTAACACATTTAAGGGTTTGTTTACTAACACATTTAAGGGTTTGTTTACTAACACATTTAATCATTTAATATCACTTACCAGCTTTATGGTCATTTAATCGAATAATTTCTGATATTTGTCCTTTACACATAATTTTCCGTCAACACATTAATTTCCATACTCTAGCACTCAATCATCACAACATACAATTCAAATAGTCATCAAATAAATAAACGAATATCAGAACTACCCCACATGGTCTCTAAAGTCTATGTAAGTCAAGTCATAACCTTAAATCTTATCATGTACTTCATAATTATCAAGTCTCATAATATCGGTCTCTAACATGCTTATTCATCACCTACCTATTTTGCAGACACTAACATACAAAATAATCACATTTATGATGCTCATAAAGAATTAGGAGGTCGAAGCGTACAAACCTCAAGCGGTATCGGTAATTCCTCACTTAAGCTCCTGCAAACATCTCATTTAATCACACGCTCGAGTTCGCACTATCCTCGTATAACAATAAATATGACTACATAAGCAAATTCGCATTATCGAACTAATTTAGAGGATAAAACGTGTAAAAACAGCTTACTAGGTTCAAATGTAGCGAAACGGACTATGCCAACACACATAGAACGTCGAAAACCCCATTGTAAGGTCCCCAAAAAAAGTACACGGTCGGTCAAAGGCAGTCGTGTAGCGCGGTGCGGTCGGGTAGGACGGTCTGGTATGGTTTGGTTTACCAGGCCAAGGCATGGTTCGGTTGTGAGTCAAGCCCATGCGTACGCGACAGCACATGTGGCATTCTCTGGTGGCAGACGATGACCAAATTTTGTAAAATGGAATTCAAAGCTTCCCCTCTCTTTTTCTCCCACTTTTCTCTTTTCTCTCTCTCAAATAAATATATCTTACTCCCATTTTACCATCCACCCACCAACTCCTTTTAAATATTCAAAACTATTATCCCAACATTTTGATAAAATAATAATTAATTAATTAACACATGTCATCCTCCTTATTTTCACTTTAGAATTAACTTTAAATTCTTATTCAGATTAATCCAATAATCCATTTAATGAGCTTTCAATTTTATTTCTCCCAAACTAAATCTTAAAATATTTAAATTCGGATCCACGATCCAAATTATTAACCCGAAATTGGGTCGTCATAACTCTCCCCACCTTAAAAGAAAATTTTGTCCTCGAAATTCGTATTCATAAATCTGAAGAAATGCTAAAACTTTAATAACTCTTCAACGTCCTCAAATGTTTCCTGTTGCGCTACTCTAATCTCACATAACACTTATCGATTATAGCTCATACCTTTTATCGGTACCAACATAATCTCAAAAGATTCTTTTTCTTAGAGGGACTTGTTCTCACTCGATGGGTTACTGAAGGCATGGAATAAACCCAACTCTACCTCGTCAAAATCGTCACCTAAATACATCACTAAGGAAATCTAACTTATACGATAAGACCCGAAAAGGTTGGTATACAACAGAATCTCTTACATTGCCTCATGCGATAAAAAGAAACATAGGGGATCAAGTAGACGTTACAACCAAAACAAAATGATTCCTCTCATGGTGACTTTCCGTAGGTGAATCAACCTCTGTTGGCATCCTTATCAATGTCATTTCTTGCATGCAGCAAGACTTCTGAAATCAAATGACGTCTCGACTCATCTCAAGCATTGTCCTTAAACTCGGAATGATAACTTGCTTCGGTAACTATTACAACTCCCACTAACTCAACGCAATGGAGTCTCTTACTCAAAACTACATCGTGTCTGGTAACATGTCATTTACACACTCACTAGGATCTGTCATCGCGTGAAATCCCACTAAAGGATAAGGTTCCATCACGAACCTTGAGTCTCGTATAAAAAGATAGAATGGGCACATTGTAGTGTCATACGATCCAAACCACAAACAACCCAAGTAGACATTCTACTTGGATTTCGCCCTTGCTGAAAATAAGCGAACGAGACTTTCCAAGAAATATACCATCATTCAAAATATAATCCCATCGAAACTATGCACTCGCAAATCCACTACAAAATCCACGGTCGTTCTATTTAATTTCCACAGAGAAAATCTCGAAGCATCCCTATTAACCATAGGGAACTCGATGGTTAACTCCCATCTGATGGCAAGTCGAATACTTATCAACAAACTTAGACATACATCTCGATATTGTCTCTCACTTAAATACAATTGGATGTTACTTCTCACAGTTTCCAAAGCTAACCAATCCCCAACTCAGAGCTTAACTAACAAAACACATATGTATTGGTACCGACTGGTCTGTACTGATATCGGATGAGTCAAGTACCAGTACCACATAGAGCTAGTATCATCACCCTCTCATACGGTCATCACTTGAAATATTTGGTTGGTTCACGTGAACATCATAATACTCTAACTCGAACTGAACTGTGTAGTCCCTCGCTCATCAAGCTCATCTCACTTAGGTGGTGACTAATCACACAATCAAAGGTTCTTAATTACTTCGATTCACAACATGTCCCAAATCTCAAACTCCTTAGCAAACAAGCCCTCAAAATTCCTCGATGTTGGGTAGACACAATCCTTCCCTCTTCTCGCACAACATATGTCATTGTCAGGATAACAAAACATCCTCAAGGACCTCAAATTCTTACTTGACTCTAATCGAGTCACCGCCACTATCACAACAAAACAGCCTCGAGCAGCTTGAATCTCCATTGATGTTCCTTGGCTCATTCCACAAAAATTGTGATACCAATCAAAGCATTTATGAAGTCTCAACCCTTGTCTCTTTAATTGATCATACGGTAACTAGTGTCTTCCACACAAAAGTGCATTGGATAATTATCGTGTTAACGCTAAAACAACCAATGTTAAAATATCTTGTACGTCAATGCAGACATCCAACATTACTACGACACGTCTTAGAGAGAGAAAACCTCATTTCGAAAGTCATTTCAAAATCTCTAGCCTTTAACACATTGGCCTTAAGCATTTCATCCTCGAAATAAACTCGAAAACACATATGTACACCAAAATCGGTCGAACGAGTCATCCACCTTGAGGGGTAGATAACGAACTTTCACTATCACTTAACAAGCTGCTAACGGTTTAAGCATCACCTCGACGAACCAACTTCTCATTGGTTCATGAGTTCGGTTCACCTCTGAGCGAAACACATAGACAAAAGAAACCTCATTCAAGTTGCACCCTCGTAATTGAACCTTTGACTTTCTCAATTAGGTCGGTTTCCTCTAATATGAGCGATGAGCACGGACGCCAAACTCGGCCTTACTTTAATGTCTACTCACGTCCTTAACAATGAGGAAGTCCTGAAGAATCCTCTAAGAAGCATAAACAAATACTCCGGCAGTCTAAAAGCTCTCAAGCGTCAAACTCTCTACATTGGCATCTATCAAACGGTCAAACATGTCTCACAATCCCATTGCGCCATTCTTAAAATGACCATTACGGAAATCAGGATAAAATGGCAATGATTCAACATTCTTATTACCAAAGGATTGGTTCCCTCGAGGTCTCGAGGCCTCGAGCACATTTCTTGACACCACAGGCTAGCGTCGCTCTTGATTAACCAAATCAATTTCCAAGGTGCAACAACTCTCAAGAAGGTAGCTCTACTAGACTTGTAGAATGTCTAACTTCAGTCACACTCAGACGAACTAGTGGATCTTGAATCCATTATCTCCAAGAAATGCCCCTGAGAAGGGCGATGATACTTCCCAAGTATCAACAAGACTCTTTCTAAGAGAACAAAGAGTCCTCCAACTAATGTGCATTCATTAATCGACTTCGAGAGTGAGATATCCATACCCGTATCACAAACGTTAATCACTAATAACCATGAAGATTCTTTGTCAAAGGCTTCAAAATGACTACTACATACAACAAAGTCACCATTCAAGTGACGAGAAGAGGACACATCCTCAACTCCGACATCATTAAACTAACTCACATCTCAACAGTCCGAGACAACCTCACACCCATAATTTCTCTTATGAGCGACTCAACTCTTAACTCGTCTCTCGCGACCAAGGTTGTAAGCATCTTAGCGTTGTAATATCGATCACACCATTAGGATTCCAGTCTTAAGGAGTATGAACTTAATTTAAGGGCTTGTATTCACTAAACACCTTACTACAACACATATACCACCCAAAGGTTTCCTAGAATTGGCTAAACCTAAGCTCTGATACCACTAAATGCAACACCTTAAACTTGGATGTCACATTTGGGCCTTAAGCCCAACCCGTTACCATAAAATTTCTCAACTTGGTTTAGCCTAAACAAAATACTTTCCAAAGACACTTAAATCTAACAGTTGAAAAGATAGATAAATGGTTTAAATCATTTCAAATGAGCTCCAATTTAATTTAAAACATTTGAACATTAGACTTGATCAATACAATTCCAAATAAAAGTTGCAAACTCGGTCACATAAGGTCCTACGAATACTCAGCCCACTAAATACAAGTATTGTACTCAGGTAAACATCGGTTGTTGGATTTCTGTAATAATAGAGCTCATCGGTTCCGTGATCCAGCGATCAACCTACGCACAGAAACAACGATTCCGAATGCTGAGCTTACAAAGATCAGTGGTACACATCTACTCTACTATACTTCATGCTAATCATAAATGTAAGCATACAAGCTAATACGAGCAATAAGAAGAGATAATAAACATGTGGCGCTACCACTAGTTGCCTAAACACATGCTCAAAACATGCAAGTCATCATACATGGCACATAAGGCCCAACCATACACGTGATCTCATCAGATACTCTAAGAAAAAGCACACAAAGTAGAACCACAAACCTGGAATGAGATTTGGGGTCACACAGCACCGAAAACGCACGCTCTATGCTCTATAATACCCGAGTGAGACCCGAGGCCACAAGGCTTCAGGAACGTACACTCTATACTCAAAATCTCCCTCGACTATGGTGTTGCAACACTCTCATTGGGTATCTGGATCCCATCAATCAAATGACTCAATCAATCAATCACCTATTTGGCATACAAGTAACATGATCCCAAGGATCTCCCTATCGTTACTAAACGTCATCACATCATTTATTTTACATTACTGAGTTGTTAATACATTATATAAAAGTATATGATTAATCTCATTTATGGTCTCCATTACTCAAAGTTATCTCATTTATTAAGACATAAATCAATTATTAATTATACACATCAATTTCCCTTTTAAATTTGCATTTATAAATTATTTAGTGTATCGGGTATCGGTACTCAAACATGAGTATCAATACTGAAATTGCTTACTAGAAATCTCAAATTACCCTGAGTACAGGTACAGGTCGACTCGTACTGATACAGTGTTGAATAGCGTACTAGTACAGCCGAAGCTCATACCAATACCCTAATCACGAGCTAAAACCATATTAGCGAATTACAAAGTTATGAGGCTTTATTTAATCCCTAAAGCTTATAAAAGTTATCAGGGTTTGTTTACTAACGAATTTAATCATTTAATATCACTTACCGACTTTGTGGTCATTTAATCAAATAATTTCTGATATTTGTCCTTTACGCATAATTTTCCGTCAACACTTTAATTTCCGCACTCTAGCACTTAATCATCGGAACATGTAATTCAAACAATCATCACATAAATATACGAATATTCGAACGACCCCATGCAGTCTCTAAAGTTTATACGAGTCAAGTCATAACCTTAAATTTCATCATGCACTTCATAATTATCAAGTCCCATAATACTGGTCTCTAACATGCTTATTCATCATATACCTATTTCGCAGACACTAACTCGCAAATCAATCACATTTATGATGCTCATGAAGTATTAGGAGTTCAAAGTGTACTAACCTCAAGCAGTATCTGTAATTCCTCACTTAAGCTCCTCCAAGCATCTCATTTAACCCCACCTTTGTGTCCGCATTATCCTCGTATAACAATGAATATGACTATATAAGTGAATTCATATTATCAGACTAATTTAGAGGATAAAATGCGCAAAAACGGCTTACCAAGTTTGAATTTGGCGAAACGGATTGCGCCAACGTACTCAGAACATCGAAAACCCCCGTATAGGGTCCCCTGAAAAAATTCAACAGTCGGTCAACGACGGTTGTGTAGCGCGGCGCGGTCAAGCAAGTGGTTTGGTCTGGTTCAGCCCAATCCGGTTCGGCCCAGCCAGTCTGGTTCACCAGGCCAATGCCTGATTCGGCAGTGCGTGCGGCGTCTTCAAGTGGCAGACGACGACCAAATTTTGCAGAACGAGATTCAAAGATCCATCCCTCTTTTTATCCCACTTTTCTCTTATCTCTCTCTTAAACAAAAAATATATTCCTCCCCATTTACCACCCACCCACCAACCCCTTTTTAAAAAATCAAAACTCTTATCCCAACATTCAGATATAAAATAATTAATTCGAATCAATAAATTTTTATGATGTTCCAATTTTAATTCTCCCAAATTAAATCTAAAATCTTAAAATATTTAAATCCGAATCCACGATCCAAATTACTAACTCGAAATTGGGTCGTTACAAGTCTCCCTACTTTAAAAGAAAATTTGTCCTAGAAATTTGAATCCATAAATCAGAAGAAAAGATAAAATTTTAATAACTGTTCAACGTCCTCAAATGTTTCTCGTTGCGCTACTCTGATCTCAAACAACACTTTCGATTATAACCATTGCCTTTTATCGGTACCAACATCATCTCAACTGATTCTTTTTCTTAGAGGGACTCGTTCTCACTCGGTGCATTACTGAAAGCATGAACTAAACTCAACTCTACCTCGTCAAAAACATCACCCAAATACGTCACTAAGAAAATCTAACTTATACGATAAGACCTGAAAATGTTGGCATACAACAGAATCTCTTCCACAGCCTCACACGATAAAAAGAAACATAGGGGTCAAACAGCCTTTAAAACTAAAACGAAATGATTCCTCTCATGGTGAGTTTCCGTAGGTGACTCAACCTCTGTTGGTATCCTTATCAATAGCATTGCTTGCCTAGCACAAGGCTTTTGAAAGCGAATGATGTCTCGACTAGTTTCAAGCATTGTCCTTAAACTCGGCATGATAACTTGCTTCGGCAACTATTAAAACTCTCACTAACCTCAAGATGTATCGATAATTCCTCACTTAAGCTCCTCCAAACATCTTATTTAATCCCACGCTCGAGTCCGCATTATCCTCGTATAACAATAAATATGACTACATAAGCAAGTTCGCATTATTGAACTACTTTTAAGGATAAAACGCATACAGATAGCTTTCCATGTTCGAATTTGGCAAAACGGACTGTCCCAACAGATAGAACGTCGAAAAACCCCTAGAAAATGTCAATGGTCGGTAAACGACGGTCGGGCAGGGCAGTATGGTCCAGTTCAGCTCAATTCGTTTCGGCCCAATCGGTCTGGTTCACTAGGCCTAAGCCTGGTTCGACTGTGAGGCACGCCCACACATAGGCGGCGATGCGTGCGGTGTCCTATGGCGACCAAATTTTGCAGATCGACAAATCTCGAGCTAGGGATTCCAATGGTCATGATGGCTTTCGATGGTGGCTGGTGAAACATGCTGAACCAACTTCGCCATATCTTTTTCCTTATTACCCCGGCGAGTGACGGCAGCGACGGTGACAGGGTGACCATTGGTCCTCTCGACAAGGCAGAGCTGATGGCGGCGGTGGTGTCGTACGTGGTGGATTCAATGACAAAATATCGGGATTCAAAGCTGCATCCCTTTTTTTCTCCCACTTTTCGCTTTTCTCTTTCTCAAACAAAAATATCTTCCTCCCCTTTTTCAACCACCACTAACCCCTTTTAAAAATTCAAAACTTTTATCCCAACATTTGGATAAAATAATAATTAATTAATAAACAAATATCATCCTCCTTATTTTCACTTTAGACTCAACTTTAAATTCTTATTCAAATTAATCCAATAATCCATTTAATGAGCTTTCAATTTTATTCCTCCCAAATTAAATCTTAAATCTTAAAATATTTAAATTCGGATGCACGATCCAAATTACTAACCCGGAATTGGGTCATTACAATAATGGTTAGAATTTAGGGGTTAAGGTTAGAATTTAAGGTTTAGAGGTTATATGTAACGACCCAAAATTTTTAAGTTAATAATTGGGCCTTGGATCCTGGTTTGAATCCTTTAAGTTGGTGAAATAAATTAGGAAGAATTTAAGTTGAGGCTCGGTTTAAGGAAATTAAGAACTTAAATGGAAAAAGGCAAAGTTTGTGTCTAAAAACGAAAATAAGATGAAAGAATGGGTTTTTATTAATGGTGTTTGAAATTTAAATAGGTATGGTGGTTGAAAAAGTGGAAGAAGATGTTATGAAAAAAAAGATATATATATATATATATATATATGGTTAAGATCAACTTACACAGTGTAAAACTCTTTAAGTTTTACATGTTTTTTGGATCGTTAGATGGGGAAAATGGATGGCTGAGATTAACTCCTTACTTTTTTTCAAGTGATAATCTTCACATATTCTACTGTTAATCTCATCCATCCGTTTCACCCATCTAATGATTTAAAATCGTGTAAAACTTAGAAAGTTTTACACTGTGTAATTGGATCTTATCCCATATATATATATATATATATATATATATATATATATATAGAGAGAGAGAGAGAGAGAGAGAGAGAGAGAGAAAGAGATGGGAAAGTGAGAAGTGAGGGAAAAGGGGGAGTTAAGAGACTTTTGAAAGGTTGGAGCATTCAAGCTTCTTTTCACTATCTTTCAGGCCGTTGGGAGTGACATCGTTGGTGCCATCGAGTAGAGCTTACCGAGACGCATCCGCTGGTGGTCATCATGTTACTATCGTCGTCGCCACTCGCATGGGTATCATATCGATACTCATGTCTGAGTACATGTACCCACTAAACGAAATAATCTATAATGCTAATAAAAAGATAGAAATCGACGTGAAAGATTAATGAATTGTTATATGCCTTAATTGATGAGATAAATACAGATTAATGAGATAATGCGGATTAATGAAATAATTAATGATGATCTTAACCATAAAATGCGGATTAATGAATTGTTATATGCCTTAATTGGTGAGATAAATATTTTGGGTTAATTCGATTAATTCAATTAATTAACCGATTTTAAACCGATTTAATCAATAATTGAAATTTGAAAAACCTCTTAATCATTAGCCGAAACCTAAAATTATGTAACAGATTAACCAATTTTATTTTGTTCGTTCGGTTAGTTCGATTTAACCGAACAATGAACACCCTAGCCGAAAAGAAAGATGTTTTTAATGAGTCATAAAATGGGACTTGTCAACTCGAATAACTAAAAATTTTGACTCGACTCGATCTAATACTCACCCTTAGACATATGTGAATAAATTTAAACGAACATAAATGAACGAATTACCGAACATTCACGAACATAAATGAACGAAGGAGCCCTTTGTTCGTGTTCGTTCATTTACTTAAACGCACAAAAAACTTTGTTCATGTTCGTTCGTTTAATAAATCAACGAATATAAACGAACTTCCCGCCGAACGGTTCACTAAACGTTCGGTTCGTTTACAGCCCTAGATGCTATGTGACTCAAGACCTTATTCGTTGATACTCAATGAGAGATTTCGAGTATGGGTTCTTGATCTGAGACTATGTGGTACCGGGTCTCACCTGAGTGTATGATTATGAGGCTATGTGATGTCGAATATCACTCAGAGTATGCGTTCTCGAGGCTATGTGACATTATGCCTCACTCCAGGTTTGTGGTTATAAGCTGTGTGTTTTTGATCGTATGATTTGGTGAGATCTCGAGTATGGTTGGGCCTTGTGTGCTATGTTTGATATTTTACATGATAGGAGTTTGTGTTTAGGTTGCTAGTGGTAGCGCCACGTGTTTATGTATCCTCCTTATTGCTCTTACTAGCTTGGATACTTATATTTATGATTAGCATGAAGTATATTAGAGTAAATGTGTACTATTGAGTTTTATAAGTTTAGCGCTCGAAATTATTGTTTCTGTTCGTAGGTTGATAAATTGATCGGGACCTCAAGGAGCACTATCAGTTTTAGATTCCAGCAAGCGGTGATTGTCTGAATATGATACTTGTATTTAGTGAGTTGTGTATTCATAGGATCTTATCGAGTATGTATTTCTTATTTTAGAATTGTATTAATAATGTTTTAATTTGAGGTGATTACAAAATCTATTACATATCACATAAGATCCCCGTGATTAGCGCATGCATTAGCAGTAATCTGGGTTGAATCCTCCCTTCAACAGTCCACATTTTCATTTTCTTCCACGAAAGATTTGGTATATTCTTCCTAAATTTAGCTTGGCCTAGCCTTTCTCCTTCCTCCAACACTCAGCAACAAGCGAGGGAAAACAAAGACATTTGTTGATTTATGTCTCCAGCGCCCAACCATGAGTTCCAGGAATGGTGGAACAAGCAAAGGGACCATAACCACCACTTTTTCACCAACGACACTACCAATCCTACCGACGCCGTCCTCACCGTCCAGATCAGCAACCCCCTCCCTGATTCGACCCCCGACAAGGACCGCTCCAGAAGCGCACGCCAGCTCTCCTGGCTTTGTCTCTTGAGGCTCCACCAACTCGCTAACTCCCTCGCCTCAATCGCTAACGCCTCTCTTCTCCTCCTCCGTACAGCCAACCGACGAATCTTCTCCCCAGATTCCTCCTCCGATTACTCCGCTTCCAGGCTCTACCGTGTTATCAAGTTCTTTCTCTTCCTGGTGATTCTTTTGCTTTGCGTCGAGTTAGTCGCGTTTTTCAAAGGATGGCATTTTAGTCCACCGTCGGTGGCGGAGGCGGAGGCCGCCGTTGAGCTCGTTTACGCCAGGTGGCTCGAAATCAGAGCTGATTACTTGGCGCCGCCGCTTCAGAGCCTGGCGAATGTGTGCATAGTTCTGTTCTTGGTTCAGTCGGTGGATCGCGTGGTGTTGATATTAGGATGTTTCTGGATCAAATTTAGGAAGCTGAAGCCAACGGCAGCGATGGAGTATCCGGCGGGGAGAGTAGAAGGAGAGAATGTAGAGGATTATCCAATGGTGCTGGTGCAAATTCCTATGTGCAATGAGAGGGAGGTAAGCACTAGGCAGATGCAGGTTTTAAAAGTCCCTATCGAAACCATTTCGTTTAGTAGATTTAAGGCTCCAATTTACTAAAGTTGGGATGCACTATTTACTATTTAGATAAGGGAAGCTTGAACAGTGACCTGTAAACCTTTTGACTTTGTTTACTTCTATGAACTTTAATCGTATTTTCGTACTATGTGTTGATCAGGGTACTAAAAGAAATTAAACTCTAAGATTAGGCTTGGCTACTTCCATTTTAATGGCTTACATTCCTTATGTCTTCCTTGTTAGTGTGCATTGTAGGCGGTAGCATGGAAAGATTAGGCCTAGTGCTTAGAGGTTTCTACTTCCCTTCTTAGTTCCACATTGACTGAGATACTGACATTTCGAATTGTTTTGGCATTTGCTTTCCTTCCACTACTTGGAAGTTGATCAAAATAATTCCAACTTCAAAATTGAATGGTTCATTTATAATAGGCTTGTAGTAAAAGTTTCATAATATTTTCACTTTTTGGTGTGCAGGTGTACCAGCAATCGATTGCAGCTGTTTGTATTATGGACTGGCCAAAGGAGAGAATGCTGGTTCAGGTTCTGGATGATTCTGATGACGTAAATGTTCAGCTTCTTATCAAGGCTGAAGTGCAGAAATGGCAGCACAGGGGTGTGCATATATTATATAGGCATCGTCTTATTCGTACTGGCTACAAGGCGGGAAACCTGAAATCTGCAATGAACTGTGATTATGTGAAAAATTACGAGTTTGTTGCAATTTTTGATGCTGATTTTCAACCGGCGCCAGATTTCTTGAAGAAAACCATTCCTCATTTCAAGGTAACATTTTAGTTCACATCTGCTGAGAAATCTATAAGTTTAATAAGGTTTTGACATCTGGCATTTAAAGTCTGGGTGGAGAAATATAGAGAGATTGAAAATTTTCATCTTAATTATGTTTAGTTGTCTGCTTTTGTGTTTATTTGTTTATACCCTTTAGTCATTACCTTTAACATGATTTTGGTGTGGTGCCCAAGATGATCCTTATTATCATTGTCACCCATTCAAGATAAAGCTAACCTGAATAAGATTAGGATTAATTCTTTGTAATAGTATTCGTTGGTTCAAGAGAAGAAATACCATAGTGTTCGGCAATTTACAGTTGTAAGCAATGCAATTCTGACCAATGTGGTCTTTATTTACAATCTGGTTATGTATATAAACTTTGTTGGACCTTTAACTGCTAATTTGTACCTAGCAAACGTATTCTTTGACATTAAGATTTATTCCAGGGGAATCTGACACTTAGATGAAGATTCCTGGATCCATGGTAATCCATGTTATGTGTATTTGTTTCTTCCTTGCAATAAATCCAGTTGGAAACCTTAGATAACAATTTGGGTGCTACTAGTAGAGATCAAACATGATTTAAACTCTTATGTTTTCATCTTTTCCTAGAATCCACATTTAACTTTCATATTGAGCTGCACTTTCCTTTTGAAAAATATGCACAAATGAATTAATTAACCAATGGTGTAACATTTGCATTTTAGGAACATACTTGGTTTTTTAAATGCTTGACATTTCTCAGCTTCTATGCTATGCTTATTTTTAGTAATAGTGATATGTCAGTTATTTCTTAACTAGTATCCAATGCCAGCAATGCGACATTAGGAAGTTCAATGCTTGCACCGAAATTAATTGAATGACGGAACTCCAGATCTAGGTTGGAATTTTCTATTTTCTGTTTGTGTTGGGACTAGTTGATTTTTTCTGTAAAAAATATATTTCCTAGGTGGTTTTCTGTTTTGATTTGTTAGCTCACATATATTTCTGTCTGATCAACACTTGTTTCCCTGTCTTCTTCTAGGGTAACAATGATATCGCATTGGTCCAGACAAGGTGGGCCTTTGTAAATAAGGATGAGAACTTGCTCACAAGATTGCAGAACATAAATTTATCATTCCATTTTGAGGTTGAACAGCAGGTCAATGGTGTGTTTATCAACTTCTTTGGTTTCAATGGAACTGCTGGTGTGTGGCGAATTGAGGCCCTTGAGGACTGTGGTGGATGGCTGGAACGTACAACTGTTGAGGACATGGATATTGCCGTTCGTGCTCACCTTTCTGGATGGAAGTTTGTATATCTGAATGATGTTAAGGTGTGTGACTGACATTTATAATTTAAAAATTTCCTTCCTCACTTGAGAGAGTAAGGAAAGGTGACCTAATCTTTTTATCTGCAGTGCCTTTGTGAACTTCCCGAGTCCTACGAGGCATATAAGAAACAGCAGCATCGCTGGCATTCAGGTCCCATGCAATTGTTCCGCTTGTGCTTCTTGGACATACTTCGTTCTAAGGTACTGTAGTTTCTTAAAACTATTATGTCAGACATTTCTTGTTTTAATAAAAAATTAAACCATACTTGCATAAATAAATTATATCTCCTCTAAAATATTGTACTTCATAAAACTTGTATTAATTTCCTCATTTCTGTGGACAATCCAATCAGACTATCTTTCAGGAGATAAAGCTTAATCTTCTTAAGTCACCTTGGGTCTTCGTCCAGATGAGTAACGCCCAAACATGTTATAGGGAACTGCTTCCATACTACGCTAGCCCTTACAATCTTAGCTTTATTTACCTCACTCTGCTGCTCATTTAGATGAGTAATACTTGGAATCCTAGTCTGTCGCTACATCAACCGACAGTCCAAACCTTTAAACCCGTGGGGTTGCTAAGCTGCTCCTGGTAAAGGAAAACAAGAGCAACAGTCTAAGATTTAGCCTCAACCAACTCGTTTTTCCTAAAGCAAAAACAAAATCAGTGATAATTTTGCAGTAATAGAGTACTCATTTTATTTGCTTGTAAGCAATGCATATCTTAACCTATCTGTTAAATGAAGCTTATTTTTGGTTTACCAAACCCTTTGAACATGGAAATTCATGAAAGTTTCTACTCAAATTTGTTGGTCTGTTTTGATCTATGGTAAATGTTTCCTGGCATCATTTAGTTATGGAGTTTCACAACCTACTCTATGACTATAAGAGCGTAGCGTTCAATTTTCTGCTTTTATCTTATTTTCTTTCCATATTCCAGGTACGTATGGCCAAGAAAGCCAATTTGATATTTCTGTTCTTTCTCCTACGGAAGCTTATTCTGCCCTTTTATTCTTTCACCCTGTTCTGTATCATTCTCCCGTTGACAATGTTCCTGCCAGAAGCTCAGCTACCAGCTTGGGTTGTTTGCTATGTCCCTGGAATTATGTCCGTGTTGAATATCCTTCCAGCGCCACGATCATTCCCTTTCCTAGTCCCATACCTTCTATTTGAAAACACCATGTCGGTGACAAAGTTCAATGCAATGATATCAGGACTGTTTCGGTTTGGAAGTTCTTACGAGTGGATAGTTACGAAAAAGTCAGGGAGATCATCGGAGGCCGATCTCGTTGCGTATGAGAAGGAATCAGATACTTTAATGGAAGCGACAAATCTTCTAAGGTCCTCCTCGGATTCTGGCCTTGAAGAGCTTAGCAAACTAGAAGCAACAAAAAAAACTTTGAAAACAAAGAGGAATCGTCTGTACAGGAAAGAACTTGCTCTTGCTCTCGTGTTGTTAACTGCCTCGGTGAGAAGCTTGTTATCAGCCCAAGGAATTCACTTCTATTTCCTATTATTTCAAGGTATCAGTTTCCTCGTGGTGGGTCTAGATTTGATTGGAGAACAGGTGAGTTGATAGATGGATGAAATACACAGGTAAAATTGAGCCATAACCAATTTCTATCAATACCCTTCATCCATTGAGCCATAACCAATTTCTATCAATACCCTTCATCCATTGAGCCATAACCAATTTCTATCAATAGCCTCCATGGGTGAATAAGCAGCAATTTTGGTGGTATAAAAATGGACCACCACAACACATTTGTTTGTTTGTTTGTTTTGTGGTTGGTAAGTCGCATGCCATAAAGTTTGTCAAACAATGGGTTTTGGGGATTAGAGAAAAGAAGCTCCAAAACCAGCGCCGGTGGATGTGAAATTGTGTGCTGTTTTTTGTTTGTTCCCATTAATTGGCAGGCATCATTGGTGTCGATTCTTTATTTCTCAGGCATACTGTGTTTTTCAGATTTAGTTGATGTTGTTGTTCCCTTCTGAATCTAATGATGGAATAAATACGTTAGAATATTTCTAGTAGTGGAATAGCATCTGAATCTCAGGTTCGGCTTGCATCAACATTCGACTGATTTATACCCCTAGTTATTAATCGTATCCATTTGATTAATAAGTTTTTTAAACAATTGTACATGAATTGCTTAAAAAGGAAGATCAATGGAGCAGGAAGTTGCTCCTTTTGGCTTTGATTTGGAATGGACACTGAATTCTGTTCTTATACCTTTATGAGGTGCTGGCATCCATATGTTTGACAATTGACATGAATTAATGGTCCAATTGGGGTTGGGTCCAAATCGTAAAAGATTATCGCATTTCTGTATCCAAATGACCCAAAGAACGTATATAATATACATGTTCATTTTCGTTACTTGGATTTACTAGCCATCCAATTTGGAGGATGAATATTGACCTGTTAAGAAGGAATTTTGTTACTTGCATTTACCAGCGATGTCTAGCTCTTTGTCGTGGATTTATTCTTTTAAACCAATTCATGCAGCGTTAGCAACTCTCGATCTTACTAACCAGCCTTCACGCAAATGCTATGGCTAAAACAAAGAACTTGAGAAGGCAAGAGAGCTTTACAAGGAAAAGGAACCTTGTATTAACTTAGTAAAGCTTTACAAGAGCCCTAATTTGTGAACTTGTGGGGTCGATTACAAATGAGAGGGTGGCCCTATTTATAATAGGCTCTCACCTCTTCAATGGACGATCAGAATCGTTTTGATCTAACGGCCATTATTTTGCCTCCCAAAATATCTAAAGGTCTAAACTATTCTAGATAACTCCATACTTATCTACATATGTCTCTAGTATTCTAGATAACTCCCTATAGATCTACACTTATCTATAGACTTCTAGAATATTCTGGAGTTGTTCCGATCCTTCCGGACTTGTCACGATCATTCCCGTGCATTCCTGGGTCTTCTAGGTTCCTCCAGGTGAGCCTAGATTGTTGAGGAACATCTTGGAACCCCCTGAGTCCTTGTGGAAACGTTCAAGATGGTTGTGGGCCTCTCTAGAACGTTCTAGAACCGTCCTTGGTTCTTGCTTGGCTTTAAAATTCCCAAGGCACTTCACTTTGCATGGGTTGGCCCAAGTGCACCTAGGTGGGGCTCCTCGGTCGGCCTTAGCACACCTAGGGGCACTCCTCTGTTGGTTGTGGCGTGCATTGGTGGGGGCGTGACACTCTCCCCCACCTGATCTCGCGACGTCCCCGTCGCATCTCGGTTGGGTGGCTGGGGTGTTGTCGACGTACTTCCTTCATCTCCCCGCTCGCCTCCTCTTTACCCTCGGTTTGACAGCTTGTCCCTTGGCTATCGCACCGGGTTGCCTCCTCGGCTTGGTAGAGCTTGACATCGTCGCCTTGAGTTGGGCAGCCTTGCTCCCTTTGTGTCCAACCCCTTGGATGGCTCACCTCGATCAAAGTCTTTGGAGCTGAAGGGACGAGAGCACCTTGGTCCCTTTCTTGGTGGCTTTGTGTGTTGGCACCACACAAGCTTGGTCGCCTTTCGTGATGCACATACCGTTGGAGAAAGGCATTGGGATTGCCTTGGCCCGTTCGAAGAAGTCGATCCCCATGATGATCTTGTATTCATCCATCGGCACAACTGTGTAATCTATGTGCCCAGACCATGTCCCTACAATGGTCTTGACTCCTCGAGCAATCTCGTGGATGGGTTGAGCGATAGAGTTAACCGCCTTGACAGATTCGCCTCCCCCTTTTACCTTAAGACCAAGCCTTTTTGCTTCTTCTAAAGAGAGGAAGTTGTGGGACGCACCTGTATCAAGCATGGCCCTTGTAACCTTCCCGTTGACAGTGACATCCATGAAAAGCAACCCCTTGGCTTCGGTCTTTGGGGCGGATTGGATACCATTCAAGAGTTGAATTGATCCCATTTGTGCACCTTCATCGCCACTGTCGGTGTCACTACCTTCTTATTGCTTGGCTAGGAGCGCGCTAAGGGCTTGACGTTGTAGGCATTCACGAACCCAATGGTCACTGTCGCAAATGAAGCAATTGCTGGGCGGTGACTTCTTCATGCCTTGGAACTCTTTGGACTTGCCTTTGTCCTTCCAAGGAGACGAGTCTCGACACTTAGACTAGTTCTCCGTGTGACCCTTCTTGCGATGGGTCCTCTCTCCCCCACCTTTGGCATGGCCATCCCTATCATCCTTTGGCTTGGGGTGGACTTCTTATGGCTAGAGTAGTCGATAAGACTCTCGACCACAGCAGTGGCATCGGTTAGGTTATGCACCCATCGACGCCTTATCTCACTCTTTGCCCATTGTTGGAGTCCATCGACAAAGTTAAAGAGTGAATCTTTGTCGTAGAGATCGGGGATCTCAAGCACCAGACTTGTGAACTCCTTGACGTAGTCTCGGATGCTCTCCGTTTGTTTGAGCCGACGCAATCGAGCTCTTGCCTCATCCTCGGCGTTCTTCGGATAGAAATGTTGTTTAAGTTCCTTTTTGAAATCATTGAAGGTAAAGATGGTGCATGTATCTTTCTCAACATCGACGTGCCTTCTCCTCCATCAAAGCATGGCGGTGTTGGTGAGATACAAAGTCGCGGTTTGGATCTTGGAAGCCTCGTGCACAATGCCAACAGCTCCAAGGTATTGTTCCAAGCCATATAGAAAGTTATCCACTTCCTTATCATTGCGTGCTCCCGCAAAGGTTTGAGGCTTGGGCACCTCGAGCCTTCTAGCCTCAACGGTGGTGCTTGGCCCCGCTGCCAAAGCACATTTGCACAAGGCTACGTTGCCTTGTAGTGCCTTTACTTGGGCATGAGCAATATCTAGCTCTTGTTAAAGAGATGCATGCATCTTTGAGAGCTCCTCCATGAGAAGATCGCAGACTCGTGTCATCTCCGCGCGCATGGTCTCCTCTAGCTTGAGCCTCATGGCCTTCACGGTCGTGTGGATCTTGACATCCTCCACCTCAAGGCCTTCTACCCTTTGTTGAAGGTCGTCCACTTGGGCACCCACTTCCCCAACGCTCTCTTCAACATGAGTCAAGCGTGACTCCAAGCTAGAGATCATGTCCCTTGACTTGGCACGTGGCCTTGTCGTCGTAGGGTCGACCGTCTCCTCACGCCCTCGTTGCTCATGCGTGACCTCGGCCTCTGATGAGCTAACAACTTGGTTCTTGCCGATTTTAGCCATGTCCCGACGAATCGAACATGCTCTGATACCAATTGTCATGGACTTATTCTCCCAAACCAATTCGTACGGCGTTAGCAACTTCCGATTTTACTAACCAGCCTTACTTCACGTAAACGCTATGACTAAAATAAAGAACTTGAGAAGGCAAGAGAGCTTTACAAGGAAAAAGAACCTTGTATTAACTTAGGAAAGCTTTACAAGAGAGCTAATTTGTGAACTTGTGGAATCGATTACAAATGAGAGGGGTGTCTCTATTTATATGCTCTCACCTCCTCAATGGACGGCCAGGATTGTTTTGATCTAACGGCCATTATTTTGCCTCCCAAAATATCTAAAGGCCTAAACTATTCTAGATAAGTCCATACTTATCTACATATGTCTTTAATATTCTAGATAACTCCCTATAGATCTACACTTGTCTATAGTCTTCTAGAATATTCCGGAGATGTCCGGAGTTGTCCCGATCAATCTCGAGCATTCCTAGGTCTTCTAGATTCTTCCGGGTGAGCTTAGATTGTTGTGAAACGTACTGGAACCCCCTGGGTCCTTGTGGAAACATTCAAGATGGTTGTGGGCCTCTCCAAGACGTTCTAGAACCGTCATTGGTTCTTGCTTGGCTTTAAAATGCCCAAGGCACTTCACTTTGCCTGAGTTGGCCCGAGTGCACCTAGGTGGGGCTCCTCGGTCGGCCTTGGTGCACCTAAGGGCACTCTTCAGTTGGTTGTGGCGTGCACTGGTGGGGCGTGACATCTTGCTCACTTAATGTTTGCAGATGACTGCATCCTTTTCGCCAAAGTGGATGAGAGTAACTGTGCCACAATCTTAAAGGTTTTGAAGGTTTTCCTAAAAGCTACGGCCCAATCCGTTAATTTCAACAACAACTCGATTCTTTTCCCCAAAATACAAGCCTTAGCTCCAAGGTCGACCTTTCCAATGTGCTAGGGTTTTGTTTGATGGATGAGGATAGCTCTTACGTAGGCTCACCGTCTATACGAGGTCAAAGCAAGAAGGAAGCGCTTATTTTCATTAAAGGTAGAGTTCGGGGGAAAAAAACTCAAGGGGTAAAAGCCAAGATTTTTGACACAAGCGGAAAAAGAGACTTTGACTAAAGTAGTGGCTCAAGCTATCCCTTCGTACATTATGCAATATTTTTTACTCCCGGATTCAGTGTGTGATGAACTGTGTTCTATGATTGGTCGCTTTTGGTGGAATACATCAAACAGGAAAGAGCAAGGCTCATTGGTTGAATTGAAAGAAGTAATGTTTGCCTAAAGATAAAGGAAGACTCGGCTTTTGTGACCTTCGATTGTTCAATTAAACTCTTATTGTCAAAGTGGCTTAGAGGACTATTACACTATTTTGGGCCTGGACTGAAATACTAAAAAAAATTAAATATATTTCTACATGTGCATTTTGAAAAATTGGAAATAAAAAAAGAGTTTCTATTTAGAAAGATTGTTGGATTCCAAAGCTTCCTACTCTTGCAACTCTTCCTTCTAATTTTGAAGGACCCAAAGTAGTTATCGTTTCTCAATTAATCAAAGAAGATATAAGAGACTGAGATTTACAGATGATTACCTATTTTTTCTCGCCCAAAGTAGTAGACTACATTCTTAAAATTCATATTGGGGGTCCTTTGGTGAATGATGTCCTTGTGTGGGAGGGCACAAAATTTGAGAGTACACGGTAAACTCAGGGTATCATTGTCTCTCTCAATCCTTATGTGCTATAAATAAGCCAAGTTATAGTGATAATTCTTCGGAAGACTTTTTTTCTTATGTGGTGCTCTATTTGGGGATTGAATGTTCCCCAAGCTAAAGACTTTTATGTGGAAGCTTTGCCACAATATCCTCCCTACTAAAGAGGCTTTGTGTAAGCGATTTTATAGAGCTTTCGTCTCGAGTCTCTTATGTCCAAAAAGTGAGAATGAACTTAAGCTCACGGAGCATTTGTTTTTCTTTTGTCCCTTCGCCCAAGCAGTCTAAAGAGCTTTTAATTTTAGTTACTTTCCGTTCAAGATTGAATTTCTAAATTTTCAAAAGTGGTGAAAATTTTCAAAAGTGGTGAACTCGCATTACTAGTCTTCGGGACAAAGAAAAGTTCAACAAAGTGTGCGTTTCGAAGTCCATAAACTCTTTATGTTTTTAGGCGGGGTCAATTCTCCTTAGAGCGGGGTGTGAAAATGTTGTCCTAAGGGTTGTTAAGCGCTTGACTTCTAGGAATCTGAATTCATGGGACTCTGCTTCCGAAGAAGATATTCTGAATCTGAGTGGCCTTTTTACTGTTTTCCTTTGTCCACCAAACTGGTTTGAGGCCTCTTTTGTAACTGTGTTCCCACTTCCTATGTTGAATGAAAGTTTCTGTTCTTGTCAAAAAATAAAAATAAAAATAAAACTTGCAAAAAGAAACCACATCTTTGATCCCAAATCCAGCCGCTCTCAAAATATGCCAGAAATACAGCAAGTTCAGCTTTTAACTGTATCAGCTATCAAGCCAAATGTTTTCCTTATATTGAATATGATAGTTATTATTCAGCAACAAGCATAACATTTTTAATGCCTCGGACACAGAACAATCCAATTCTCTGTGTTCCCCCCTACCACCCTACAAATGAAACAAAAGTAGTTGAATAAACGCCCACCATCCAACTGTCGCCTATGCCTTGCTATCTATGCCCATTGGTGCGGCTTCCTTGCCACCTGATTTCTGCACAAACAAATATATATACATATCATATCAATCACTTCATCAGAGCAAGGCTGCCAAAATCCATGCGGAAACTAAAACACTTACATTCGCAGGATCCACTTTATTCATTTTAGCAAACATGTTGCCATAGAATTTGGCTTCTTTCTTATTGTACTCCTTCATCTTCTCCTTCAATACTTTGTATTCCATCTTAATCTCCCTGAGTGGTAAGCAAATCATTTAGGGAGACTGAGTCATTCAGCAATGCCCAATTCATTTTCTTCCTTACCTGTTATCAGGATCAAGTTCAAGAGCTTTCTTGATATCAAACTCTGCCAAATCTAAATCTGCCAGATGGATGTATGCTTGAGCCCTTCTATACAAGGCTTTCACGTTTAAACTTTCTAATTCCAAAACCTGCATCGGCAACAGTTAATATTGCTACACGATCTAGCCAAATGTTATGACTGCAATTGCAAAGACCGTTCAAACCTTGGTGCACAATTTCTCAGCTTCCTTGTAATCCTTTAGTTTCAGCTTGCAAGCAGCATTGTTCAGATTGCATGCAACCTTCAATGCCTTTGACTGCTTTTTCTCCTCTACACTGAAGGATGTATCATAATTGACATACTTAACAGCCTGCGTGTACAAACACCAATTAAATCTCAAGGTATTGGAAGGCAGCCTTCCACAAGCCAATACAATTGCACTGCACTGCATACCTTCTCATATCTCTTAGAAGCTCTCACATATTTACCAGCCTTGAAGAGTACATTTCCTTCTTCCTTCTTTGTACCCGCTGCTTCAATCTTTTCTGCCGTGTTCAAATTCCATGATTCTTTATCCTGCAGAAACAATTTATCAAAACCATTTTTAATTCACTCCCAAACAGGTACCTCACAGATGCACGACAAATAACTAAAATCACACGAGTACACTGATCCACTAACCCTGATAAATGATACCATCTCAACTTCATAGTACACGGTTGAGTTAGGGGGAACCACAGCCAGCTCCTGCTTTGACTCAGATGACCCGAAAGCATACTCAGGTGCAATAGTCAGCTGTGCTACTTCACCCTTTTTCATTGTCATCACAGCTTTATCAAGACCATCAATGACTTGCTCTGCAAGAAAATTCAAGTAGAGGCCGTTCAGCTAAAATCTTTGAACTGGAGTCCAGGGGTAGAGGAGGGCGACATCTTTTAGAATGTTACCTTCATCTGTCTTGAATTTGAACAACTCTTCTCCTTCAGCTTGACCTTTCTTTAAGAAATGAGTACCATCTTGCAGTTTCCCAATCAATTTGACTGGCAAAAGGTTTATAAAAAATAGATGTTCAATGACAAGTTCCTAGTATACAGCATGCAGAAAACTGAAATTTCTTTCTCATAATACAACACAAACCTTCGACAATAGACCCCTCATTCGGGCGCTCATGTCCCTCCCCTTCCTTCAGGATCTTCTTTATAACCTTCTTGTCATCAGTGACCTCAGTGACAGTTTTCCACGAAACCAACTCCAAGGAAATCTGGAGTGTGGCATTTGGAGGCACTGCACCTTCAGCACCAGCAGCTGGCTTCCCCTTCTCACCAAAGCCATCTTTATCGTGGAGAATAAGGTTATATCAACAAGAACCATGCGTATTTAGTATTTACCTTCATTATTCAGAGAAAATTAATGAGAAGAGCTTACACTGTGGCTTTACTGTAAGAAGTACCTTCTCCCCTTTCTTCATGGTCTTAACAGCCTTAGCCAATGCAGGACAAAAATAACCTATTCGCAAAAGAAACAACCACAGATATTGAAGATTTTCCCTAGGCGGATAAGGAGATAATTGAAGAGAATGAGCATCGGCAATACAAACCATCCTTAACCGTGAACTCCTTGCCATCAGCTTTTGCAACCACTGTTCCATCCTCAAGCTTAGCTTCGTAGTTAACTAGATTCAAGGTACGAACGAACCCATTATTAAACCTGGTTCAATCAAACGGCAACTCATACAGAAATAATATTATTAAAAACATTAGAAGGAAAATATTATAATACCTAGCACTTCATCAAGGTCCTTTGGATTCTCCCAGCTCTCTCCTTCGGTCAGTATCTTCTTAAATAACCCACCATCTTTGCAAATATCCTTGACGTTTGACCAAGATAGTAATTCAACATCAAATTGGAGGGTTGCATTAGGAGGAATGGTTGGCGGTGAGCCAGCCTCACCATATGCCAGCTCAGGAGGAATGGTAAAAACAGCATTTTCTCCCTTCTTCATAGTCTTAATACCTTCATCCCACCCTTTAATAACGTGTCCTGCAAACATTAAAGGAAAGTATAAATACCAAATAGAGGAATTTCCCTCTTCAACAAAATCCCTTAGAAGTCCAATATAATTATATAAGCATAAACTATACAATAAATTGTTCAAATTTCAACGGCATATCTTGAAATTACGGAGGTCTTACTCTCAATCAACCATATCAGTAACATGCCAACATATTACCATCAAAAGACCTAGTGCTTAAATGTTATCCTATTGATCTCAGAAATTTCTAAAAGCTAAAGTGAGAATCTTCATTTACCTCGATCGAGAGTGAACTGGAAAGGATTCCCTCTATCACGGCTCGAATCGAACTTAGTTCCATCCAGCAATGTCCCCGTGTAATGAACTGCACCAACAACAACCAATAAGACTCCAAAACATTTTCAGATCTTTTTTGTTTTAGAGTATAATGCATACCTTCAACTTCGTCGCCGCTTTCAGGATTCTCCCAGCCTTCACCTTCCTTAACAAGTTTCTTCTTCAAGCCTTGCTTTCCGATCTCCTTTTCTTCTCCGACCTTCATAATGGGAGCCTCGTCGGGGAGATCCATGTCGCCGTTCATCATATCGCCGGCCGCCGGGATATCAAAATCCGCATCCATTTCGAATCGTGGAATTTAGCGCTAACTAGAGAATGAGCGCGAGTAAATTGAGGTCGAGTGCTTGGACGATGAGCTTTGAGAAACAAAGAAATGAAGGACAGAAGAAAGGGGTTTTATGGAGAGCGTAGGTTCTAGAGGCTTCCAAGCTAAAGGGTTTTACGAGAAACGTGAAGTTGGTTATCTTTTTAAGGTTTAGAATGCTTCCAGAATTTCCTTTTCTTTTATTTTCTTATTTTTTAATAAAAGCAACTTTAAGTCCCTGAACTTAACAGTTTTTACCAAATTGATGTCTGAACTTTTTTAGTGACGCGACACTATGACGATGTACCACATGAGATATTTTCATAATACCATGTCATCAATATGATGAAAAATCAATGTTTAATGACTAATGTGAACAAAAAAATTTGAGGTATCAAGTTGAAAAGGATATCATTTTTAATGACTAAAGTTGCTTTATCCTTTCATTTTTAATAATTTTAGGGGTAAATATACAATTTGGTACGTGTACTTAGTTTCAAAGTTAATTTGATACCTAGATATTTTTCTTGTTCAATTAAGTACGTGAACTAGGCTTTTGGTTAAATTTGTTCATGGAAATAGTTTCTTGTTTCAAATTGAATTTTTTTGTATTTGAATTCGTTTGGATTGGACTAACTTAGGCTGAATTCAAATAATTTTGAAACTTTATAAAATAAATAAACATTTTTATTTCAAATGTAATGATTAATATGAAAAAAAGAATAAGTACTAAATTGAGAAAAATAAGTTCATGAATCAATTTCAATTAAGAAATTAAGTTTAAAACCTAAATGGAAAAAAAATCATAAATCTCAAATTGAACCAATGAGTTAAATTTAGGTACCAATTTAAAATAAAAGGCCAAAAAAAGGTTTAAAATAAACATTAAAACCAAATTCAAATACCATAATATATATTTACCATAATTTTATTTTTGGGATGGGTTAAAGTAGGGTGTACAAAATTCACCTCCACTTAAAAAATTAAATTATTCAACAAGATTCGATGTAAAAAATAATTGACTTGTCTCGTAATTTCATAAACTTGACTCGCAATTTTTTTAGTAATTAGTGGGTATATTTTCAAGTTCGAGTTGAGTTTCTCAATTATGACTTATATTTTTAAATTAAAACTAATTAGTACTATAAATCATAAATATTTATTAAATTTGAATGAAAACTAGAACAACTAGACTCAATTTTTTTTACTCTTCAACTTGACTAATTTAATTTTTTTACTTGACTCGGTCAAATACCCACGCTAGAGTAAAAGTTGCATTCTCCGATTATATATTAAAATCAGTTTAATAATTACTAATTTGTAATTTATAATCATGTACCGAAACCGAACTATCCATATACTAATACTAATATTCGAATTGATTACCATTTTTTTCTTTCAATTTCTTGTTCAATCCTGATTAATATGTAAACCCCAACGGAAATCATAAATAAAAAAGGGCGTATATTTTAAATAAAAACATTTGTATAATAAAAGAAGTATTGTGTCTAACTTTTTAATTTCAGAATCAAACAAGCTTAATTTTAATCAAATAATGCTCAAACTTTGTGAAGCGTGGAAGTTGGTTGTATCATTTAGCCATTGAAATTGAAGCTTTGCCTGCATGCCATTGAAAATGCACAACTTCTACCAGTTCTGGCTGTAATTTGGACAGTTACATTCACCTCATCTCCAGCTAAACATAATACTCGATTTGAGTCGGGTATCGAGTAGCTCGTCTCAGCTCGTTAAGAACTCAAATCGAATCCAATCAAGTTGATCTTTGACCGAGGTGAACTCGAATAGCTCGTGATATGTATCGTCTAAGTTACAGGCGTACCTTGGTTGGGGCTAGGGCATCCATATATGGATGGCATGTGAGTAATCTTACAGCTCATCGTCAGTTGTATCCCCATGGACTGAAACAAATATTAGCGTTGCTCCAGCTGGTAAGTTGGGCACAACCACAAACATGCCACTGCCAGTCTGCCAGTTTGTTTTACTTCCTTATGGACAAACAAGCAAAGATTTGGTTCCAAAATAATAGCACTCCTTCAATAACAGACAACTGATTATCGCTACCAATATTTTACCTTGTTCACCATATCCAAGCTTTGCGGGTATTTTCAATCATATTAAAGCTAGAGAGAGACGCATTGCACAGGGTTTGATTTATAGCCGATCAGATAACTATGAAAAGATACACAAATGTAATCAAATAACGAATAAAAGGGGGGGAAAGAAATACTTTGACGCCCATCTGCAGCTCGGTCACATCTCCGAATTTCTTGGCATCCGCTGAGGAATCTAAAGTGTAAAAAAATGAAACCAATAAGTAATTAAAGCTGAATTGCTTACAAATTAGAAGGAAAATAAAAACGATTAAATCAGAATTCAGAAGACAAGAGACGTTTCAACAATCGATCAGATCTGGAAATGCTGAGAACTGAGAACGTATAATTAATGAGCGAAAACATTAATCGCATCGGAACAAAAAAAAATTAAGGCTTAAACTAAAAATAGGTGCCTAAAGTATGCTTTTTTAAACTTTAGGTGCTTAAAGTATATTTTTTTAACTTTAGGTGCTTAAATTATTATTTTATAAAAATAGGTGCCCGAAGTTTCAAAAGTTATAATTTTAAGTGCCTACGGTTAATGAGTGTTAAAAAAATCTTGAATCAATCAATGCTTGACACGTAACACTAATTTGATTTTTTTTTAATTTTTTAAACAAAAACACCTAAATAATTTAGTTTATCATAAAATCCTAAAATTTTAAAACTTTTACAAAACAGTCCTCAAATCCCTAAAATTACCTAAACCTAAACCTTCGAATCATCGTCGCTTCCGCCGCAGGTCTCCGCCCCTGAGCACACACCTTTGGTCGCCGGACCAAGGCGGTCATTTCTCCCAACAAGTCGTCGCCAGAAATGGTGAACGGCGTGTGAGCCGAACGTCAAAAAATTAAGGGTGTGCGTTCGATCGAGTCGAGTCAAAAAATTTCGAGTTTTCGAGTTGACGCGTCATATTTTATAACTCAAACTTTATTTGAAATTTTTTCGGTTCGAGTCGAGTAGAGTTTTCGAATTCTTATACAAATTTAATTGTAATTATTTATCATGTTATAATACAAATTTAAACGACTTTCTCTAATCATATAAAATATGCATATATATATTCATATATTTTTCATGTGTGACATATATTTCTTCATATTTTTGTATATTGATCAAGTAAACTTTCAGGGAAAATTGAGGAACTTGACTCCAACTTAAAAATCAATCCATTAATTACTAAAATTTTTGAGTTATTCCAATTTTTCATTTTAGAACTCAAACTTTATTTGAAATTTTTTCGAGTCGAGTTGAGTTTATGAAATTTCGAGTCAAATTTTTTCGCCTCGAATCGAGTTAAAATTTTCAATTTTTCGAGTTGAGTCGAGTATTACTCACCCCTACCTTCAACATGCAGCTAATTCACGTTTTGTTTAACTCTCAAATTCCAAACACTAGGGTAAAGTTTACTTGATCAATTATTAAACTTTCAATTTCTTCAATGTTACCATTAAATTTTAAGTTTTGTTCCAATTTGATCACTGACCTGTTAACGGCTGTTAAAAAGGGTGAGGCGGTAATTAAAGTATTTTGTATAATAACATATTTAGTTCTTCATGTTTGCATATTCAAACAGTTTAGTCTTAATTCAAAAAAAAAATTAATAAATTTAATCTTCATTATTTATACATTATTTCAATTCGACTCTATTTTTAATTAAAAATAATTTACACTAAACTTAAAACACTAAAACTTGAACCTTAAATATGTGCAACCTCTGACAACAACAAGGCTTGATTTTCTATAACAGAGACGACCATGCATGTTATCAGATTTACAGTGCTAGATTACTTCATTTTTGCAAGCAAAGTTCCAATTCTAGAGGAGCAGAACAGTGTCGAAATCAATGATTTTCAAGGAGACAATGATCAGATGTATATACCTGCGAATGAAAAACACGTTGGCATGAATTGTTTTACACTCAACCTCTCAATCATTTCCCTCCTCATGTTTGATTTGATTGAAACTATGCACATCTCCAACACGATTGTGCAAGAACTCATTTGCAAGCTCCAAGTATATTTTTCGAGTTTATGATTTTAGGTTTAGAGTTTTGGATTTTGAGTTTAAAGTTTAAGGATTTATTGTTTAGGGTTATGTGATTAGGATTTCGGGTTAAATTATTTTTAATAAAAAATAGGGTCAAATTGAAATAATATGTAAATAATTAGAGTCAAATTTATTATTTCTTTCGATTTTATGTTAGGGCCTAGCCATTTTGGGTGTTCAATGGCTCTCATTTCTCAACCAAAAATCAAATTATTATTGTAAGTACATACTCTTTAAGAAAATAGAGTTTGTTATAACTTATAACCGTATTGATATTTGTGGAAACAGTTGTTAAGTTCAATGTTTTTTTAAAAGCATCCAGTTTTGAATTGTATTGAAATTTTAAATTTTAAAAATGAAAATAAATTCGTCGCTGAGAAAAGAATACAAAATTCAAAAGTTGATTACGCATGAAAAAAGATTAGTTGTCTTATATCGCCAAAGTACTATCTAGCTTATTATACAATATCTTAACAGAGAAGTTTAGAATTTAAGGTTCATTTTAAATTTATAATCCTTTAATGCGCATCTATTTAAACATTGTGAACTTTTTGAAGGATTTTTTTTAAATCGCCATTCACTTTATTCTTTTCAAACAATTATCTCGTACTTCTTTTATAAGAAATAGAGTACTACTACATGTTTCGCTAAAAAATTTCTCTAATCCTAAGCGGAGGAAAAAGAGTACACGTAATAGTACTTACAGAAAGCTACGAGCCAAGCTAGACAAAAAAACACACATAAACCAATAAGACTGTCACAACAAATCCAACCCTTCTATCCAATTGTACTAATTCGGCCACCTCTATAGGTGAGGAATGGAACACACGATTTCCCAAAAGACGACCTCTCATCGACGCCGCAAGCTGATCTGCCACACCATTAATTTTTCGATGGATCTGTTGCATTCTAACCTCTCATGTTCACCTCATTAACTCACTTATGCTAGCCACCAAAGTACAATCTACGAGCGCTCTTGAGTTACCATAGATGATGTTCACCACTGTAGCATTATTCGACTCAATAATAATCTTACGTAAGCCAAGATGCCAACTGTGAAAGAGAACATCATACACCACCTATAACTCAGCCATAAAGATCGTGCACTAGAGGTGTTCAAATCCGAGTACTTGGACTTTCGGGTACCCGAGGTGCCGAATACCTAATTTTGCGGGTACCATATTTATTGGCCCGTGTCCCGGCCTGTAACTATCGGGTACTCGCTAGTGTGGTACCCGTAAAACTCGGGTACTGGTTACCCGTTCACATTTTTATTTTTTAAATTTAAATTCTTTTATTAAAAAATTATATAGTAAATACATAAAATTTAAAGGTTCCTAATCCATAATCCAAACACGATTTTAAGTTAGTTTAAGGAAAAAATATTTAAATATATATATATATGTTTATTATCAAAAGGAAGTATTAAAAATATTAATATTAATTGTGATTTTTTTCTTGAAATCTCCCATCAACAAATTAATATAAATATTTAAAATTTTTAAAAAAGTTAGAATGTAAAACCATGCTAGTTATTGTTGTGGCACTATATTGGCACTATACTGAATTTCATCTAGTATGCTTCCAACACTGAATCGGGAGGCTCAAGGAATCGATTATACTCGAATTAAACATTCCAAGTCATCTTCGGAAGCTTGTCTACTAAGGATAAAATTCTTCTACTTTTTTCGGTATTTTTATTTATGCCTAACAATAAAAAAATACTATAAAATTAAATTTCAAGCACTAATCTTAAATTTAAAATCTTAAACACTATGCCCTATACCCAAAAAATACACCGTACCATAATTTCTTTAAACCCTAACCATACCCTAAATTCTAACCATAAACACTAAACCAAATTTTGAGTGTTGGGACATAAGTAAGGGCACCGAAAAGGGGCAGAGAATTTCTATCCGTATACTAATGTATTACCCTCCCGATTAAGCCACTAAAATTTGACTTTAAAAGCACATGATAGTTAATACAAACATAGAAAATATTTATGGATTTAAATTTAGTTGGTAAAAATATTAAGAAATTTAAAATTAAAATATTTAAAATTATACATGTATATATATATATATATATATATATATATATTAAAATGTCGTGTCGGGTATCCGGCTATAAAAAAAATTTATCTTGACCCGCCTCGTCTACCTGGAAAAAAAAAGCAGGTCAGATGTTTTTTGAACAAATACCTTATTTTAAGTTTCGGGTCGACGGGTCAATAGGTCGAGTCATCCGAATTAGGTATTTTTGAAGACCCTTACCGTGCACACACGTATACTTCGGGAGAAACCAAAACTCCAATCACCAATGTCACTCCGAAATCCGAATCACACCACCTACTGATGTCATACATCGGCTACCTCTAACAGTCGCCGCATCTACATTGGCCTTGACCCATCCAACCTCTGAAACACTCCACTCGGTAGTACTATGTAAAATCACACCATTGGAATGATTAAGATTGGAATTAGCCACAACCTCGTCCCGTAACTGCAAGCAAGCAAATAACAAATCACTCATTTTAATGTTGTGCACACCAAAGATCACTTTATACCCAAGGGCGGAGCCACTTTTTGAATTGGGGTATTTTATGACACCTCAAAATTTTTGAGAAATCTATTTTTCTTATATAATTTGTATATAAAAAATTAAAAATATGGACAAATAAAACCCCTTTTATGAATAAAATGACACCCCTTTATAAATAATTAATTCTTTTTAAATATCGTTGAAAAAATGACACCCCTTAAATATATTTCTAGCTCCGCATCTGCTTACACATACGCTTCTAAAGCATGCAACACACTATTGCAAAGAGAGACTCCCAATTCTTCTCGATGATCGAAAACCTGCCATCACATTGAATGTTAAGGAGTAACCAATTCACGAAGTCCACATTTCAGAATTCATTGAGTTTTCGCCGATTTAACCAACCTTCGTCATAAATGAACAGCTTCATGGCAATCCAGCACCCACTTGTTGTTGTGCACATCTACTCTCGACGGTGGCGTGTAGGGCCTCTTCCGGTGGCCGAACAATGACGGCGAGCTCCAGTCCTGTTGTCCCGACATCAGTGAACATGGTGGTGTCCTCAGATTCGCGATTTGGCCGCTCAAACTCTTTCTTCTTGAAAGCTTATAATTTATCTTCTATTATTTTCGGTGAATGACGGCGACGACATAGTAACCACTGATCAAGTCGTTTCAATAAGTCTTTTTTAATGGTGTCGGGGGTGTCGTGCACGACGGTGCAAACGACAACCAAACATGGTCCAAACTCCTCCCCTTACTTTTCTTATCTTTCACCATTTTTTTTCTCTCTCAAAAATATCTTCCTTCTTTTTCTCCCCACTTTTCAGCCACTATAATTTAAATAACACCTCTCCCTTTAAAATGGATAAATTAATTAAATGAACACTTATCTTTCTTCTTGACTCCACTTGGACCCCCAATTATATCCCTTAATTATTTAAGTCCTTAATTTTCTTAAATTGAACTTCAACATTAATTATTCTCAATTAATTAACCAACTTAAAAGGTCCATACCCGAATTCGAGCCCCAATTTATTAATCCAAAAATTAGATTGTTACCTATAGATCAAATAATTACATAAATTCCAAGTGGACAAAGTCTTAACTTATTGAGACAAATGAATTAAATGATCGTATTAGAGTTTTAACATTAATGAATCATGTGCTTTGTGTTTTAGTGATTCATGGTTAAGGTTATTTAATTAGGATTTATTGATTTTAGAACTAAATGAGATCGAAAATTAACCAAACCATTTCAAGTAATATTTGAGTGAACTTTATTGAATAGAAAACAATAAATAATAATTTTTTGAACAAAAAAGTAAATAATATATTAAAACAAATATCAACCTTGCATGTCTGTCTTCAATGTATAGAATATATTATATTCATATCATATATACATTATTTTTCATGTGCAGAATATCATAACTTTGTGTAAATTTCTGTACATTAATAATTCATTGATTTAGATATCTTCATGCATTCATTTTATTTTCATCAATGTTTTCGTTTTCCCAATCGGTCTCAACCATTTCATACTTTCTTACTTTAGTTTAGGTTTAAATATACATTTACTATTTGAACTAGACACATCCTTCTAAATTGGTACATACATAATTTTTTCTCTCAAATTGGTATCTAAACTAGGTTTTTTTTTTCTCAAATTGGTACTTAATTTTTTAATTCTTAAATTGGTACTCATACTTTAATTTCATCTACTATTTTGATACTTCTATTAACAATTTTAGTCCCCAAAACGTATACTTTCTATGAATTTGGTCATGATTTGAAACGATTCAACAAATTAACACTTCATATTTAAAAATTTCATCAATTGATTGTTTTTTGTGGTACTGTCAAACCAACTGAATCAATCAGATCAAGACAACAGTTAGATAACTAAATCCTACCATAAAAAAACAAATTACTTTTAAACTTTTATTACACCAAAAAATAATATAACATTTTTAGAAGAAGAACAAACAATTTAAGAGAATTACAAAGAATACAATCGATAGAATTATTAAAATGTAGACGGCCAAAATTATTGAGTTGTTTCAATTTATGACCAAATTGATAAAAATGTATAATTTTTTTGAATATGCTGGTGTGATACAAGGGTAGCATTTGTTCAACTTTCCAGGTCTTCTCAAAAACGGCACACACAACATGCATTATTGGTGCTCGAACCCGGGTAATAAGGGATTATAAACATCTACCTTTGCCACTAGGACACAAGGGGATGAGTATAAAATATATAAATTTTAGTACCAACTTGGGAGAAAAACTCTATAGGTCCTAATATTGGAGAATGTGTCTAATCCATAGGTACATCTTGAGAGAAAATGTATAGTTCAAGTATCAAATGCATATTTAAGCCTATATTTTATTTGATTTAAAGTTAAAACTATTTACTTAAGAATTGTTCATTACATTTTTCTTGCATTATTATTCTATGGATAAGTAGTGAAAAAAGTATTCCAAATGCGAGATAGTAATGTTGTTTTTAGTACTTAATTTTTAATATAATTAAGGGTAAAGTATACGGTTACTGAAATTTGGTAAAAAAAATAAAATAGTAACCAAACTTTTAAAAATCACAAAATGGAAATTAAACTTTATGTTTTATAACAAAATGGTAACTAGACGTTAAAAGCCGTTAAGTGACTGTTATAAAATTTGGTATAATAACACATTTAGTCATTTATATTTATACATTCAATTAATTTAGTCCTAATTCGAAACAATTTACTAAATTTAGCCCTCGTTATTTACGCATTCTTTCAATTTGGTCCTTAAAGCAAAATTCCAAAGTATGATAACATGATAAATAATTACAATTAAATTTTTATAGGAACTCGAAAACTCGACTCGATTGAAATCGAAAAAATTCAAATAAAGTTTGAGTTGTAAAATATGACGAGTCAACTCGAATAACTCAAAATTTTTTGACTCGACTCGATCGAACGCTCATCTCTATCTTAATATATGACGTGTCAACTCGAATAAATCGAAATATTCGAATATTTTAAATCATTTTTTCTTTTAAAACGAATATTTTTTAAAATAGAATATTTAATATTTTCATATTTAAATCACATCGATAATTTCATAACAACTTTAAATATTCGATTTAAAAGAAAAAAATGATTTAAAATATTTGAATATTTAATTAAATTTTTATAGGAACTCAATTCGACTCGAATCGAAAAAAATTCAAATAAAGTTTGAGTTGTAAAATATGACGTGTCACTCGAATAACTCAAAATATTCGAATATTTTAAATCATATTTTCTTTAATAACTACTTTAAATATTTGAATATTTTTTCTTGTGATTTAAAAAAATATATTGAAATTGAGTAGAAATTGAACGGATGAAATGAATATTTCAGTTCTTTTGATTGTCTTTAGTTTCTGATTTTTCTAGGACTGTGATTTAAGAATCTCAAAACTAAAGGAAAACTTTGATGAATTTCAATCTTAATAATCATGAAACGATTATGTGATTTTAGCTTAGCTTCGGTTTGCTTTATGGAATTACGTAAGTTGACTTTCTTCTTTATTCTCTTGAAGGCACTCTGTAGTTGTAGATTATGGTTTTTGATATTGTAAATCGATCTATTTCATAAACTAAAATTATGATTTTATGTTTGACAGCTATCTCGAAGCGATTGCAGTCTTCTTCCTCACAGTCACTATTGGATCGCAAGCAGGCGCATTCTTAAAGTAGTTATTAAATATTTGATATAATTTAAAAGAAAATATAATTTAAAATATTTAAATATTTTAAGTTATTCGAGTTGACGCGTCATATTTTACAACTAAAACTTTATTTAAAAAATTTTCGATTCGAGTCGAGTTTTCGAGTTCCTATAAAAATTTAATTAAATATTCGAATATTTTAAATCAATTTTTTTCTTTTGAATCGAATATTTTTAAATTAAGTCGAATATTTAAAGTAGTTATTAAATATTCGATGTGATTAAATATGAAAATATTAAATATTCTATTTTAAAAAATATTTGATTTAAAAGAAAAAATGATTTAAAATATTCGAATATTTCGAGTTATTCGAGTTGACGCGTCATATCTTAAGATACATGTGAGCGTTCGATCGAGTCGAGTCAAAAAATTTCGAGTTATTCGAGTTGACGCGTCATATTTTACAACTCGAACTTTATTTGAATTTTTTTCCGATTCGATTTGAATCGAGTTTTCGAGTTCCTATAAAAATTTAATTGTAATTATTTATCATGTTACCATACTTTAGAATTTTGCTTTAAGGACCAAATTGAAAGAATTCGTAAATAACATGGGCTAAATTTAGTGAATTATTTCGAATTAGGACTAAATTAATTGAATGTATAAATATGAAGGACTAAATGTGTTATTTTACCAAATTTTATAACAGTCACTTAACGGCATGTAACGTCTAGTTACCATTTTGTTATAAAACATAAAGTTTAATTACCATTTTGTAATTTTTAAAGTTTGGTTATCATTTTGTTCTTTTTACCAAAGTTCAGTGATTGTCTGTGTACTTTACCCTATAATTGAATAAAACTTGATAATTATGCAATCTCATTTATAGAATACTTTTTCTTCCCTGCTAATGTATAAAATAATAACACATTTTTCTACACAAGTATTTATCATATTTAAAATTTTAATGAACTTGTGAATGATAGCGAGAAGCATATTCCACTATTAGTATAAATTCTGCATATTCAAAATCGGAATATTCCTCATGAACGTTGTTTATGATTTATTCTTACCTAATTTATTCTTGAGAATCGTATTTTTACCTGTTACATATTTTAGAGTTTCAAATTCGCGCCTTCGTAGTTCTTCGTTTTTTTTTAAATGCAAAGCTCTTATCCAATTGAATTTTTATTTTATTTGGTATAACCACAAGTATGTGATATATTGATTGACTAATCTAGATCATGTATTGTAGAAGTTTATTATGAGACGTCGAAACAATCCTTACAACCCAATTTAGTTCATTAAAAGAACCCAATGTCTCTTTCTGCTAAACCAATCGATAGTTGGTAATGTTTTTCGTGAGAAATTTTATTTCTTTTTCATTTATGTATTTAACTTTTTTTAAATTTTAATGTTTATATGATTTATACAAACTCTCGCGTACTGATTAGGAGATACATTGGCTGAGGCTAAATTGACTTAATATTGTTGTCAAAAAAATATTTTGAAATCTATAGTAGTCTCCAAATTATTTTCGAATCTATGATGTTTTCTACAGTAGATTTTAAGGGCGGATAGAAAGCAATCCGACCTCAACAAAAATTAAAAAAAAACTGAGGGCCTTGGGAAAGCATTCCGACCTCAAAGAAAAAAAAAGAGGTCTAAGGGAAAGCAATCCAACCTCATCTGAGAAAATTAATAAAAAATGAAAAGGTCTCGGGGAAAGCAACCCGACCTCAAAGAAAAAAATAAAGATGAAAGTCGGTGGAAAGTAGTTCAACCTCATGGCAGTGATGTAAGTGGTGCAGGGTGCAGTGAGGGGAGCGTCGGGGTGGGGGGTGGGTAGGCTTTATTTCAGACCCGTGAGAGGAGCAGGAGAGTGGGGGAGCAATCTTTATTTCAAACATGTGATCAATTATTTTGAAGATATAAAGATGACCTGTGTTCAATTATATTTATTGGATGTTGGGGTGATGGGTTGTGTAGATGAAGTTGTTAAATAGGGGGCTGACGATAAGGAATGGTAGATGACCCGAAAATGTATTTTGGCATCCCCAAATGTTTCCAAATTTACCCCGAAAGATCGCAAACCACATGGCAACATATTAAACAAACAATCTAGAGGCAAAGCACCCTAAAGAAAAGCTTAAAACATGCATACACGCAAATATACATTTCAACCTCAAAAGCTCATAAAAACACTCAGCACCAAAAACACCAACAAGTCAAAACACATAACATTTAACTAACAGCCATAGCAAGCCTCAAAATATCATGGTATCAACATTTAAAACATGTAGCAAAAATGGGCCAAACACATGAGAGTTTACAACAACCTCCCTAAGGACAACCGCAAGTATTCCCATTGCTAAAACATTATTAAAACTTAAAAGCCATACTTGAGCTTAAGCTACCAACACCGGAGCTTTTCTCTCACCTTCCTTTGCTTCTCGAAACGTTAAAAATATGCATTGTTGGAAAGAAGCGCGTAAGCATAAAGTTTAGTGAGCGGTGCTCAAAACCACAACAACAACAATGCAATTTTTAACAAAACCATTGATAAATTAAAAACAAGGCCACAAGCATGAATTTCACCAACATAAAAAAATCAACAATCTTACACATGCTTGGCATCTTACATCAAGCAATGCAACAACATAAACAACATGGCATAACTTTCAGTATTCACCAACTTACCATTCAACTTTCCAACACAAGAGTATTATGGTAATTATGGTTACGTTATTCGAATACACGGGGTGTACTTGATGACATCTTACATCACCGAATCTATACGAACAACAAAACTCACGATGGCATCTTACATCACCGAGGTCTATTAAATAAGCTTCTGGTGGTACCTTACATCACCGTACTCCTCCCTAATGGCATCTTACATCACTAGGGCCACACACGAATTTTACAAGTGCACTCTAATCCTATGGTTGACCAATTATACCCGGTAAGACTCTCATATTTGCCAATACTCAACATCACATAAACCAACATAGCAATACCACATTCATAAATCAATTACACACTATCGTCTCATATCAACAAAGCATAACAAACTTAAAAGAATTTCTGGAAAAAATAAAATGTAAACTTTAAATACTTACTCTCGAGCTTAGGTTGGCCTTTCAAGCTCAACCTAAACTCACAAAAACATTTTCACTCATCGATAGGACCCAAACGATAGCCGAAACACCGATTTAAGCTTCCGAATTATCAGGCCTCGCGTCCAAAGGACCCAAACTCGTTTCCCCTATTTCTATCCAATCCAAAAATGAAGCATTAGACCTAAAACAAACCCCCAAACTTGCAGCAACACATAAACTCATCAATCATCATCAAAACCAAGACGATTCCTACTTGAAACACTTGGAACTACCATCAAAACGACCCAAATCAACTAGCAACCAAAACTCAACAATTTCACCATCAAAACCACTTCTTTAAGCATCCAAAATACTTGCCCAAAGTTTACAAACCATCAGCCCAAGATTCCACACAAGAACAACCCAAAAACTCACATTTTCAACTCCAAAACCCCCTCTTTTTTTATTAGTTTCAGGTTTCCTATCTTTAGCAACTATTTTAACATTTTTAGGGCATCAAAACAAGATTAAAAATTCCCTTAAACATGAAATCAAAATACCCAACCAAAAACTCCTTCATTTTTTCCTCTTTTCAAACTCATGACATTTTGGAAAAACTTTAAACAATGGGTTTTAAGGAAAAAATTAAACAACAACAAGCTCAAGGAAAGGAAAATCGAAACAAAGGAGGAATTACCTTGTAAACTTGTGTGGATGATGAGCTTTCTCTAATGGAATAGTTGAAAATGGTATATTTGGGGAAAATAACGTGAAAAGGAGGTTGAAGAAGATGATGGTTTTCTTTTTGATTAAAAACCTTTTTTAAGGTTCCAAAATCCCCCCGTTGCCCTTATTCTTTGAAACCCCCTTTTTGGTTCAATAAAAATGTGTTCTTTCAATTAAATTAATTTGAACTGATTTTACCAAATCCGGTTATCTCCCAGCCCTAAACCTGGGGCATTACACACGTCCCATCAAAGCCAACCTATCTGTTACTTTATTGTGTTCACGCCCAACATGTCTCACCACAACTCACCACTCCTTCTTCATAAGCCCATGTATCGACAAAACTAGGGCACTACCAACCATTACAGTTGACAAGGAATTTGTAATCTGAACTGTCTCTAAACAGTCAGATTCCATTTCCACACAACGATACCCCAACTCTCACGCATGTAAGAGACCGTCGTGAATCGCTCATAACTCAGCTAGTAACACGCTACACTGTCCCACAAATTGGATAAACCATAAAGTCATTGTCCTTGTACATCCCTAACAACACCCCAACACCAACCCTATTATCCAAAGGCGACACCACTACATCAACACTTATCTTGATCCACCCATCCAATGGGCCAAGCCATTGTGGAGTCACAACTCGTCGAACTCGATCCCCTGGTATAACCGAAAACACTCTTCAACGACTCTCAACCAACCGATTCTCGCTTACTAGGATTTCATCCATGATGCCCATCTCTGATGCTAGTAATACTCTACACCTTCTTTTCCATAATAACCAGTAAAGAATCGGGAACATTGTCAACCACACCTCATCAAAAGGCACAAAGGACCTATCGAACAAGTTCTTGAGGAACCAGTCATACCATAGAAGCTGAAAAGACTCCTCCCTCAACGCGATCAGAATCACACACTTCCATAGCCCCTTGGCCGCAATACAAGAGTGCAAGACATGCTCTACATCTTCACGACTACCACCACAAACTTCACAAGCCTCCGATTCAGCAATGTGGCGACGAACCCTTTCCACATTTGTTAGTAAACACTCATGCAATGTCAACTAAACAAACAATCGGACCCTCTGTAGAAGTTGTAACTTCCAAACTTTGCTTTAATTACCATTAGTTTGTGAGTCAAGACCTCATGTAAGGAAGTTATACGCGAACCGAGTAGAAAAATTACGCTTCTCTTCCTATCTCCACGCTGGCATATCATCACCTAGATCGCTGCAGGGTGGCGGAATCGCAGCAATCTGCTCCAGCCTCTCCCTTGGAAAAAAACGTATCTAGGCGAGACCAATCCCATTCCCTATTCCCTCGCACCATGTCTACAACCATCAATGGCATAGGGGCTGCCGCAAAAGAGCTTGAGAAGACCTGTCTTTTGTCTTTACCTAACCAATGATCGCACCAAAAATCCATGCTTCTTCCATCGAATATCCCAACAAATAGATTCTTTCAAATCATCCCAAATGCTAGAAATCCCACTCCATAGCCGAGAACATGCACCGCGACGAATTGATAATGGCATAACCTCACTTCATCTATACTTAGATTTAAGCACATAGACCCAAAGACTCTCATTATCGGTTACCAACTGATATCCAATCTTCACAAGGAATGTTTTGTTCTGTAGATGCAAATATTTAAAACATAAGCCTCTCTGATTAAGAGGCTTTTGGATCGACTCCCAAGGAAGCAACGCAACTCCTGACTTCCATTCCTGGAAACCCCAAACAAATTTTTGAATCAATTTCTCCATCTCCTGACATGTACCTTTTGGGATCCACGGACATTGTATCACATATACCGGTATAGCATGTAAGACCGCCTTAGCCAAAGTAATCTGTCTACAAGCATGAGCGATTTTTCCGCCCAACCTGGTAGACGTTCCCTAATCTTTTCCAACACATAAGCATAAGCAGCGCGAGTAACACGCTTATGAAGTAGACAAGTTTTCAAGGATAAAAAATATTCGAAGAAATTATCAAATCTACAAGGACAAAACTAATGAACTTTATAATCCTAAAATTCCTCACAAGGAAATTCTCAGTTGGACAAAGTGCATGAATTAGAAGAAGTATTTGTCGCAGTACCTGTAGTCTTAACCAGGTCGTCGAGCTAAACGACGTTAAAAATAGCGCTTAATGGGAGGCAACCCATTGTTTCTTTTCTTTGCTATTTAATTCATTTTTTATTTTTTTAGTTTTATTTTTTACTTATTTTTTTAATATTTTTAGGTACAATAAAATTCTCGAATTCAAATAATCCCGCTGATGTGCTCTATTCAGATTCGAGACGATTATATGCTATGAGGAACGTCACCAGCGACAGTGCATAAGAACAAATTTTTCTTTTTACCTTTGTTTCTTTTCTCACGCATGGGTCTCACCCACCTACCACCTTCAACTTTCAAATTCCCCACCCAATTAGCTAGTCAAACATCCACTCCTTTATCCTTATTTTTAAACCACTTCTACTTTAAACTTTTCTCCCGTGAGCCCACACCTATCCAATAACTAAAACAAAACTCCATCTGCCACACTCCTATCTATATCCTTTCACCCTTTTATTTTAAATTTTAAACCCCATAAACCTCACATATAATAAACCATCATCTTCCTTTTATCTTTTACCCATTCTTAAACTTAAAAAAAAAAACCATTTCTTTTTACTTTCCCACGTCAGCCGCATACCCCTCCCTCACCCCATCTTCATCAACCTTTCACCATCTAAGTCTGCAACCCTCATCTCACTTGAAACCCAACCCTCAGCGATCCACTATCTTTCCCCTTAAAGCACTATGACAACTGCTCTTTTTTCTTCCCCTTCAATTCGCGCACCATCATCACAACCCCATCACCTGCGTCACTCGGACCACTGCGAAGTCATGGTTCACGTTCATTTCTTTAGTGGTTGATGTCGACAGCTTCAAGTCACCACAACAACACCACCATGTTCCCTAGTGATAGATGTGCGACGCCCCTAAGCCAGACCAAATGCCTACTGCTGAAACACGTTCTTCTCTGCCGATAAATGATGAGTCAAATTTTGTTACACCATTACTAAATCTATATTTTGGCTTTTTAGGAAATCTCAATGCCAATCCATACCCCGACAGCTCCTGTTTCGAGAAGTCGAACTAACCGCAATGGCATGGCCAAGCAGTTCATCACACCAAACAACCCATTGTTATTAAAAACGAGGAATATCTCTATTCTCTCTCTTTTGATTTATTTTTCATAATGGGACATTATGATTAAGTGACGGGGTAAGATTGACATCAAATTCTTTTTTCTGCTTATTCGATTGGTTGTCATTGAGTTCTCTTGATTGTACTCCGTTGGAGTTTCTTGTTGCGTGTTCTTTATTTCACTTTGTCTCGTTGATTTCCCTATGACTTGAGATCTTGCTTGTATTGAAGATTAGGATGCATGCTAGATAATATATTGACTTGTAATTTCAAATAAAATCTGTTATGACATTCCTTGATTTGTTAATTGACATGTTGCTTACCGAGTACACTTAGCACCTCATGTGAGTTTTGAACCTAATGAGCATATATTTTTATTCTCGCTCTTTATTAAATTTGAGAGTGCCAAATAGTTCTTTGCATTCTAGAACTTGAAGCATAATGCTTGTCAAGACTACACGATTGAATGTGATGTTTTAGTGTGATAGATGTATTAGGTTTTAACCCCTTTCTCTTCCCAAAAAATGGCCTACCCTTTGTTTATTTAGCCGTTAGATAACCACTTTTGAGCCGTATCATTTTCTTTGATTTACCACATTTTTAACCCGAACAGATTTTGTTGTTTTTCCATCTTTTTGTCATTTTTTTCAGGATAAAGTTAAGGTTATTCTAAAGCAAAAAAACAATACAATTTGGTTCGAGCAATGCAAAAAAAACATTGCAATTTGGTTCGAACAGTATAAAAAACATAGTGCAGAATAGTTCAAATAAACTGTTTGAACAATAAAAAAACAGCTTGGTTCGAGTAGCAGCAAAAAAGAAGGAAAAAAGTTCGAAAGAAAAAAAAAAGAGAAAGAAAGAATAAGCTTTGATTGTTTGATTTCTTGTTTTCCTTTCTTTCATTTTTACTTCCCTTTGAATAATTCTTTGGAATAATTTTCTGTCTGTCTTGAATTTTTAAACCTGATCTTGGGCCTTTATTCTACTCGAACCTTAACCCCATTGCAACCCTTTAAAAGACTTCTTGATTATCGCGTCATGTTCATACTTAGTAGTGGAGATTAGATTTAGTTACAAGCTTATGGTAATGCTTTGATTAATTTTGGCTAGAGTGACCATTTAACCCAAAAAAACTTTGAGCGAAATGAGTGAATCCTTGTGAGAGTACTCGGTTTTGCTTCATTGATATTGACAGGTTATTGGAATGTCTAATTTTGCTAGTCTTGCCTATTTTTTATTGTTCCTTAATCTCGGTACTTGTCTTGATCTGGGATCATACGGATATCTTAGAGACATCGTGAAATAAAGGGTGAGGACTTAAGCTTTGATGTGTTAGTTGAGAGATACTTGAGGACACACATCGAATAAGTGAGGGAGAATTTGATAAGTAGCTAAAATAGTCATTGTTTCATCTTTAATTATGCCACTAATGATTCGAATATGATACTGATCTGGGCTTTATTATGTGTTTTTCGTGCATGTCTTTGATTCTGGAAAACACGCTGAAAATATGCAAAATTCTGCAATTTTTATCCGGAGTCGAGACTGGGCTAGTGAGCATGAATCTGAGCATGAAAGGCTGACTGGGTGCCACGTCAACAGTTTCTAAAAGATGATGTCATAAACGTCGGATAGCTTATCAACCATTGATAGCTTATCAGCCGAGATATTAATTTCAAACTTGAAATTATCATTTGTATTTAATCTAAATATTTGTAGGATTTATCTTTTCTCTTTTTAGGGTCATCTTAGGGTTTTAAGATACTATAAATGCCCCATTGGGTTAAGCTAGAAAATCATCTCTTGTTCTTGGTTTGTTATTCACTTTTAAGTTTTATAAAAAATTCTTTCCTTTTACATTTCCTTTTCCTACTCTATTTTAAACAAATGCTAAGTATGATTTCTTCCAAAGCTATGCTTGGCTAAATTTATCATTAGTCGATAGTTAAGCGAAACCCAATTTATTTCGTAAGAATTGCAAAGCTCTTCATACCTTCAAACTTCTTTCCTGATTTTCAGCATTATTGGATTGGCAATCGACCTTTCCTTTAAACATCTCAACTCTATTCCAAAAGCGCACATTGGTTTGATCGATGTTTCGATCTACCGTAGGGGACAAGAATAGGATTGTAGCAAATTCAACTCCCTAAGAACAAACTTAGCCGCAGTCTGCTGAGGGAAATCAAGATTAGATACGATTCTCGTTGATACAAAATTATCCGAGCATGGGCTTTTCCAGCGCAAAACACAACATTGGCATTAGCATCGATTGTCGTCATTAATCTGAACAAGTGCTAAATTCTAAGGATTGGCCTTGGAAAATTAGTTCACCATAGAGAAAAGAAAGTTACAAGGGTTGGGCCTTGTAGACTGTAACTGAAAAGAACTCGAAGTAAAATCTATTTCAGTGATTGAAATGAGTTGAGGCGACGCAAAGCTGGAGGCTATACATTATCATAGTTACTTCCAACTATTTACTTTTCTTTATTTATCATTTTTGTTTGCTTAGATTTATTCCACTATTTTCGCTAAACCCTTTTTTTACTTTCAGGTTTCTTGGTTAAAGATCGATTCCGACCAATATTGAAAACTCCTTAGTCCCTGTGGACCAACACATTCTTCTATATACTACGTCTTATTTATTTATTTTTGAGATTAAGGATAAAATTATTTGACAATATACGATGCTTTTCACCATTATATGCGTTTCTCATATGTGATCTTCTCCATCCTAGTTGCTTTAAGCCGTGCGGCTCTCTCAGCATTGTCCAGGTCCGACATTAGCGAAGATAGTCTAGTAGCTAATGTAGGTTAACTTGCTCCTCGATTGTCTTTCTTTTTTGACTTGAGATTAGGCTTATTCACCCCTTGCACACCTAACGGCTTCTTCGAACCATTCTTCACCGACACTCCCCTAATCGACGTAGAAAGAATTTGACCTTGGGAGGCCCGAGGTTCTTGCGTTTCTTCGACATCAACCACATGCACCACGGTACGCTTTCCCACATTCAAGCTGGACGCCGCCTCCACAATTCGTTCTTGTGATGCAACAACAGTCACCAGTAGATTGAGCACCACTATTACCCAATTCCCTTCCTTCCGAACATTTCTCTCTGATCCCTTCTTCCCAGCAACACACGTACCTTCCCTACTCACCTAAGAGCCCTGCGGCTTTTGGTGCATAGAAACAAGCTTCCCAGCGTCATTCGAACCCTCGGCTCCATCTAACGGCTTCGCCAATCCAACCCTCAAAGCCCCATATTGGCCTCGTTACTCTCAATCACCTGTTGTGCCTCTGCCCGATTCTCCCCATCCCCTTGAAACTCAAACAAAGCCGCAAATTGTGACTCAACAACTTCTTTTACTCTATTATTACCACTACTCATCCCCGTAGTTCCGTGAGTGGTCCCATAACATCGCCTTTTATTCACCACCTGCATCCATGGTCTGTAAAATTCCATGGGATTTCTTTTCTCAACAACGATTCCCCCCACCATCGGAGGATCCTTGGTAACACCACATATCTCCTTTGCATGACCATACTTACCGCATTTAAAACAAATAGACGGTAACCCTTCATACTCAATATCATGTCTTTTGCCATCAATCACAATCCCCGACACCAGAGGTTTCTTGAGGTCCACAATAATTACGAGTCAAGCAAACCTTTCCTGCTTTCTATCACTAGTATTATAATCTACGCACACCACCTTCCTAATTGCTGCTACAATATACCGAAATAGACTTTTGGTATAGTTGCGGTATGAAAGCTTAGACAATCACACTCATACCATAGTGTGAGAAGGGTGTTCCTCAACAGTGTTAAAGTAACGACTCCAAGGTTGAACTGTAAGGTAGCTCCTATAAATTACCCACGGACCACCCGAGAGGACCTTGTGAAAATCATCTTCATCTGCAAATCGCACCAAATAATAATAATAATTATCAATGCCAATTAAATTTATCTCTTCCGCTGGATACCCAAAGTGCGCGATACCCAATCTATTTCCCCATCAGGCGAATAATCATTGACTTCACCAGTTTAGCGTCAATAGCATCATGGACTCGATCCGAGAACCATACCTCAAGCAAATCACTACCACTATCAATACGAACATCTTCATCCTTGACTTCCACATCCAATTTCAGAATAGAGTTACTCCCAGTTGATTTCCCTTTAACACCAAGCAGCGTATCCTTGAACGAAGGAGTAGCTTTCGTCGTTCCCTGGCCTGCCGACACTCCTGCTCGCCTCTAGACCCCACATCGTCTGTTACAGCGGCATCCACATCCACCACCATGCTCGGCTTCATCCCAAGAGCTATCTCATCCTCTATCGTCTCATCCTCCCTACAACCCTTCTTATTTTCTAGCTGAAGCTCCGTCGGAACTGGAGAGCCTGGTCTCTCCCTCGAGGCTGGAACACCAGCCAGATCAATCACTTTCGGCGGACGCCCTCTTCACTGCCTTCTAAGGTGCTATCGATTGTCTTCACACCCACGCTAGGTTTTCAATCGCGTTAGGGTTTCCCCTTCACTCTAAGGTTCCTGGTAAATAATTTTTTTATGTTCATTTAAAGCTCGTTTAAAAAATGATTTAAAATTTTTATATTATTCGATTATTATATAATTATTAATTTATTATTATTTGCGTGCTCATTTTATTTTATATATAACATAATTATTCAATGGTAGATCCAAATGTAATGCAGGGTTGGCCCGTGCCCACCTTGAACTTTTCAAAGTTCACACATTTGCTTTCAATTTTCGTACTTTTATTAATTAGTTCTTAAAATTTTGTAATATTTATGACTTGTGCCTACCTTGAAATTTTGAGATTTTATGCGCGCCCACCCTCAAATATATTTCCGGATTCACCACTAAATTATCCATATATTATGTTTTGATTATTATTTGTGAATAAGTTTAATTATATGTTTGTGAAAGATTTGCTTGAACATTACCCAAACATGAAACTTCTAAGTACGAAAATAAATAATTTTAAATGTATAAACATGTACACAATTTTATTTTTTAAAACATGAACAAAAACGAATATATAAATGAACATGAATAAAAATATTTTTTTGAATAAATAAAGATAAATATATTTTTAATAAAGTTTAATTCATTTATAAATAAAGATAAATGTACGTTTAGTTTCAGAAAATATTTTTTATTTTCAGTTTTCTAAAAATAGTGAAAGTGAGTTTGGTATCTAACTTTTTAAAATATAAATAAAAAATAATTATTAAATAATTAAAATAAAATATAATTAGAAAATACTATTATAATAATAAATAAAATATGAGTAAATAAATCAAAGTTTTAAAAATGATATTATAAGGATTCAAATCCGGGTTAAAATTAAGGATTAATATCCTATACACCGGCGGTGGAAATTTTTTGTTTCCACAAGCGCCTCAATTATAGGGTTTAGGGTTAGGGCTTAGGGTTTATAGTTTAAGGGTTTTAGTGTAAATGTTTAGAATTTAGGGTTCATGTTTAGAATTTAGAATTTATGGTTAGAATTTAGGGGTTAGGGTTAGGGTTTAATTTTAGGGTAATATGGGTAGGGATTTGGGTTTTAACCTATAAACCCTAAATTTTAACCATAAACCCAAAATTCTATCAACAATCCATAAATTCAAAACTACTACACTTATACCCCTAAATTTTAAACCCTAAACGGAGTCCATAACCCCTAAAATTAAGACGCTTGTGTAAAAAAGTTTCCACAAGCGCTTGTGTATAGAACAATTACCCTAAAATTAAAAAACCTTTGTTTTTATATTTTCACTTTCCTTTTTAATGATTTTTAATGTTTTTAAATTTTCACTTATTTTTATTTTCATTTTCTAAAAATTATTTTCTAATTTTACAATAAACACGTTTTCTTCGCCGTTTTTTTATTTTTCAAGAAAATAAAAATGGAAACGAATTATTTTTTTTTGAATCAAACGCACCTAAACTTTAAATAAACCCATCCCATAAAATGGTTCCAATAAAAAATAAAATGTTATTATTCTTAGATGATTTAAGTTTAAACATCATGTATGTGTAATAATTGTACGTTATTAAAAAACTAGAATTAATAAATATATACTTTGTTACATTAAAAATTTCAATATATCTTTCTAATACAGTTTTTTTTTTTTTTTTATAAATTAAATTGTAAACTTTTCAGTTCATTCTACAAGTTTTTTTATGGCACCAACGTGTCAGCTGTTAACCACAATAGCACGAATGACCTATGCTACCAATCCCCAAGAGTAACGGATCCTTAATTTAGACCCGAGTCACGCAAAGAAACAAACCGAATCCGAACCGTATCCATCACACGCTAAACCCGCACTTCAAATTTCCCACAGACAAGAAAACCCTTACACTTATCCTTTAATGACGCTTAAGTCCCGCACTCAACGCGCACATTTAAGTTGCCGTCCACGTCACTCCTTATCCATCGATTCAGGGCAATATCGTCACAAAAAATGCAATTCCGTAATAAATAGAGATATGTAGGGACAATGAAGTAATTCAGTAAAAAATAATATTATATTATCGGTGGACCACCTTCCTTCCCCACCACAACCAAGCATTGTTCTTCGTTTCAACTTCCAAATTAAAAAAAAGAAAAAAAATATGATTATTTAAAAAATAATAATATTTTAATTACTATTCTATTTTTCCTTGGTTTCTTCTCCTTCGCTTCTTCTGCGGAATTCTCTCTCATATGGCTTCTCCAGTAATCTAAATCTCAGAAATTCTTCCCTTTTCCTTGTTTTAAACAACATCCAATATACATTGGCGATCCGTTTCTTTTTCTTTCAAATTTTAATAATTTTCTCCCTTTGTGTCTTGAAGGTGAGTTTAATCTATTTATTTCCCCCTATTCTTATTCTATTATTCCTTAAAAACATTTTGATTTTTTGAATACAGAATCCCTGTTTCGATAAATCTATATTTTTCTGAGCTCTGTTTTTCTTTTCTACATTGGAATGCAGTTGGAGTTTTCGTTTTACTTCCTGTTTGTTTCCCGAGAAAAACGAGAGGTAAAAAGTTTCCGAAAGCTCTCGATTCTTTTCTATTAATTTTGCATTTTTTTAATAATGAAAGTGGTAAAAAAGGAGGAGGCTAATTTAAATTTTGCCATGGCCTATGTGATTGAATTGAGCAGAATTGAGTTCTGGTGTTCGTTGGATAATAAATTCATAGTTTTAGATTTATATGTTTCTTTTTTTTTTATAAAAGGAATACTTGCCTTTTTCTCGGTGAGGGAATAGAACGTAGAAGTTTTTTTTTTCTTTTGCTAAAAATGATAGCTATTTGGTTTTCGTCGCAGTTTTCGCCCTTGTTGTAATTCTTTTTTCAATTTTCGATTCCTGAGATTTTTCTTTAATTCAGGGAAAGGTTCTCCCTCCTACTCTTTTGATGATTTACTTTATTATTTCCAATTCAAATTGATTGTTTTTTCTCTGGCTTTAGAAAATCGATGACTTTCGGCAAGCTCACTTTATTTTTAATTTCTTTTATGTGTTAGGTTTTTATTTTTATGGACAAGATGTTAAAAATAAATTGTATCAGTGGCTTTACATGTAGGAGATCTGATTGAATATGCTGATGTATTTCTTGCAAAAACCTCCTTGTGTGAAATCCGGAGAATTCATTTGTTACAGAACACTTTGTTTGATTAATTAGTAAAAGCGAGTAAGGAGGGAAATACTGATGCTGCTTGTTTGTTTCTGCCCCCCTCCTAAAATTTGATAGATGACACTCAGTCAACGTTTGTTTCTATGTCTAGACCACCGTGTTACAATCTCCTTGGGTTGTATTTTGTTTTGTATCTTTGTTAAACAAGCCTTATAAGACTGAGTCTAATATTGCTGTCTGTATAATATGTTGGTCAGTTTTCTTTCTTTTAATCATGATTTATGTCACGCAATTTAGTCTTGCAAAGTTATGCTGATTTTCGATGATTGTTTACAGCCCAACCCTGGTTTTGAGATATGGGGCATCAGTCGAGCTGAGTATAAAGAAAATGGATCAACAGATGAAGTTTTACACTTGTGCTGGAGTTATTTTGGTGGTCTCATAGATTCATTGAGTTTAGATGATAAGCTCTAGCCGCAGCTTGTAGAAGCTGCAGTTGAGGATGTTGATAATTTTCTGGCTGATATTCTATCATTCTTACAATGAGAAGTCTTTTCCTGTCAGTATCTTACATTTCATGCTACAGTTTAGCAGTAAACCATATATGCAAGCTAGTGATCAAGCCTATCTCGGTACTGTAAACACCTCTATTTGGAGGTTGCTAGAACTACATTGACAAATTGTTGATTGTCATTTGCTACAACTGCAAGAATGGAAAGGTTTGTTTCTTGCCACTGCATTTGAAATTGGTAAAATTTGGAAGCTTGTATCTCTTTGGTGCTATATCTTGCTACTTTCTCTTCTCACTTAGGTATAAAATTTCCGAGGAGCTTGGAGATGGTACCTGTGGTAGTGTGTTCAAAGCCTTCAATATAGAAACATTTGAGATTGTATGTAACTTGCTCCTGTAGTTGTTTTTACCTTTCAGTTTACATAGCTACACGAATTCTTTATATTTTTCCATAAGATATGTTCTTCTGCCCATTGTTCCTCATCCATGGTTGACGTCAACTCAATGATTAATATTATTGTATACTTTGCTGCACTTAAAAATTTTCTTCTAACGTTGTGGGGAAATCAACGTAACTCTAGTACCTCACTTATGGTTGAAGTTAATTCAATGATTAATGTGATACATTTTGCTGCACTTAAAAACATGCTGCAAAGTCAATGTCAGTTGCTTCTAGTTGTGAGTGTAACAAGCAGGGCATTTGTACATTGGTCTTATGTGATGATTGAAATGACCTCAATGTCCTGGAAATGGCAAATGATGAATATGGGATCAATTTTGAAGCCATTTCTGAGCTTGATTCATTTAGTGATTTTTTTTTGTTTTTAATTGGTCAATCCTTTTTCTACCAGCTGCTAATTTTGGGGTGTTACTTAGGGTGTCTGGACCACAGTTTAGGGTGTCTGTTGATGGCGTTTCTCTCTTTGCGCACCTGACTGTGTATACTACCACCCCCATCGCTACCCCCTTCCTTGTAGTAGGAGGGTTGGCAAGCATTTTGAGCTGTCTATTACTAGGAAAGTTGGATATTGGCATGAGATAATTAGAGCTTATATATGAGCAGCTCTTCAAGTATAAATTTGGAGCATATATATGTTATGCGTGCATAAACATATGTATACAAACAAGATTATAATAACTTGGAAGCTGAAAGGTTCACCGTGGACAATGATTCTGGTGTTTCTCACCTCAATGACTATGTTACAATGGTGATTAGGAAGACCTTGGACTGGAAAACTTAACTCAGTCTATTATGGGTGGCTGCTTGAAATGTTCCCCGTCCCCCTATTTATACTCTTTCTTAAGCTAAACAAGACAATATTGAATTTATTAATGTGGAACTTCTTTGATTTGTTGCTCCTCATGCCTTTTGTAAATGTTCTCAATCTAGGTTGCTGTAAAGAAAATGAAACGAAAGTTCTACTTTTGGGAAGAGTGCATGAATCTAAGAGAAGTTAAGGTAAGCTGTAGTATTTCCTTGATTGCTAGAGTCCTTTGCTTTTTACATAACCCTTAATCATAAGAGCTTGTTCCATTTATTATCTGCAGGCCCTTCGTAAACTAAATCACCCAAATATTGTAAAGCTAAAGGAGGTTGTCAGGGAAAACAATGAACTATTCTTTATTTTTGAGTACATGGTAAGGGTGCTTTTCCGACTTCACATTTTTCTTCAAAAGCATGAGGTTTTATGATTTTATTTCCCACATAACTATTTTACTTTTGCTCCCTGTTATTATAATTTAAGTTTATTTTCATTTTTTTGGTCAACACAAATCTTGTGAACATGACTCTAATTAGGTTTGAGCTAGGAACATGGAGAGTAATTGCCATTGTCTTGGTTACAAATACCAGTTTGTAGTCATTTTTATGCTGGTGCCAGGGTACAGGGATGTGCTCAATTACAATGTTTAAACTTGTAAAATTTGAACGGGAGCCTATATTAACCAAATCTATGCATGAATCAATTTTGAAGATTCTGTAATTAATTTTTGACAGAGTTGTGCAGATGCTTACTACCTCCACCCCCATTTCCGAATGACAGCAAAAATTCTTCATTTTTGTATCTCTTTCAACAAAATTTCATAGTTTATTTTAATAATAAAGGATTCAGTGGTGGTGATTGCCTGCTAATCTTCTCACTATTGAATTTCCTTTCCTATAAATATAATGATACAACAATTGTGTACTTCTGTATAACTCATTGTGTGATAAATTATTAATTGTAACCAAGAATTAAATTGATTGAAACCCCTTCCAGTTCGATTGTAAGAGGTTGAACATTTCTTTCTAGGAACATAATCTTTACCAAATCATGAGGGAGCGACAAAAACCTTTTTCTGAATGGGAGATACGCAGCTTCATGTCCCAGATGCTGCAAGGACTTGCTCACATGCATAGAAATGGATATTTTCATCGAGATCTGAAACCTGGTAAATCATCCTTTCATCTATGTGCATTCTGTAAGTTGTTATGGTGGATATACATATAGTGAACTATCTCCTTTTTCCAGAAAACTTGCTGGTGACAAAGGATGTTCTGAAAATTGCTGATTTTGGACTGGCGAGAGAAGTATCTTCAATGCCTCCTTATACGGAATATGTTTCTACTCGATGGTGAGTACTTGTCTCATTTACTTTGCATTCATGTTTCTAATGTTAACACAATGTATGTGCAGTTACACTGGTTACTTCATAATTATATCCTGTTCATACGGTATTATTTCCCTTCTAACGATTTGTGGGATAATTATGTCAGGTACCGTGCTCCAGAAGTCTTGTTGCAGTCTTCCTCCTACACTCCTGCTATTGGTACATGGATATTACTTGATCTAATTATCTTTGTCTGTGTGTAATGTGTATATGTTATGTGCATCTTCTAGTAGCTTTATGGTACTTTTGTACGAATCCAAAACTTCACTTGCATCTGATAATGTATTTTCCTTGTCAATTTGATTTAGACATTTCTTTCTCTCCGTTAGAGGTTTATCTATATCTTCTTTTTTTTGGGGCATGAATGATGACTGATAATAGTAACATTTACAGATATGTGGGCTGTTGGTGCTGTATTAGCAGAGCTTTTTACTTCATCTCCTATTTTTCCTGGTGAAAGGTGATTTATTATTCTGAGCTTTTCTCTCTCTCTCTCTCTCTCTCTTTTTAATTTTGGTGGACGAAGATGTAAATTAAAAGGCAATTCTTTTGTTTTGACAAATATATGTTTTCTCACAGCATAAATGCATGCAGCAATGAAAATACTTTGATGTCGAACTTGTATTACTTACCATGTTGTCCCAACATATATTATACGTTTAGTATAAGCTAACTTCAATATGTTCCTTAAGTTTGCATTCAAGTTTGGTCTTTGGTAAAGTTTCCTGTAACACATAGTTGGTATGCCCTGTGACGCTTAACTCTGGTAATTCTGTTGGATCTGTAATTATGATTGCTATTGTCAATACTTTCAATGGCTTAAAGTTACAATTTTGTTGATTTTATGTAACTGGTAATTTAACATTGTATTACTAGAAAAAATGAACACAACATGATTGTTCTTTGTTTCTTCTAATGTAGGACCCTTTTTGCTTATGCGCAAAATATTGTATGCAAATTTACTCATAGCATCCTTAGTCTATGCCTCTTTTGCCCGCTTTATACATACTATTTTGTGTTTGTACATGAATGTCTGTGCATGAAAACAAGGCTAGGGGATTCATAACCATAGATAATGTGGAAGGAATATTTGTCATCCTTCTATATAATAGTCTTGGCAGTTCTGTGATCTTAAGAATGTTTCTTTACTTTCCTCAAAGTAAGAGAATATTTGTAGGTGTTGTATGTAGATTTGTTATTTAACATTTTCCACTGAAGTAAACGAAAGATATGTCGGAGCTTATCATGGTTTTTCCTTCTTACTGTAATACTCTCACCACTTGGCAGTGAAATAGATCAACTGTACAAGATATGCTGTGTTTTGGGTGCACCAGATTGGACATCTTTTCCTGAAGCAACAAACATCTCTCGTTTAATCAATATTAGTTATTCGGAGGTAGTTTTATTTATTAGTTATATTTTATCGTCTATGTTTTGATGTTTCCTATTATTTTATCTTATCAATCACCATTACTTTTGGGCAGATTTTACCTACCAACCTATCAGAGATCATTCCCAATGCTAGCCCAGAGGCTATTGATTTAATCATGGTATGTATTTTGGTTGACTAGCATATAGCAAAGTGGGATTTGCTCTACTGTAATATCTTACACCCCCTGCTTTGAATGTCTGTAGCAACTTTGTTCATGGGACCCTTTAAGGAGGCCAACGGCTGATCAGGCATTGCAGCATCCTTTTTTTAATGTAGTACACGTTTCCTCGAGTTATTTTTCTGTTTCTAATTGTATTACATCAATTTACTAAAAAATCCTGGATAGGTGGATGCTCGTGTTCCTCGTCCGCCACTGAATGATCCACTTGAGCTGAGGTTAAACAACATGGGTGAGTCTTGAAGATCACTATAGTACCTGTGCAAAGACTATTAGATAATGTTTTCTATTCTCTTTTTTCTGGTTCGACCAATTAACGTTTTCTTGTATTATTCTGCAGGGTCAAAGCCAAATCTTGAGTTGAATCTTTGGGATTTCGACACACAACCTGATGATTGTTTTCTGGGTCTGACACTTGCTGTAAAACCAAGTGTTTCAAAACTAGGTAATATTATTGTATGTCCTGCATTTATGGTTCAGACTTCAGTAGACTGCTCTTGTTAGCAACTGTTGCCCCTCAAATTTTAGTCACCAACTCCATAAATATGCATGTGGCGTTGATAGGCATCCTTTTTCATCTTCTGGTTGATTTTAGAGGAATAGTGGATGTTATATTTCATAGGTTCATGGTGATATGGAAGTAGATGAACCTAGAAATAATGTGTACTGTTTTCCACTTGGGAAGCAATATTCTGCAAGCCGTGTAGTTCTATATTGACTAAATATGCTTTTCATTGTTACATTTTAAAACTATGTCAGCATTAATGGTTATCCGATTTTAATATCCAATAAAAACATCATTGTTTAGGAGGTCCATTTACATGACTTTTATGGATAAATTTCCGTTTATTGCAACTTTTATCATGTACTATAGTTCTTTGCATCCTTTTCTTCCGGGTCTATGTCAAAGGGTTTACTTCTTCAAAAATAAGAATCTGACTCGTTTATTTCTGCAGAGGCAGTCCGTAATGTCTCTCAACGCATGGAAGAGGTGAGTTTTGCAGTTTGACTCAACAATGTCGCCCTTGGCTATTATATATCTTTGACGTGGATCACATCTGTTAACATTCCAGAAATATGGCTAACTCCTGGACTTCATAATGCAGGACATACTGTTTTGTCCTAGTCTGAATGATCATCCAGAGCAATCAGGTAAACTCATATGATCCAAAGAAACAGATATGAAGGGGAAGGGGAATGAACAATAGTGATTCATATAGCAATTTTGTTTGAGAAATGGATTTTTGTTTTGAACGATAATGTGAATACCGCGCTTCATTTGAGTTAATACTACCTTTACGTTGAACTTTCCACAAATGACGGTGTTAACCACTAATGGTCTGTTCTTTTCATTCTCAGTTTTTTGGTCATTGCTTACTCCTGATCAAAACGGAATTCAAGCACCAGTTGAATCCTCTCTGTCTCTCTCATTCAGGTAAGTTATTTCTTTTTGCCTCACTCATCTTAGGTTTTGTGTATGCGGCGAGTTTAGCAGTAATGGCTAGGTGTATTGATACTTTAACTGAACATTTTTGACGGTCCAGGGATTTTTGTTTTATTAATTTTACCTTCTTGTTAGGAGGTCTTTGCCACTAATACCGAAACCCCTTCGGTAGTATTTGTAGCAGTTTATACTTTAACTACTACTGCAATGATGATCGATTTAGTGTACCGTTTAAATTATCCATATACGAAAAATAGTTTTTCTCATTCATGGATTCAGAATATGTCATGTTTCCAGTATGTTTATGTGCTTGTCACCTCTTTTGTGCATTATGTTCATCAAACATCATAGCGATGGCATCTGATATTCACCCGTGGGAATTTTGATGTGGCAGTTCGGTTCAGCATCCACCGATTGGAGTTCCACAATCTGCCGGGTTTGCAATTGCATCACTGCAGCCTAACCTCCCTGTTTGTCAAAACTATTGGCTGTGGCCTTCCCCTTCCGGCAAGGTTATCCCCTCTGACTGAGTTGGATGGATGACCTAATAAGGGCCTGTAGAGAATTTGTAATTTATTTCATTTGTTTTTGTAAAGTCGGAACCATTTAGTACCCCCATAGCTTATATTGTCTAATCTATTGGTGGGCAAAATTGTTGTCCTGGGAAGTTTTTCAGATTTCGTTACCTCCAAGTATAGGAAATTGTAAACGTTGGCCGGAATATACAGCTTGGTTAATGTACATGTACATCTTCCACTCAAATTTCTCTCCTCTCTGCCACTGCCATGTATTCAGCTTCCATTTTCATATCATCGACCATTCATTATTTTTATGAGTTGAATCTAATTTTTATTATTGATAGAATTCGGAATAATGTTATTATATTCGATTACTGTTTATCCTGTGTAGGACCTGGATTTTTATTATTATTATTTTTTAAAATTTCATATACCAGTCGCTATAACAATTGACATACGCTTGCCGCGGACGCTTCAACTACCAATTGACTCGGAAGTTTCAACGGTGTTAAATAACAGTTTATATAAGAAACCATTTTTTTTGAATAAATAGAAACCTAAAATTTTAATGACCATAACAACTGTGCTTTTAATTTTCCCTTTTATTTTATTTTCTAAAACTAACAACTAAATTTGGATTGATTTAAGCACCGCGTTTACGTGACTTTACAGACTGTCCACTAAAATTAAGAATGAATCTTGTGATCCCAGAGCGTTGACATAGGTTTAGAGACTGTTAAGAATGATTATAAGGGTGTAAATTAACTAGGTTTGAACAAATAAGGTTATGTTTGTGTACGTTTATTTATTTTTAAAAGTATTTATGTTCGATTCATGTTCGTTTGTTTAGTGTTTGCGAACATATTCGTTTGTGTTAAGTATTATTAACTAAACAAACACACCAAAATAAGATGAATTCCAAAGTTGTGAAATTGTGAAATTAATCCATTAGTCTTTAAGATCTTCAGGCTTCACAATTTGAACTCTAAAGTTCACATAGTGTTCAATTTAGTCCATTCATTTATAATATTTAAAATTTAAAAATAAAACGAGCCTATAAACGATCTTATAAGCGAATCGATAAACGTACTTATTCATGAACATAAACGAACCGAACACACCTTTGTCCGTTTATTAAACAAACATAAAACTTTTGTTCATATTTGTTTATTTATCTTAATAAACGGACATAGGCGAAGATTATATAAACTGTTTGTCGAACACTCTGTTCATTTACACCCCTAAGAATGAATCACTTGATTTAATTTTATTTTATTAAAATATGTTCTACTTAATTTAAAAGGCTTGACTCAGAAATAAGTGCCCAAATTATACATTTTTTTTAAGATAGATGTCTAATGTTTTTTTGACTTAAATAAGTGCCTAAAATTTCATTTCGTTAGTGTTTTGAGGTAACACCGTTAAAAAAATTCATCACCAAATAATAGATTGACACGTGACTTTTATTTTTATTTATTTTTTAAATAAACTGAAAATAAAAAAAATCTTAAAACCTCTAAAAACCCCAAAACCTTAATCTCAAAATTGGCATCACTACCGCCGTCGATAACCTTGTCAGACCCGCCGCCGCCGCATGAGGCCACCACCCATTCCTTCAACTACCCATCGCCGGTAATCAGCGAGAGGCATGTCAATCGGACATCAAACGACGATCGTGAAAGGCTCTAGTCGTTCGACGTCTGATTGGCACGCCTCTCACCGATTACCGACGATGGACGGTTGAGGAAAATGAGCGGTGGTCTCAGTCGACGACAACAATGAGGTTCAATAAGACTATAACGACGATAGTGGCGTCAATTTTAAGATTTTGAGGTTTTATGAATTTTTAGATTTTAAAAAAAATATTTTCTTTATTTTCTAGTTTTTTTTATAAAAAAATTTAAAAAATAAAAAACATACATTAAATTCTGATTGAGTGATGATTTTTTAACAATGTTACCTTAAAATAATAACATAATAAAATTTTAGGCACTTATTTCAACCAAAAAATATTAGGTATTTATCTCAAAAAAGCGTATGAATTAGGCACATATTTTTAGGGGTGGCAATGGGGCGGTTTGGGGACGGTTTTGTATTACCCACTCCGTCCCCAACACTTGCGGGTACGGTTTTGGGGAATCCCATTAAATGTTTCGGGGATTTTTTAGGACTCATACCCATCCCTTACGGATCCCCGCGATTTTCAGTTATTCCCCGTACCCAAAAAAAAACCATTAAAATAAACACTCAGCATTAAATTTCCAAAACTAAAAACATAAATGACTAAAATATTATTTTTTTACAATGACTAAAATATTAACTATTGAAACATATCAGCATGCACTACGTTTAAAAGAAAATATGTTACTAGTATTTTACAGATTCAAATCATGATCCATTTGTTGTAAAAGGAAGAACTAGAAGAGTTAGATTCAATAATCTTTTCAACCATATAAATTATCTCTTATAATTTTATTTGTTCGATTTATGATTAATTTTTGATGTTACTGTCATCATTGTTTTTAGAAACAACCTACAGTCTTTTCTTTTAACCTTTGTTCACTCAAAAATTAATAACTCCTAATACATAACTCAAAATCAAGAACCGTTTGTTTTAAACGAATCTAGGCTTCTGTATGGTTATAGAAATATAAGGCTCACTTTCTGATTTATCTTTTAGATTTTGGTGATTTTTCAAAGTCACTGTTAAAATTTCTTTCTAAGGAATATGCTGCTAAATTTTTATGACCTTTCAACATTCAAATATTCATATTTTTTAAAATACATATCGAAATCGACCACTGTGTATTTTAAACAAAACTAGACTGAATCACGTTTACAACGATGTATAGACGACTTTCTAATTACTTTTATGAAATTTACAGAGAATTTTCAAACTTACTACACACAACCATACTTTGATTATAGAATATTAGATTTTTGTTGAAAATGAGTAAATTACCCTTATGTCCATTCAAATTTGTAAAATATTGGGGATTCCTGCGGATATTTTTAGGGGATCCCTACAGTGATTTATACGGGTATAGTTTGGTTATCCCCACAGTTCGGATATAGCAATCCCCGTCCCCATCTCCATTTGAGCTTCGGTGATAAAACTTCACTTGTCCTCATCCCCATGGGTGAAAAATTCGGTTATACCCCATACCTATTGGTTCGAATCCCTACAGTTTTCAGTTATTGCCACCCCTACATATTTCTGGTTGAGCAAATTTAAAAATCGTTGGTTTAAATCACGACTGCCATTTCTTCAACCGGATCAGAAATAAACTTGCCCTGAATCTCTCTGCATTCAATACAAATTCTTTTCATTTCACGTTATTCTCCCCTATGCAGAGACAAACGCAGAAATTTTATGTTATAAGGGGCGAGTTTATAACATTTTAAGCGGGGCGAACTTATAATATTTTAGGGGACGAAAATAGATTTTTAATAGAAAATACATAAATAATTTCTAAATTTTTTAATCATATATGAGTTTCAAAATTTTAGAAGGAGCGACTGCCCCCTCCAGCCCCCTTTAGGTCCATCCCTGCTCTTATGAACATTCATGGTTCCTAATCAGGGCCGGCTAACAGCAGGAGCAGCTTGAACACTTACTTAGGGCCCCCACCGTCATGGGCCTCTTAAATACGTTGTTTCATGATCCAAATGTTAATGTTTTAGACAAACTAAATTTCTAAAAATTAATTTATCAACAAACCATAGGGGAAATAAATATGTGTTTGAAACATTTTCATAATACGGGCCCCACCTTTTCATTAGTTGTCATCGTCTATTGCTTTTACCGCTTCTACTATTGGCATTGGGTGGTAGGTAACCTGTAGAACTAAGTTTTGATATAATATTTGAAAAATGTTTTGGACTAAATTGTAAAGAATTTAAAATAAGTTTTTAGTCAAAAACAACTTGAAAATATGTTTAAGGGTTTTCAAAAAGCTTTGGAATGATTTAAAGTGTATTTAAAGTAGTCAAAACCATGATTTTCAAGTGGCCGTAGTGTTGAGTGGATCGAAAGATCGATATAAACCAAGAGGGGGGTGAATTGGATTTTTAAAGATTTTGTGGTGGAAATTGCAAATTAAAAAGATAGACAAGGGATTTTAGAGTGGTTCAAGTTCCAAATGAACTCTACATCCACTACCTTAGCTTCACTAAGGATTTGCAACAATTCCACTAATTGCTCTTCCCCTTTTCTAGGCTAAGGAGGCAACCCTTACAATATCGGTTAAATTTTCTACCCAAAATTTAACCCAATCCTCACAACAAGATAACAAAGAAATTTGTTGGCTAATAGAGTATCTCTCAATACAAATTGTAGCCCAATTACAAGCACTCAACCCAATTGAACAAGATAAGAATGAAAATTACAATTGGGGTTTCTAGACAATATGGGATTTTTGCACAATTGCTTGGATTTGATGAATAGATGTTTTTCTTGAAGATCAATAGTTGTTGCTGATGCTTTTGGATGTCTCTTTTATACCTCCTCATTGATTTCTAACCGTTTGGGTGGTTGGGAACATAAATGGAGCCGTTGGAACCCTCTCTTACCACCATAAATGCACTTCTGCAGCTATGCGTATCGGTACGCGGGGAGGTGTATCGATACCTGTCTCAGAAAAGAAAGAGACGTTGTGTGCAATAAATAAGGGGTATCGATACACGCGTAAGCGTATCGGTACGGGGTATCGAAACGGTAAAGGCCGTATCGATACCTTTTTCTCAACTTAGCTCACTGTCGATATCCATATCGGTACGGGGGTTAGGCGTATCGATACGGGTCAACGACCTTTTAAAGTTTGGTTACCAACCAACTGACACCAACGGTCACAAAATTTAAACCGACTTATATTTAAAAATTATTAAGGTCGTATCGATACGAGGGTTTACCGTATCGGTACGCCATTCAAACTCTTTAGATTTTAAGACAGGGGCGTATCGATACGAGGGTTTGCCGTATCGATACGTGTTCCTCCAGTAGCCAACTTTGGTAAAAAGGTATCGATACGCTTGGGAGTGTATCGATACACCTGAACGTTTTTCAATAGTTTGGCCTTGGAACACTTAGAAAATATTTTGAGTTTCAGTTTTTCAAATCAATTTTAAAGAGTTGGTGATTTAAAACTTATTAAGGGACTTACAAAAACAATTTTAAGTTTTTCAAATTGATCCTTATAGATCTAATTATATCAAAATCAAACATAGGTTTTACAATCTCCCCCTTTTTGATATAACAAAACTAAAACTTAAAATTTTTGACATTTTGAAATTTTTTTACAAAGTTAACTCCCCCTTAATATAAGCTTGATAACCTTTGAGTTAAAATCAAAATATTTGAAGTGTGAGCTAGTTTCTCTCCCCCTTTTTGTTAGATCAAAAAATATAAAGACAATTAAGTGCATAAACATAGGCAAATGTATAAATAAGCAACACTTATATTATTGATCATAGCATCAAACTTGAAATCCAAACAAAAGCAGAAAAATCAAAGCATAGGTTTAATCCTAAAACAAAACTTAATCCTAAGAACATAAATCAAAGGTGCATAAAAAGAAAATCCTAAATGATATGCATGAGATGCAAGAAGAAACGTCTAGGCATCGTCGTCGTCGTCTTCATCCTCTTCATCATCAACTCCCATTGGCTCATTATCCCGCATGCTATTGCGCCACTCATCATGGAAAGCGGCGATGGAAATATTCAAAGAATTGTGACCGCTTTCAAGGGATGTGAGGCGATTCTCCATACCCGTCATCCTTGTATCAAAAGTTGTTTCAAGAGAAGTAAGACGAGTGTTCATGTCCGTGCGCAACCCGGTAAATTGCTCATTGAGATAGGTCATGAGAGCATCCATGGAGGGTTGTGGGACTTGAGGAGCTTGAGGCTCTTCAAATACGGCGGCGGCCTTGGGTGGTAACTCGGCAAGACGTACCCATTCACCATTAAGATATTGAAACTTTGCCCGAGCAAGAGATCGCTCATCAATGGGATCGGTGAGGGGAGTTGGGTAGTCAAAAGAGCAATCAATATCCTTTTTAATAAAGAAATAACTCAAAGCCGTACCATATGTAAAGGAGGTGACGAGAGTTGTGTGACGATTTTGCACAAGGTAGACGATCTCCGCGAACATGAGTCGAGCAAGATTTGGGCGCTTTCGCTCACGGAAGCAACGGATCCAAAAATCATCCACTTGACGGATGGTGGAATATTTTCCTCCGGAGGGACGAAACCACCAAGACACCATCAAATGTAAGATCCGGTCTTGAGCATTTAGGGCGGTGACGGATCCACTAAGAACATGCCCCAAAGCATGCTCATCATCAATGCCTTCATCCTCTAATTTAAAAACTTCACAAATGGATTTGACATCAAGGATGATTTTCTTCCCCATGAGGTAAGAGCTAATGGCAACAACTTCCCCATCACGAGTAATACATTTGGCATTAGAGTAGAAAACCAAAACCAAAAGGCGATAATAAAAACCGGGAATAGAGATGAAATCCATGAAGTTCCAACGACGAAACAAAGGAAGATATTCAAACTTAAAACGCTCTAAATCGAGAAAAGGAACGGATATTACCCTTTCGGCACGAATCTTATAATTCTCATATTGACGAAAATGAGTTAGACCCGTGTTACTTTCAAAGGATTGCTCATAGATGGTTGAGTAGTTCGGACGAGCAATCGCTCCAAGGGTGGATGATTCACCGGTTTGAGAAACCCTTGTACGCTTCCTCGATGGTTCTTTCGGTGCCATGATCTAAAAGAGAAATAAGCAAGAGGATTTCTTCAATTTTGGGTAAAAACCAAGGTAAAAAAAATTTGAAGAAACAAAGGTTTTGATAAAAAATGAAACAAAACAATAAAACAAAACAAAAAAATTGAAAAAGAAAAAGAAAGAAAAGATTACCTTGATAGAAACTTGAGAGATTGAAGAAAATTCTAGCACAATAGATGAGAGAAAGATCCCAAAGCTTTGCTTGATTGAAAAACTCTTTTAGATTTGAGTTGAGGTGTGAAAAATATGAAGGAGGAAGGGCCTTTTTATAGGCAAAAACGGCTAGGGTTTTTAGGTTTTGAAGAATTTTAATTTTGGTAAAAGTTGAACACATTAAAAGCCAAATTTAAAGCTGTCTGCGCAATCGAGTATCGATACGCCTGAGGGTGTATCGATACGGGGGTAGAATCATCATTTCTGCAAAAATGCCCGTTGGAGAGTCGTATCGAAACGGATGTGGTCCGTATCGAAACGACCCGTATCGATACGAGTTTAATCGTATCGATACCCGTGAAGTGAAGTAAATTCTAGGAAACTGAATGAAGAACACGTATCGATACGCGTAGATCCGTATCGATACCGTATGCCCAGAAATGCATATTTGGTTCTTAGAACAACCAAAGGCTCGAATTTAACATCTCCTAAAAGTATGCAAATGATGAATTAGCAGTTCTAAGCATATTTTAATAGAAGCATACTCCCCCTAACTATAGGCATGGATGAAATTAGGAGTCTAAACACATAAACATGGCATTTCACAAGATCAAGCAAATTTAAGCACAAAAGAGGTCCTAAAAGGTCAAGATAGGCTAGCTAGACCTAACTCTCTCCTAAGGGACCAAAAACGCTCTTTGTCTAAGGGTTTTGTGAATATGTCCGCTAATTGATTCAAGGTGTCTACATACTCTATAACCACATCGTCCTTAAGGACATGATCTCTAATGAAATGATGCCTTATTTCTATGTGTTTAGTTCTAGAGTGTTGGATGGGATTTTTTGTTAAACATATTGCACTAGTGTTGTCACATTTTAGGGGTATGGTTTCAACTTTAATTCCATAATCTAAGAGTTGTTGCTTCATCCAAAGGACTTGATCACAACAACTCCCTAAGGATATGTACTCGGCTTCGGTGGTAGATAAGGCTACACTATTTTGTTTCTTAGAGAACCAAGATATGAGCATACTACCTAGGAATTGACATGTTCCCGAAGTACTCTTCCTATCGATTTTACACCCCCCATAATCCGCATCCGAATAAGCATGGAGGTTGAAGGTGGAGTCTCTAGGGTACCAAAGACCTAGCAAGGAATGTCTCTAAGGTACCTAAAGATTCTCTTAACGGCTATAAGGTGAGACTCTCTAGGACTAGCTTGAAACCTAGCACACAAGCAAACACTAAACAAGATATCCGGGCTACTTGCGGTAAGGTAAAGCAATGATCCAATCATAGAACGGTAAAGCTTAGAGTCAACACACTTACCTCCTTTATCTTTGTCAAGCTTTGTAGATGAGCTCATAGGTGTGGCTTGAGGCTTTGCATTCTCCAAGCCAAACTTTTTGAGCATATCCTTTATGTATTTTGCTTGGTTGATGAAGGTGCCATCCTTCTTTTGCTTGATTTGGAGTCCCAAAAAGAATGAGAGCTCCCCCATCATGCTCATCTCAAATTCACCTTGCATTAACTTAGCAAACTCTTGACAATGACATTCATTAGTAGAACCAAAAATGATATCATCAACATAAATTTGAACTACTAAGATGTCATTTTTATACATTTTTATAAAAAGTGTAGTGTCCACCTTACCTTTTTCAAATCCTTTTTCAATTAAGAAGTTTGAAAGTCTTTCATACCAAGCTCTAGGAGCTTGTTTTAAACCATAAAGAGCTTTGGTAAGTTTGAAAACGTGATTTTGAAATTTTGAGTCTTCAAAACCCGGTGGTTGTTCCACATACACTTCTTCATTTATAAAACCATTTAAAAATGCGATTTTAACATCCATTTGAAAAAGCTTGAAATTATGATAACATGCATATGCAAGAAACATCCTAATGGCGTCCATTCTAGCTACGAGTGCATAGGTTTCATCAAAATCTATTCCCTCTTCTTGAGTGTAACCTTGTGCTACAAGTCTAGCTTCATTTCTTACAATGTTACCACTCTCATCTAGCTTGTTCCTAAAGACCCATTTAGTTCCTATTGTAGATTGATTACTAGGCCTATCAACTAATGTCCAAACGTTACTTCTCTCAAATTGATTTAACTCTTCTTGCATAGCCATAATCCAAAAGTCATCTTTCATTACTTCTTTAATATTCTTAGGCTCTATGCATGAGATAAATGCAACATGATTCATTAATCTAAGAGAAGATCGAGTGGTTACCCCCTTGGATGGATCACCCAAGATTTCACCATCTTTGACATTGTTCAACTCCCTTGGGTAGCTCACTTCCTTTTCCTCAAGAGCCAAGTCCTTCAAGGCTTCAAGAGATGGAACTTGTGTGTCCTCTTGTTTTGTTGGAATCTCATCCTCCTTTGAAGTTTGTCCTCCATCAAAGACATTTATGATTCCTACATCATCATCATCACAAGAATCCTTCCTAGGAAGGAGGTTATCATCGAATACAACATGAATAAATTCTTCTACTACTAAAGTTCTTTTGTTAAATACTCGATAGGCTTTAGAGGTTAAAGAGTAACCTATGAAAATAGCTTCATCACTTTTTGCATCAAATTTACCTAAGTTGTCTTTTCCATTATTTAAAACAAAACACTTGCAACCAAAACGGTGAAAATAGCTAATGTTAGGCTTTTTAGATTTTAAAATCTCATAAGGTGTTTTCTTTAAAATTGGCCTAATCATTACTCGATTTACAATATAGCAAGTAGTGTTTGTGGCTTCTGCCCAAAAATATTTAGGTAAATTGTTTTCACAAAGCATAGTTCTAGCCATTTCTTGCAAAGTTCTATTTTTCCTCTCAACTACCCCATTTTGTTGAGGAGTTCGAGGAGCCGAAAAATTATGGCTAATACTATTTTCATTTAGAAATTCTTCAAAACCCAAATTTTGAAACTCGGTTCCATGATCACTTCTAATATGTGAAATTTTAAGTTCAAGATCATTTTGGGTTAATTTTGAAAATGTGATGAATTTTTCCAAAGCCTCATCTTTAGTACTTAAAAATAGAACCCAAGTAAATCTAGAAAAATCATCAACAAGTACAAAAGCATAATACTTACCACCCAAGCTCATAGTCCTAATTGGCCCAAATAAATCCATATGGATAAGTTGTAAGCATCTACTAGTAGAAACATCATTAATGGATTTAAAGGAAGATCTATGCTGTTTACCCATTTGAGCATGCATCACAAATTTTATCATTTGAAAATTTTATCTTGGGTAAACCTCTAACTAGATTAAGGGAGACTAGTTTTTCTAAAACACTTATGCTAGCATGTCCTAGTTTCCTATGCCACAACCATGCATCATTTTCATTTTGTGCAACTAAGCATGCATGAGATGTATGAATGTCATCTAGATGCACCATGTATATGTTCCCTATGCGATGACCTATGAGCATAATATTATTAGATTTAATGTCAACAATTTTGCATCCATTTTTATCAAATAGAACATTAAATCCTTTATCACACAATTGACTTATGCTCAATAAATTGTGTTTAAGACCATCGACATACAAGACATTTTCAATGCGAATAGTAGAGTGATTACCTATGGAGCCAATACCATTAATGTGGCCTTTAGAGTTGTCACCAAATGTTACTACTCCTCCACTTTTTGGCTTTAGATCCATGAATCTACTCTTGTCTCCGGTCATATGCCTTGAGCATCCACTATCAAGGTACCATGAGTTTTGACTTTGTGCTTTGGTCTTGTAGCAATGCTCCCCTACAAACAAAGATATTAAGCTTTTGTTTTTGGTACCCAAATCATTTTGGGTCCATGAGTGTTAGCTCCCAAAACCTTGGTTCCCTTAGGAATCCAAGATGACATAGCAATAATATTATTAGATTTTACAAGTTCCTTAGGAACCCATACACTTCTAATTCTTTTAGCTCTACTATGTCTAGGATAGCTACCTTGTTTGTAGTAGTTAGTCTTTTTCTTAGGTTAGTGTGTTCTTGATGATTCACCTATTTCATGCTTGACACTACCAACATTTTTAAAGACTTTTTGAGCTCATTTAGCTCACCCAACACCTTTTGGTGTTCACTATTACATTGAGACAAAAGATTATTAAGATTAACATTTTCATCTTGAAAGAATTTTAGTTCATCTTTTAATCCTAATATCTTTTTCTCAAATTTTGAATTAGCTTGAGTGAGTGAGTCATTTTTCTCATTTAGTTCCAAAATAATCTTTTTGTTCCTAATGACCGACTCTTTATATTTCTCAACTAATTCATCATAGACCTCTTGTAACTCATCATATGCATCATTTAATTCTTCAAAATCTAAAGTAGATGAGTTAGAGGTTACCATGAAGGAATCTTCCTCAAGTTCCATGAGGCAAAGGTTAGCCACTTCTTGTTCGTCATCCTCCGATGACTCCTCATCACTCCAAGTAGCAAACTTGGATTTGAGCTTCTTCTTCTTCTCAAAGCCCTTTTTCTTGAGTTGAGGGCACTCTGAACGTATGTGGCCGGGTTGTTTGCACTCAAAGCAAATGATAGGATCCCTTCCTTCTTCTTTGTTCTTGCTTTTGAAGTCCATCTTCCTTTGGATTTTTCTTCCCCGGTTGGACCTCATAAAACGTGAGAATCGTTTGGCTATCATAGCCAATTCTTCGAGTTCATCCTCCTCACTAGACGAGCTCTCTTCATGTTGTGAAGCTTTAGCTTTGAGAGCTATTCCCATCTTCTTCTTCTTCTCAACCTCAAGCTTCTCTACCCTTTTCTCTTCTTTCTTCTTCTCATCTTCCCTTCCTTGCTTCATGATCTCATGAGTAAGGAGAGAACCCACAAGCTCATCAAGCTTCAAAGTTTTCAAATTCTTAGCTTCAATGATAGCAGTTCTCTTCCCATCCCAAGACTCGGGAAGTGAATAGAGTAGCTTCCGGACAAGCTTGTCTTCCGGTATGATTTCTCCAAAACCCTTGAGCCCATTGACAATAGTGGAGAACCTATCAAACATCTTAGACACCGTCTCATCGGGCTCCATCTTGAAATTTTCATAACTAAGGTTGAGAATTCCAATCTTAGTTTCTTTAACATCGTTGGTGCCTTCATAAGTAGTCTCAAGAGTGTCCCCCACTTCTTTGGCACTCTCGATGGATGAGGCCTTAGAATAGATGTCCGGACCGAAAGAACAAAATAGCATGTGGAGAGCTTTATCATTGACTTGAATCTTTTTCCTTTCTTCTTCACTCATCTCTATCTTTTTCTTCAATACCATCTTGCCTTCACCATCTTGCTTCAATGGAATATAAGGGACATCTTCAATGACATCCCACACTAGGTAGTCATTTGACTTGATGAAGAGACGCATTCTATTCTTCCAAAAAGAATAGTTATCACCATTAAAGAAGGGAGGCTTTGTAGTGGATTGAGACTCGTACATGCCCGAACCGGAGGTTAAAGCCATCTCTTGATATATGATGATCACACTCTTCAAAGGAACTCCTCTTGTGGTTGTTAATCCTCAAAGAACCTGACTCTGATACCAATTGTTGAGTGGATCGAAAGATCGATATAAACCAAGAGGGGGTGAATTGGATTTTTAAAGATTTTGCGGTGGAAATTGCAAATTAAAAAGATAGACAAGGGATTTTAGAGTGGTTCAAGTTCCAAATGAACTCTACATCCACTACCTTAGCTTCACTAAGGATTTGCAACAATTCCACTAATTGCTCTTCCCCTTTTCTAGGCTAAGGAGGTAACCCTTACAATACCGGTTAAATTTTCTACCCAAAATTTAACACAATCCTCACAACAAGATAACAAAGAAATTTGTTGGCTAATAGAGTATCTCTCAATGCAAATTGTAGCCCAATTACAAGCACTCAACCCAATTGAACAAGATAAGAATGAAAATTACAATTGGGGTTTCTAGACAATATGTGATTTTTGCACAATTGCTTGGATTTGATGAATAGATGTTTTCTTGAAGATCAATAGTTGTTGTTGATGCTTTTGGATGTCTCTTTTATACCTCCTCATTGATTTCTAGCCGTTTGGGTGGTTGGGAACATAAATGGAGCCGTTGGAACCCTCTCTTACCACCATAAATGCACTTCTGCAGCTATGCATATCGGTACGCGGGGAGGTGTATCGATACCTGTCTCAGAAAAGAAAGAGCTGTTGTGTGCAATAAATAAGGGGTATCGATACACGCGTAAGCGTATCGGTACGGGGTATCGAAACGGTAAAGGCCGTATCGATACCTTTTTCTCAACTTAGCTCACTGTCGATATCCGTATCGGTACGGGGGTTAGGCGTATCGATACGGGTCAACGACCTTTTAAAGTTTGGTTACCAACCAACTGACACCAACGGTCACAAAATTTAAACCGACTTATATTTAAAAATTATTAAGGCCGTATCGATACGAGGGTTTGCTGTATCGGTACGCCTTTCAAACTCTTTAGATTTTAACACAGAGGCGTATCAATACGAGGGTTTGCCGTATCGATACGTGTTCCTCCAGTAGCCAACTTTGGTAAAAAGGTATCGATACGCTTGGGAGTGTATCGATACACTTGAACGTTTTTCAATAGTTTGGCCTTGGAACACTTAGAAAATATTTTGAGTTTGAGTTTTTCAAATTAGTTTTAAAGAGTTGGTGATTTAAAACTTATTAAGGGACTTACAAAAACAATTTTAAGTTTTTCAAATTGATCCTTAAAGATCTAATTATATCAAAATCAAACATAGGTTTTACACGTACCGATACGGTATTGGACCGTACCGATACGCCTTAGGGTTTCAAACTACCAGATTTTCCAGTAGCCAAAACCCGTACCGATACGCTTAGCCGTATCGATACGGTGTGCTTTGAAATATCCCAACAGCTAGTCGCGTATCGATACGGTTGTATCGCGTACCAATACGCCTAACTACCCCAACAGTCATTTTCCAACGGTCATTTGAATTTGCAGGACCGTACCGATACGCTAGGTAAGCGTATCGATACGCATCAGCTGAAGAGGCCCAACGGCTAATTCCTCATTGAGACCGTATCGATACGGTTTGACGAGTAATGATACGCCCAGCTGCAGAATCGCATTTATAGTGGGAAATAAAGGCTCCAACGGCTAGTAACGACTACAAACTCAATTGGAAGTATAAAAGGGACCTCCAAGCATCTTGTAATGATTAATGCTTCAATTGTTACAACATTATGATGTCAAAATTTTTCTAGAGCTTAAACTGTAAATTCCTTGCTTAGACAACACTTGTGAGCTTACATTGTTATATTTGCTCAAGTGTTTAGGTTTTGGGTGAGTGGTTAGAATTGCAAACAAACACCTATTAGAGGGATTTCTAGTTTGCTAAGTCTTTCTTTGTACAAGAGAGTGTTTCCTCAAGCTTTGGGTAGAAAGCTTTGAGGGTTGTAAAGGTTGCCTCCTTAGCCTAGAAAAGGGGACGAAATTCTTAGTGAATTTGTTTGGAAATCCTTAGTGAATTTGTTTGGAAATCCTTAGTGGGGAGCTAAGGTAGTGGATGTAGACCTTGGTTAGAAGGTTGAACCATTATAAATCCTTGTGTCAAATTGCCTAATTTTCACCTCCCACTAAAACATCCAACTATCCAACTTCTCCATACTTGGCGAGCAAGAACGGTTGATCGAATCGAGCCCCTAAAATCTCAACAATTGGTATCAGAGCTTGGCTCAATCGAAGGGGATTCACATCCTTTTGAGAAGATCCGGCAAGCTCGATCAACATTTCACAAACCGGCTCAAATGGCGCAATCCATCGACAAACCGCCCTTCTTCGACGGAAATCACTATGCCCATTGGAAGACAAAGATAAAATTCTTCTTGAAGTCAAGAGACTACAAGCTATGGGACATAGTTGAAGATGGTCCGTTCGTTCCTCAAGGAAGCAAAGCGGAATGGAGTGCCGACGATCGCAAGAAGATGGAGCTTAATTGCAAAGCCTTGCACATGCTCTTTTGCGCATTTGACCCAACCATCTATGAGAAGATGTCTTCTTGTGAGAGTGCCAAGGAGGTATGGGACAAGCTTGAAGTCACATACGAGGGAACCGATGAAGTCAAGGAGACCAAGATTGGGGTCCTCACCTTAGAGTATGAGAACTTCAAGATGGATCCGGAAGAAAACATCGAGAAGATGTTTGATAGGTTCTCCATTATCACAAATGGACTTAAAGGTTATGGAGAAGCCATCCCGGAAGAGAAGCTTGTCCGAAAGCTCATCTACTCCCTTCCCGAGTCATGGGACTCAAAGAGGACCGCCATCATCGAAGCCAAGAATCTCAAAACCTTGAAGCTTGATGAACTCATGGGGTCACTTCTCACTCACCAAATAATGAAGAAAAACAAAGAAGAGGAGAATAAGAAGGAAGAGATTAGAGCGATGGGGAAGAAGAAGATCATGGAGCTAGGCATCAATGCTAGTGCCGTAGCTCTCAAATCCTCCACATGCCATCATGTAGATTCAAGTGAGAAGGAAAGTGAAGATGAAGAGATGGCCTACCTCTTCAACAAATTTGCCCGGTTCATGAAGAGCAAAATGGAAAAATCCAAGCATGAATCGATGAAGAAGATGAAGGACTCCTGCAAATCCAAAAAGAAGGGATCATCTTCAAAACAAGCATATGTGGCCACATGGAGTGATGAAGACTCCACCGATGATGAAGTAGCCCACCTATGCTTGATGGCCCTCAATGAGGGGGAGGTAACTTCTAACTCATCTATTTCAAATTCTTATACATTTAATGAGTTACAAGATGCCTATGATGATTTGCTTTCGGAATTCAAGGCATCATTTTCCAAGAACAAAAAGTTGATTTCAAAAATAAAAATTAAAAATGATTTGCTTTCCAAAACAAATCTTGAACTTGAAGCAAACTTGAAAGATTTTGAACAAAAATGCTTTGATTTACAAAATTTGCTTCATAAAGTTCAAAAAGAAAAATATTTGATTTCCAATGAACTTGAAAAGAAAAATAGTTTTGGAAAATCAAAATTTTATGTAAGACAATCTAGTGCCCCTAGATTTGTGAATGGAAAATGTTTTAGAAGTGTTTGGGTCCCAAAAGGACTAACCACTACAACTAAAAAGGATGAAATTGAAAAATGGATTCCTAAGGGGACTAAATTTTGTGCTACTAATGTCTATGGAACCAAAGCAATTTGGATACCAAAAATTACTTGATTGTCTTTTGCTAGGTGTGATGGAGAGTGATCAACAAGTCTAACTTTGATTGGGAGCTCCATGCACACATAGGAAGAACACTTGAAGAAGGAAGGCTTCACATCCTCCCTTGAGTTCAAGTGTGGTAAAATCTAGTTGCTTTTGCTTTTATTTGATTTATTTTCATTTAAGTCAACTAGATGATCATATATGTTGAACTAACATTCTTATGATGCTTTGAGAAAGGGGGAGCCAATTTTAAACCAAAATTTTAAGTGTGTCAATTTCTTTTGCCTCATATGTTATTTTGAGCTAAATGTCATTTTAAATTCTTTTTGATATAACAAAAAGGGGGAGAAATTGGTTTGAAAAATTGAAATTTTCAAATGAATAAGGAGGAGCTTTATTTGATTTCATATCTAAATCTCTTATTCACAATTTTAAAGTTAAAGGGGGAGAATTTCAAACAAATTTTCAAGTTGGTTTTATTATATCAAAAAGGGGGAGATTGTAGAACTAAGCTTTGATATAATATTTGAAAAATGTTTTGGACTAAATTGCAAAGAATTTAAAATAAGTTTTTAGTCAAAAACAACTTGAAAATATGTTTAAGGGTTTTCAAAAGGCTTTGGAATGATTTAAAGTGTATTTAAAGTAGGCAAAACCATGATTTTCAAGTGACCGTACCGATACAGTATTGGACCGTACCGATACGCCTTAGGGTTTCAAACTACCAGATTTTCCAGTAGCCAAAACCCGTACCGATACGCTTAGCCGTATCGATACGATGTGCTTTGAAATAGCCCAACGGCTAGTCGCGTACCGATACGGTTGTATCGCGTACCGATACGCCTAACTACCCCAACAGTCATTTCCCAACGGTCATTTGAATTTGCAGGACCGTACCGATACGCTAGGTAAGCGTATCGATACGCATCAGCTGAAGAGGCCCAACGGCTAATTCCACTTTGAGACCGTATCGATACGATTTGACGAGTATCGATACGCCCAGCTGCAGAACTGCATTTATGGTGGGAAATAAAGGCTCCAACGGCTCCAATTCAATCCCAACGGCTAGTAACGGCTACAAACTCAATTGGGAGTATAAAAGGGACCTCCAAGCATCTTGTAATGGTTAATGCTTCAATTGTTACAACATTATGATGTCAAAATTTGTCTAGAGCTTAAATTGTAAATTCCTTACTTAGACAACACTTGTGAGCTTACATTGTTATATTTTCTCAAGTGTTTAGGTTTTGGGTGAGTGCTTAGAATTGCAAACAAACACCTATTAGAGAGATTTCTAGTTTGCTAAGTCTTTCTTTGTACAAGAGAGTGTTTCCTCAAGCTTTGGGTAGAAAGCTTTGAGGGTTGTAAAGGTTGTCTCCTTAGCCTAGAAAAGGGGACGAAATTCTTAGTGAATTTGTTTGGAAATCCTTAGTGGGGAGCCAAGGTAGTGGATGTAGACCTTGGTTAGAAGGTTGAACCACTATAAATCCTTGTGTCAAATTGCCTAATTTTCACCTCCCACTAAAACACCCAATTATCCAACTTCTCCACACTTGGCGAGCAAGAACGGTTGATCGAATCGAGCCCCTAAAATCTCAACATAACCCTCCGTATTTAAGCTATAAAATATGAAATTTAAAGAATTATATTTATGCTATGTGGAAAAAATTACAGAACCCTACATATTTAAGCTATAAAATTTAAAGAGTTATATTTAGATAAACAAGCTGTCTAAATTTTTTTACACAACCCTTATATTAATTTTAAAACCTAAATCTCAAACACGTAGCACCCTAAAACCTAACTTTAAACCCTGAACTCTAAATTTTAACCATAAACCCTAAATTAAAACCCTACACCCTAAAATTAAAAGGCTTGTGTAAATTAAAGTTTACGCAAACTTGTGTATCAAAGGTTTTTCCAAATCTAAATCCCTAATATTAACACTTTAAAACGTAAACCATAAATTTTAACAATAAACCTTAAGTTCTATACCCTACAAAAAAATCATAAACCCTAAACCACAACCTAAATCTCTAAACCTTAAAATTAAAAAGCATGTGTATCAAAATATTTATCGTTATAAATTTTAAACTTATAAAACTTATTTAAAACAGAAAACAACTGATTATAAACAAACGATATCATATTAAAAAACTAGAAAGAATTAATTCAAATTACCTTTAAAAATTAAATAAATTATAATATAATTGAAGATTGGATTTAAAATGTTTTAAATTCTAAGATGTTCTGTTTTTTATTTAATCTTTATTAATTGAATAGTCAAAAAAATATTAAATATATTTTCGTTCTATAGGAGTCTATTTTTGAGTTTTTACTCTGGGCCTCAAAAATATCGGAGACGACCCTGTTCCTAGTCTACATCCACCATCAGTCGCACACAAAAATATTTAAAATATCAATTTTAATAAATATAAGCTAAAAATATTAAAATACCAATTTTAATAAATTCAGCACAAATTCTTTCCATCAGTCTCGAAATATATTTATCACTTGTTTAAAGATTATAAATAAGGATTATTATCCTATACAATAACGGTAGAAACTGAATTTTTTTACGAGCGCTTTAGTTTTAGAGTTTAGGGTTTAGTTTAGGGTTTAGGGTGTAGGGTTTAGGAGTTTAAGTGTAGTAGTTTAGAATTTAGAATTAGTTATTAGAATTTAGAATTTAGGGTTTATAAGTTAAAACCTAAATCCTAATCATATTACCTTAAAATTAAAACCCCAACCTATAAACCTTAAATTATAACCCTAAATTCTAAATCTTAATCACTATCCCTAAATTCTAAAATCATATACCTAAACCCCTAAACCATACACCCTAAACTAAGACCATAAACCCTGAAACTAAGGCACTTGGAAAAACTTTCAGTTTTCATATATAAGATATAAATCCTATAAATAGTTTAAATATTAATTTAAAAATTCCGTTTTATTTAAAGTTTAGCTAAATAATTTATTAAAAATATTTAGAAACAAAAAGTTACAAACAAAGATTAAAACTGTATAACAACTAGCAGAAGCACCCAAACACCAAAAACTCTTTTGAATTAGGGCAAAACTAGACATTTATTTGGGTAATTATCGAAAATAACTTAAATAATTTATTTATTAAATCAAATATGGTCGTATATAACTTTATTGAGTAAATACACATTTATAACATGTTTTCTTTTGACAAATCTCCCTCCAATTTTTTTAAAAGAAAATGAAATGAAATTATAGTAGCATATATCGACATTCCATTTGTAGAAAAAGCTCTTAACATGTTGAGTTGGGATGGATATGGGTCGGGTTGGGCCGAGTTTTTGGTCAATCCGAACTCAGCCTGAAAATTTAACACCATCCAAATCTAACTCGATCCAATATTTTATGATGTTCCACCCAACCTGTACTCGAACTCGAATTCTAGAGTAAAATCTCAAACCCAAACACGTGTAAGTTATAGTTGGATTAAATGACTTAGTTTGTATTTGAAAAATAGATAAAGATAAAATCTTATCTAAAGATAAATAGATAAGAGATAAAGTTTGTATTTTAGTTTAACTCCTAATTGTAAAAAGGAGTATTTATAACCAAGCCTATAAAAGACTCTGCAATGTATTAGTTTTTTGTATTGAATAAAAATAGTTTATTCATACATATTTTTACATGATATCACTTTAGGATTAGATCTATAAATCCAAATAAAATTATAGTTTTTCCTTCCGCATCTTCTAAAAAAAATTCATCTGTCAATCTCAATTTCAATGGCGACAATTTTCTAGACCAAGAATCTCAGTCCACTGCAGCAAGTTATATCAGCAGTGGTGTATTTTCAGTAGAGCCCTTCGAAAGCTGTTTGGTCTTAGTATGGCTAATGTGGTTCTGACAGAGAAAGAAAATACACATCATGACTTCTTTCCAACAACTTTTTAGCTAACCATGATAATTCAACATGGGTTATTGACTCAGGTGCTTCGGACCATATGACTGGTAACAAAAAGTTATTTTATGCTTTTATTTCATCATCTTCTAAGCACTCTATTAAAACTACATATGGGTCCTTGTCTTCTATTAAAGGCTCTAGTACAGTAATGATTAATAAGAGTATATTACTTAAGGACGTTCTCTTTGTACCAAACCTTTCTTGTAATCTACTATCAATCACCAAACTTACTAGGTATTTGCAATGTTGCCTGCGGTTCACTGATAATAGTTGTATTTTGCAGGCACTAAATTCAAAGAAAATGATTGGTGATGCTAGACTGCACAATGATTGGTTTGAGGAACTTTGCTTAAATTACTGCGTTGGAAAATAAATAGATTGATAGGGATGAATAATAAGTAAAATAAACTAAGTAAATATAAATAAAGGATAGAGTAATTGAAGCAACACAATTGTCTTTGGAAATAGGACTAGTCGGATTGCCTGGGCAACTGGAAATGGTGCGATTTCTTGGGCAATTGGTCGACTTCCTTCAAAGTTTGGCGAAGCGTTCTTTAATGGTTTCTTGTTATCCTTAACTCGAAACACTGGTCAATTGTGCATGACTTGGTGATACATCCCTACGTTAACCATGGGTGAACAACAACTGATCATACGCTTCTCTTAGATGTTCTGCAACTTATTCCTATGTCGGATTAGTTTTCACCAACATTCGTTTGTATGAAAATCATGCTCATTCGTTTCTTGAATCTAACTCTCCAGAAATTAGATAAATTGATGAACTCACGAGATCCTCTCCCAATTCACTCGTAATCAAAATTAAGAACCAATAATGAGCAAACCTTGAATTAAAATTGCAAACACAAATACCTAAACAAATCCAATCGTTCTCATAACCACAAAAACACAATAGCCCAAGCCAAATAAGTTTAGTTCATGGCTAACATGAATCTAATCGAACAAATAGGAAAAAGATGGTGTTGGTGCAGCCCCTAGTCGAATTCTCTCCTAAATCGCCCTCTCTTCACGTAGGCGGCTAAGTCTTCTTATTTATAGGAGATGGATAGGTCAAAGTCTTTCTAGGATTTATCATTACTTTTCGTAATTTAATATCCTTTTGATCTCTTCGTGGAACTCCAACTCTTCTAGGATTTATCCTTACTTTTCGTAATTATCTCAAATTAAATGAATTTATCATATCTTAAAAATCGATAGCTCATTTTCTTATCCTAGATTTGCTTCGAGAATTTTTAAATCCTGCACACATGCACAAAAACACACAAACCCGTAGTACCTTTTTCTATAAAAATCAACCAAATTATGAAATCAAGCATGACAATGAAGGAAATCATGAATTGATGCATGTATGACTAGTTATGCAACTAATATGACCCAAAGTCTAACAATAATATGAATAAAAAGGTAATAAAAGTAGTACTTTTGAACACTTAATAATGGCACTTTCGGTTGGGTCACCCCAATTTTTCTTATCTTGCAAAACTTTTTCCCTATCTATTTGTTCATACGAAACCAACTTCATTTTAGTGCCATGTTTGTCCTCTTGCTAAGCAGACTAAAGCCTCTTACTCACGATCTCTTTATAATACATCTTAACCATTTGCTTTAATTCATAGTGACATTTGGGGTCCTTCTAGAGTGAAGAATATTAATGGGTGTCGGTGGTTCATTTTTTTCATATATGATCATAGCAGAACAACATGGACCTACTTAATGAAAGGTAAATATGAGGCCATGTCAATTTTTAGAGGTTCTACACTATGGTTGAAACACAATTTCAAAGTAAAGTTCAGATATTCAAGTCGGATAATGGGGGAGAGTTTTTTGCTACTTCTTTGGGTGAGTTTTTAAAAAGAAAGGCATTGTTTAGATTAGCTCTTGTGTAGATACACCACAGTAAAATGGGGTTGTAGAGAGGAAGAATAGACACTTATTAGAGGTAACTCGATCTTTATTGTTTTTTTGAAAATGTGCCCAAATATTTGTGGGCTGAGGCTTTGTTAACTGCCACTTATCTTATTAACAGAATGCCTAGCAAAGTTCTTAAATTCGAAACACCTAGGGCCATTTTCTTGAAAAGTTATCATCACTTTAAACTTATTTCTTCACTTCTTCCTCTTCGAATTTTTGGTTGCACTGTTTTTGTAAAGAATTTAGACCCTTCACAATCAAAATTAGATTCTAAGTCTCTTAAATGTGTTTTTGTAGGATATTCTTCTCTTAAAAAGGGCTACACGTGTTACTATTCTCCTAGTAAAAAATTATTTGATTTCATGGATGTAACCTTTTTTTGAGCAGGAACCTTATTTTTCTAGGGTTGCAATTTAGGGGGAGACTTTGACAGAATTCCAGCCCTCTATGATTCCTCAAGTATATCCAATTCCATTTTTTATATGCCTTTAAATGTTGTGCTTCTTGCCCCTCAGGTATATCCAATTTCATCTTCTTCTGTGCCTTTAAATGTTGTGCCTCTTGCCCCTCATGATATTGAATCTTCACCAAAACAATCTACCCATTTCGTTTCATCACCAGCTGCTCCTTAAACTACATCTCATAAAATTGATTCTCAAAACACACAAACTCCTAAGCAACTCAGTGTTTACACGAGAAAAAGGAAAATTATTCTTGAGGCCATTTTACAGTCTAACACTTGTCGGAGTTGGATTTGAGTCTAGCTGCCTTAGAGGATGTTAGAGGTAATGACACTTCTTCCTTGTTTGAAATGAAGGATTTACCTATTGCTAAAAGATAGGGGGTAAGACAGTGTACTAGATATCCTATTCAAAAATATGTTGTTTATGGGAAATTAATGCCATCTTTTAAGGTTTTTACAGCTAGCATTGATAAAGAGAAAATTCCTACAACTATTAAAGAGATCCTAAAAGATCCTAGATGGAAGAAAGCAGTTGAAGAAGAGATGCACCCCCTTGAAAAAAATGACACTTAAACTGTTAGTGATTTACCACATGGCAAGAAGACAGTTGGGAGTAAGTGGATCTTTGCTGTAAAGTACAATTTAGATGGGAGCATAGAGAGGTACAAGGCCAGGCTTCTAGTCAAGGATTTTACTCAAACCTATGACATTGACTACATGGAGACATTCGCACCAATAGCAAAATTAAATACTGTCTGAGTCCTTCTGAGTCTTGATTTAAACAAAGACTAAACTGGAATCTTCACCAACTGGATGCTAAAAATGCCTTCTTAAATGTCATATTAAAAAAAAGGTCAACATGAAGATACCACCGGACATGGAGTCGAAGCTGGGCAGGGAGAAAGTTTATAAACTTGAGAAGTCTTTGTATAGACTAAAACAGTCACCTAGGGCCTAGTTTGATAGGTTCACTAAAGTCCTTAAAGGGAATGGTTATAGACAATGTCAAGCAGATCACACATTATTTGTTAAAAATTGGGAAAAAAAATATTCTTATAGTATATGTTGATGACATTGTTGTGAAAGGTGATGATGCTAGTGGAATCAGTCAGTTAAAGGAGTTGTTGAGAAGAGAGTTTGAAACCAAGGACCTAGGGAAATTGATATATTTTTTAGGCATGAAAGTTGCTCGATCTAGTAAAAGTCTGGTAATGAACCAGAGAAAATATGTACTGAATTTACTCCCAGAAACTGGTATATTGGGATGTAAGCCTGCTGATACTCCGATGTAAGCTGGATTGAAGCTAAGAGGAGAAGAGATGGGGGCTGAAATCGATAAAAATCAGTTTTAAAGGTTGGTTGGGAAATTTATTTACTTATCTCTAACCAGACCAGATATTTCATTCCCTGTTAACGTGATAAGTCAGCATATGACTAATTCTAGAGAAAGACACTTAGAGGCTGCTCATCGAATTCTAAGATACTTAAAAGGTACATCAGGCCATGGGTTGTTCTTCACAAAAACTGAAGATAGAACAGTTAGAGTTTTTACAGATTTTAGTTGGGCTAATGATGTTATTGAAAGAAAGTCAACAGTAAATATTGCTCATTTGTTTGGGGTAACTTGGTGAAGTAAGAAACAAAATGTAATTTCTAGAAATAATGTTGAGGCAGAGTATAGGACACCAGCTTTAAGAATTTGTGAAGGAATGTGGTTGCTCAGACTGTTAGAAGAATTGAAATTGAAGCGTGAAGGAAAATTAGAGATGTTTAGTGACAACCAATCTGCAATTCAGGTTGTAAAAAATTCAGTCCACCATGATCGCACAAAGCATGTGAAGATCGACAAATACTTTATTACTAAAAAAGGTAACGATAGGATTGAAAACTTGACTTATGTCTCTACAAAGAAACAACTGGCTGATGTGTTTACTAAAGCTTTATCTAAGCTAGTGTTTGATAATTTTTTATTCAAGCTGGGTCTATACAATATATACACACCAGCTTGAGAGAGAGTGTAAGTCATAGTTGGATTAAATGACTTAGTTTGTATTTGAAAATAGATAATGATAAAATCTTATCTAAAGATAGATAGATAAGCGATATAGTTTGTATTTTAGTTTAACTCCTAATTGTAAAAGGAGTCTTTGTAACAAAGCCTATAAAAGACTCTACAATGTATTAGTTTTCTGTATCAAATAAAAACCGTTTATTCATACATGTTTCTACAACCTGACCCAACATAAATAAAAAATTATCAATTTTTATTATTATTCGATAAAATCGGGAGCTAATTGAAAAAAATACAAATAAAGTGGGAGCATTATAATAATTATTCCATTTTTATTAGACAAGATAGGAAGATAGTTGAAATATATATATATATATATATATATATAAAGATATGGACATTGTAGCAATTATACCTATATATTAAGAATAAAATTAAACTATTATTTTGGGTAGGATATTTTTTTACCTTAAATCCAAACCCGACCCGACTCAGCCTCATCTTCAAAAAAATTAGACCCGAACCCAAAATTTTCTTTAAATAACCAGACCCTATAGGACCGAGTCGAAACTCGTTAGGTATGAGTTAAATGACCATCCCTAATGTTGAGCATGTTGAAAAATAATGGATATTTTTAGAACTTTGAGGCATTTTATTTATTGGTGAAATTGGAGGTTTGAATAATAAAATTATGGTTTTAGTTTCTACTCTATGAAAATTTTAAAACGATATATGATATGGTCAAAACAATTGAGTGATGAATGAAAAATTAATGCTCAAGGTAAGGTACATGCAAATGTTGTTAAAGAAAATGGGGCTTACAACACTTTCATCTCATACAAGAAAGGTGTGAAGTTTGAAATGTGTTTATTAATTAGATCCAATGTATTTGTTAGTAAATATATAATCCAAAGCTCTTCTTTATGTGCATGAGCGTACAAATTGATCTTAATGAGGGTTAAGGTTGCACCTACACGACGTGAGTGACTGAATTGTCTTGATTAATGAGTTTGATTAGACTTGTTAAAATTTTAACCTAGTAAAATCTTTTTCTCAACAAAAACTCTTTCAATGTATTTTATACTCATTAATTAATTTATTATAGTATTTTTTTTCATTTAATCTTGTCTCTTCATTTGTTGCCATTAGTGTTCATTAATCACATTAATTCCATCTAATCTCTTCATTTATCTCACCACACTATAAATAGGATGTCATCTTTCTCTTTTTAAACACACAACAAACAATTCTTTTTTTTTTTAAATTCAGTTCTTCTCTGGTGATAGAAGGCAATGTTGAGTTCATTTTTTTAGTGAAGTTGTGCTGCTTGCATTAAACGTGTATTGTTGAGTCATGAGAGATAGACATCAAATATTCTCAAACACCGAAAGAAGGACGAATTTATCTTAAAAGTCTGTTAATACAACATTTTGTTTCCAATTCAGTTCTATCAAGAAGTACTATAAATTTTATATACAATAATGTTTATTTTTGTATATACATAAAATTTAAATTAGATGATTACTGTACTTACTTTAAACAATTTTAAGATAGATCTCAATTTTAGGGTTAGTTTGAATGATTATTTTGAACTTAGAATGAGTATGTCTGATAAGTATCTAGCACAATTTTTTAAGCAATAAAAATTTATAAACAATTTTTTTTTGAAAAAGAGCAGGAGGCCTCGTTAAACCCCCCCTAAAGCCTAATGGGGGAAAAGAGTGCATCATTTTATTAAACACGTAACCAAAGCAGTCCCAATATTAGGGCCATTACAACCGGAAATTTCACAGTGATACTTAAAAGAAAAATAATACATGGTCACTCCTAGGACTAGAATGCAGTCCAAACGGAGCTGGGATCCATTAACAGATTAACCAGACCTACTGTGTAGCAGCTGCAAGATGAAGTTGTTTGCTGTCCAACGCTATCCACAGCAGATTGTTGCTTCTTATGAGCCCTTTTGTCGTCGGCCTATGAGCAGCACAGTTAGAATCCCTATACACAAATCTGAAGTTCCATCTGTATAACGACTGTGCCTTAGCACAATCCAAAATCCTGTCTTTGAACACAGCAGGGCATTCTGATGGGTTACAAATCCATTTTATAGCCAGTCCGTAGTCTGATTCGATGATTATAGGGGCGAGTCGAGGCCAATTCATAGATACGAGAATTTTGCAAGCTTCGGATAGGGCATATACCTCTGCCCCCGTAGGGTCCAACAGTCCAATTGCTTTGGAAAATATAGCAATGGATTGCCCATTATGAAGGCGTAGGATGCCGCCGACGCCCGATTCTCCAAAACTACCTTTCGTTGAAGCGTCTACGTTGAATTTGAGAGCTCCAACAGGGGGAGCCACCCATGAAGATGAGACTTGACTGCTTGCATTGATGTTCTCCAGCGAAACATTCCAAGGATGGATGAACAGATCGTGGATTTGCACCACAGCTCTTGGCTATTTGGCTTTGACCCAATAATAAATTCTGTGGATAGCCGCTTCATAGACGATTAATTCAGTGATCTTCGATTTTTTGAAGATAATTTCATTCCTGCAGCACCAGATAGACCATACAAACGCAAAAAAAGCAACGCACCGGATCTGTTTCGATTTAAAGGTAACTGACTGAGTGTGCCATATACACGCGAGGGCTTTGAATGATAGGGGGAATATTATGTGAACATTCCATAAATTAGCCCACTTTTGCCAGATTCTCCATACAATGTCGCAGTGACAAAATAGGTGATTCACTGATTCATCTACTTTGTTGCAGTATACACACAAGGAATTGGATTCGAAGGGAATACCTCTCTTATGTAGCTCGTCTTTAGTAGTGAGTCTACCCAGGCAAGCTCTCCATGTCAGTAGCTCTACTTTGGGCGGAGCGAGATTCGCCCAAACTGATTTCCACAGTGGATCAATGTTCGAAGAAATTGGGGAGATCAAGTTACAGAAGTCTTTTGGTTTGTAAATGCCATTAGAAGTTCCAATCCACCTTACGCTATCCTTATCAAACTCAGACTTTTCTGCATTGTTCAAGGTGTTCAGAAAAGCTTCCCAATGTTGAAGTTCCCACTCGAAAAATCTCCTTCGAAGAGGGATATTCCACCTCCATTTGCCCGACTCCTTTGTTCCGTACTCACATACATAACCTGTTTTTTTGGTGGAGATGGCGAAGATTCTTGGGAATGACTCTTTAAGCGAAAGCACTTCAGTCCACGGACCGTTCCAAAAATTAATCATCTTTCCATCGCCGAGCACGCATCTTAGGTCCCTTGTGAACAAGTCCTCTTTGCAGTTTAGGGGTCTGAGATGTTTTTCCATATCCAAGACACTTTGCGCTTTCCTGCTTGAATGGGGATGAGCTGATTGTTTTGAGAGTTTTGGCTAGAGTATTTAGCATCGATCACCCTACGCCACATGCTGTTCTCCTTGCTACAAAGTCTCCAGATCCATTTATTTAACAACGCTCTATTTTTATCTTTGAAGTCTATTATACCGATCCCTCTGCATTCCTTTGGACCACACAGATTGCTCCATTTGACCCAATGAGTAGCTTTCCCTACATTCCTCCCCCATATGAAGTTTGCGACCAGCTTATTCAATTTGTTAACCACTGCAGCGGGGGCTTTGAAAATGGACATATAATACACCGGCAGGTTACTCATGACAGATTTGACCAATGCTATTCTACCAGCCATGGTTAATAAGGAACCTTTCCAACCCTCTAGTTTCTTTTGCACCTTGTCAAAGACCGGCTTCCATAGGTCGATGGAATTACGATTGAAGCCCAACGGCAATCCGAGGTAACGAGTAGGCAGAGAGTCGGATTTACAGTGTAATTCGGATGCCCAAATGTTTGTCCTCTCGATGTCTAGATTGATGCCCATGAGAGTGGTTTTTTTCATATTAAGCTGCAGGCCTGATGCTACTTCAAAGATTCTCAAGAGTCTTGCCACACATTTAACATTTAGCAGATCGGCTTCAAGAAAAAGGACCAAATCATCGGCAAATTGCAGATGAGATACCTGATGGTTTGTGTGTCCCACGGAAACTTCCGACAACAAATTGAGTTCGATGGCTTTATCGAACAGTGAGCTGAGAACTTCGCACACCACATTAAAGAGAAACGGTGAAAGCGGACAGCCTTGTCTTAGGCCACGACTCAATCTAAATTTTTCTGAAGGTACACCGTTGATTAGTACGGACACCGAGGCACTTGATAGGCACCACTGAATCCATTGCCTCCATCTTGCTCCGAACCCCATTCGTTTTAGGGAAAAATCCAAAAAAACCCCAGTCCACGGTATCATATGCACAATAATTAAAATTCTTGATTTCATACATGAGGTTTTTCGTCGTTAACAAGTTTACCCATTTCTGTGACAAGATCCGATATGGACCTCTTGGACCAATAAAAAATTGACACGTGGCATTTATTTTTCAAAAAAAAATAATTCATTTACTTAATTAAGGCATAATAACACGATTAGTCCCCCTACATTTTATTATTTTTCAATTTTATCAATAAAGTTTAAAATTCAAAAAAAATATTAAAAAATTATTCAGACTATCAATAATCGACATGTGTCAAAAATATTAAAAAATAATTTTTTCACATGCTAAATATTTTTTCCATTTTGTCATTTTACGATACAATTTTTTTTGTTCTATTCTTTCCCATCATTCCTTCGGTTAAATCAAAACTAAAATCCCTAACTTCTTTGTCATCTTTATCTCCTGGATCTACGTAGGGGTATAAATGAACTAAGCTTGAACGAACAAGACTATATTTATGTTCGTTTGTTTATTTTTAAAGATATTCACAATAATTCATTCACTTATCTTATAAACTTCTGTGGTTTCTTTTTAATATGGCCTATCAATATGTAGGTCACTTGTCCATTACTTATCAACCAAGTTATCAACATGACATATCATAATCAATTGTTACTTATCTATCAACCACAACATATTATGGACTTATTTTACTTGTCATATAAGAAAGCAAGTATAGCACCACATAGGCATGGAATACATATCATCAGAGGTGTATTACATAACCGATCATAGGCTTGAATTACTTGTTACCAAAGGTATAAGGTATAACATATCATAAACATGTAATAATTGTCATGCAAGATTTCAAATGTAGCATAATATAGGCAAAATTTCTTATCACATGAGGTATTAATACTATTCATTAACTTAGCTTGCAAATTTCATTATTTGTCTTTAACATATCCTTGAAAATCAAGTAACAGTCTAGGTATATGAATTCCCAACCAACTGTCGCCAAATAAAACGGTACCCGCAGTATGAGTCAATCCCTTCTACTGTCGCCAAGTGACCACAACACTTCCCTTCTACGATCGCCAATTAAGGACCGTAGTCCACCCCAGACATGAGCTCTATAGACTCTATGGCATGCCAACTATACCTATGACTGACTCGAAACCAAGGCTTTCCTATCAAATCTTATCTTATCATAATCGAATTTGAACTTAGCTCCTTGTTCATATAATCAAGATAAATGTCATATTCTTATCAAAGATGAGCATAGCTCCACATACTTGCTAACATATAAGCAAGGCTTATTTCATAACATATCAAGCATTTTCAATCACATATAACTTTCGAACATGTATTTCATAACATATCTTGTGTATATTAGAGATGAGCATAACTTCATGTTTGTATAATCCAAAACAAGGTTTATAACTTATCATATCAAGCATATATGATCTTATGTAAATCTCAAACATATATCATGCCTTCATCCAATATTTCATATTATAAGGCACTTTTATTAAAGTACTCACCTCGAATCCAAGCTTAAACACGCGGTATCACTTAATTTAACAAACACGCAATGTAAATTAAAGCAAATAAAGATGTCCGAGATAATTTCTATATATCCCGAGACTTTAAACTACACTCACAATTTGTTCCAGGCTAATTTTGCTTCTGAATTACAATCCCCCTTTTGGTAATCTACACTTTGATCTACTTTAGTCTCCTCTCCAATAACACTTTTTTTGGTCTAACAATTCACAAGGAGTATAATCACATATTAGAACCATTCTTATCAACAAACCATTTGTAAAACAACTCTATTCTTTATGTATACAAACATATAAGCACAAAACAACTTATATCAATTTCAAATATTAAGACAATCCCTAATCACATACGTTCACATACTTGTGTCCAAAACAGTCCACAACCATTCATGTATACACAAAAACAGAGCAATTAAACTTATATACACATTTACACATCAAAACAGTCCACCATCTCTTCATATGTACCCCAAATAGCCCATTATTCATATTCATACTCAAAACAGTCCATTCACCTATTATGCATACTTATGTGCATCAAAACGATCAGTCCAAATACTCTAAAAAATGTTCAGAACAACACTAAACTCATAAGCACATAATATTTATTCATGCTTAACAGTCCATAAGTTTCTCAAGCTTTCAAAAACAGTCATAGTTCCTAGATATACAACTATGTGTACATAAAATAGTCCATAATGTTTTCATAGGTGCATGGCAGCCCTTAACATCATTGTTTTTCATTCAAAACAGTCCTCAAATACATTCTTAAAATATATTCCTTGTTTTAATTATTCAAAATCTCTCTCTCTCTCTCTCTCTCTCTCTCTCTCTCTCTCTCTCACCTTTCCCCTCATTTCACACATGTTTTCATTCAAATATGACATGTGTGAAAACCCTTTAGTTATTATTTATTTGGCATGCAAACCTAAAGGTTTATAAGGCTTTCGATTTCACCCTTTACGAAATGGTTATCCAAGTTTTTCTTTAGCTCAATTTGATCTTAGTCTTTAATTGAACTTTTGAATTCTACATTGGAGATAATTAACTTAGAAACCAAGTTAGTAACATTTCTTCTAAGCCAAGTTTTGGGGTATTACACTAAACCTTAAACTACAAAGCTCAAACCTTATGGTTTGAGGTTTAAGGTTTAGGATTTAGGGTTTATGGTTTTTATATATTATTTTATTTATTCATTAAAATAATGTATCTATATTATAAATGATATATAAAAAATCATAAAAATAATATGTATTTATTGATATATATGTATATGTAAATAATATATTTTATATTATTTGTATATTAATATTATTTATATTATTATTTATTTCATAAAATAATTTAGTTGAACCAAATGGATAAGTTTATATAATTTAAATAAAAATATATTATTTTTATATATTGTTTATAATATAAATATTATTATTTAAAAAAAACCCAAAAATATTCATAACATTAATATATAAAAACCCTAAAACCCTAAATCTAAGGTTCAAGGTTTAAGTTTGAGAACACACTTTTGTTCGTGAATAAACGAACATAAAATTTTTTGTTCATACTCGTTTATTTAACTTAATAAATGAATATAAACAAACATTATACGAACAGTTCAAGAACGTTATGTTGATTTACACTCTTAAATCAACATCCTCATTCTCATTACATAGACGATAAACAAAACAAAAATATGGGCTAAAGAGAAGGAAAGTCGCCAAGAATTTCCAACCCCAGACATATAATCCAAAGAGAAAACGATCGAGGTTGTCACTGTTACAATATCTGTTATCTTCCTCTGATATGACCGTCTCATCATTGACGAATTTCGAGCAAAACACCGTCAACTGTTCACATTTAGATTTTGACGGCTTTAAAAAATTCAGGGTTCATCAAGTTTAAAGCTCCTTGGGCTTTGAGGAAATGTTAGAAAAATAGGTGAGAAAGACATGAGATTTGTTTATGGCCTCGAAGACGAGATTTTATTCGTTCGATGGCAACGATGGATGTTAAACCCTAAAACACTCATTTGATTTTTTAAAACACAAAATCTCAAATCAATTTCTCAATTAAACCTAACTAATTTTTGTTAATTTTAAACTAAAAAGCGATTAAAAAACAACTTTGTGGTTTTCAAAAAGTTTCCTTAAGACACTGAATCGAGGGAAGAGTTTCATTAGTTTACATTGTCATCCATGAAAATATCAGAGGATCGCCAAAATCTAATCTGTGTTACTGTTACCACTCATGGTTTTTGAAGCTTTTAATCGCAACCACACTTTCCTTCCCATTTAATTGAATAAAAAATAATCCATTTGATTGATTGAAAATGAATCGTTTTAGATTGCTGATTTTTCAGATTGATTAGAAAATAATCCATTTCAAAATTATGAGTTTGGTTGAATGTGGAGAGAGGGCTAGGGATCGAAGAGGAAGAAAAATAAAATGTTATTTTTTATTTTAATAATTTGTCACGTATCACTTAAAGATTGGTCCAGTTTTTTTTAATATATATTTAAATAAATATTTTTTAAAAAAATAATAAAACGTATAAGACTAAATATGTTATTGTGCTTAATTAAGTAAATAAATATTGTTTTTTGAGAAAAGCCCCACGTGTTAAATTTTTACTGGTCTAAAGTGCCCAAGTCATTTTCGTAACGGATGTAGATAAACCTGACGAAAAAATTTATGTATGAAACTTAAAATTTTAAACATGATAATTCGCTATAATTAATGTGTCAACCGGTAATTAAGCCTTTGATTTATCTTGGAAAAGGGAAAGAATTTAATTGTTACGTTTCCATCAAAAACGCAGGGAAGCAAAGGAAAGTGAAAAGTAGCAAAAATATGGGTGGTGAGACGATCATCCCTCCTACCTTCACTTCTGGTTTGTAAACACTCTCTGCATCTGCTTCGCTTTCACTATTTTTTTCCCTTTTTAATCTTTTTTGTTGAAAATTTTGAACATTCAGAGGAAGAGTCCTCAGTAGACCAAGATTTCCCACTTCCACCGTTGTCTTCCCACCAGCCCTCTTTGATCAGGTATTAAAAAAAACCCATTTTTTCCTCCTATTTTAAAGGATGGAATGATTTTAGCCTATATAATTGTCTGGGGATCAATTTGGTTTATTCTTTTCGTGTTGGCGAAGTATGATGATTTTTGTTATTTGGTTTCAAATGAGTAAGGGATTATTCGAGAATGAAGGTTGAAGATGGAAAATATGAAGCCGGTAGGTTGTTTCTCGAAGAATTTGATAAAAGGGGTTCTCCATTTTCTTCTTCTCTGGAGTTTGAAGTTTATAACAACCGCAGACAGAAGGTTTACAAAGAGGTTTTGCAGAGTTATGAACAATTGCGGGTTCCAATTATGATTCTAAACGAGGCAAAGGACAAGGTTCTGAGGTACTCATGTAATATTAGCACAAATTCCTTTTCTTTCAAAAAAAAAATTTTCTTTTGTCCTTTCTAAACATGTTCTTTGCTTGACTCAAGAAATAGAAGTTGAATTCTAAAAAAATGCTGGTTTGAAACTTATACAATTGCTCTTACGAGCAAAAGATCATGATTGCCGTGTCAGATTTTCACTTTATTTTAAAACCAAAAGTCCTGTCATACTAGGTTTATGATATAATTAGTGGATTTGCTAAACCAGATTTAGTGAATATTAGTGTGCATGCTCAGATTATTCTATTATAGCTGAAGTTCAGCATTTGTTGTTTAAGGTGGATAGTGTTGGTATTACTTCAATTGACATGTGTAATTTCACATGAACAGTTATGTCCCTGGAGCATGGATTGAGAATGTTGGTGGCATGAAACTGAGTGATTATGATGTTCCAGAAAGAACATCACTCCTTCTGATTGGTCCAGAAGGGTGTGGAAAAAGCAGTCTTGTGAATAGAATTTCAAGGGTGTTTGGGAATGGCAATTTTACACCAGAAAGAGCTCAAGTATCATGTAATGTTGCTTCGTTAGCTTGTTACAAATGCTGAACTCATGAAGGATCACTTTTAGGCAAAGTAGATGTCGTTGTTATATTATCTTCGACCCTAAATTAGTATTCTCTATAATGCAGATAACCCATCGGTTGGAGATGGTACCTACTATCTCCAAGAATACACGATCCCAAGAGGTTCATCTTGGTTCTGTCTTTATGATACTCGGGGCTTGTCTAATGATGCTTTTGAAAACATTAATATGATTGAGAACTGGATGAATAAAGGTGTTCGTCACGGGGAACTTGTTATCAGGTCTGCATTTTAACTTTACAAAGTAGTTTATATCATGCATTTAATTTTTCCCTTCTTCAGATTTGTTCATATGAGGGTTTTGTTAATCAGGAAATCAGATGATTATAGTTTAAGGAGAAGAATGAAGTTTAAAATACGCAACTTAGGTCGGCAGTCTTGCAAGACCCGGACCGTTAATTTTGTCATTTTCGTTGTTGACGGGGTTTCTGTTTTGAAATCCATGGAGGGTGATGACACAGCTGAGGTACAGTATATGCAGATGATCGCCAAGATTTTCAAGTGTCCATGCTTGTCATTTAAAGGTACAGATTATTTCATGTATTTCTTACTTTCCTAGTTTGTTTTTCTTTTTATTTTCTGGATTGGTCAATGTGATTTCTTATCAGGCGATTAAATTGCTGAATGCTTCTTTTTTAGATGATAAACCTGTTGTTGTTGTCACACATGGAGATTTACTTTCAATTGCTGATCGTGTTCGTGTCCGAGTTCATTTGGGAGAGCTGCTGGGTATTCCACCTGCAAAACAAATCTTTGACATTCCAGGTGATTTCTTCAATTTATTTACATTTGTTTGACTAATAACTTTTTGCCACTGAATGATTGCAGTTGAGTCTAAGCCTTTAAGTTTGCAGAAAACCATGATCCGGTAACAGAGTTGGCAATCATTGATATGTTGTGCTACTCGCTTGAGCATGCAGATCGAAATCTTCCGCACAAGAACTGGGTAATAGAAAATATCCGTCTTGCACCCATAATAAAGGCTAAAATGTTCTCAGTGGGCTGCATACTCTTTTTAATCTGATTTGGAAAGCAAGTGCTTTGCTCTAATCCAAAATATATGTTGGAATCCTTATGCTTTCTGAAGCAAATCATTTAGCTTTTGTATCACCATTGTAATTACGAGCTCTTGCATTTGCATGTAACTTGTTTACTTATTTTGTTGAAGAGTATGATAATTACATGCAGGTCCGTAAAGTCCGTATATCTACAATCATATATCTGCTAGCAATGCTGGGGATTGCCTTAGCATTGGCTTACCTTAGAAGTTGGAATACGAGGCATGCTCAGGAACCAGAGCTTCACATAGATTGGTACGCTATCCGGCACATATGGTAAAGGATTAATCAAAGTCAACTTCTTTTGTCTGGTTTGGTACTGTTCATAAACAACATGAATGCAGTCAATCAGAATTCAGAATATATATGTCAATGATTTGATGTTTTTGGAATTTCAGTCTATTGGTTCTATTCTTAGGTTGGCCTTGTACAGCTTTGGTAGCAGTGTTAATATCAGATTTAGATACGATGTTATGTTAGAATGTAATAGTTGGCTTCAGTTCTCAAAGTTAAGACTTAAGACCCTTAGCTGGAGTTTCCACCTTTTTCATGGGAAGCTTTCTAGGCAGAAGATTAAATATTCCCACATATCTAAATTTGGTCCCACAGATTGTTTGAGAAAAAGTGTTGCAGGAAATTGTCGGAGAATGGAATAGAAAAACAATAAAGATTATAAAATGCACCCCTGAAATTTTGTGAGGATTTATTTTACAGTGTAAGAACAAGATAGATCTTCTTAGAGTAAGCGTACCCAGGCTGGCTACATTTCAGCAATCCAGGAAGAAACTATACTTTTTTTTTTTTATCAAAGAGAGGTTTTTATTTCACGTCAGATTACAAGTACATCCGTAAAAGATGGGGCACTACAGGTCCCCAGAAGGTTTGCTATTGGATGTCCTTAGCGAGTTTGGCTAGGCAATTCGCAGTTTGATTTCAAGAACGTGGGATAAAGGAAAAAGAACAAGACGCAAAGAATTTAGATTGAGATCTAATGTCCTCTTCCACTGCCGAGGAAACCCATCCTGAAAGGGAATTCAAACGAAACCTCCCGATTATGGCTTGACAATTAGGCTCAATTATAATATTCGAGAAGCCATTAATAAGAGCCAGAGAAATACCTAGTCTGATAGCATACGCTTCTGCAACCGCAACGGATGAAGCACTTGCTGGTGCAGTTAAACCTTGGATAAAAGATCCAGAGTTATCGCGTGCTATAGCTGCCACCGTAGTCTTTCTTGTTTGGCCGTCAAAGACGGCATCGCAATTGATCTTGATCGCATTGGGAGGAGGGGGGACCAGTACTTCGGTACCCTAGGAATTTGAATTTTTTTTCGTAGAGCAAACTTGTGTGGCTTGGAAAAATTCCTTAAAATTTTGATCAGCTCGTAACCACACCCTCAAGGAAGGTCTTTCCTCCCTTCAAAAACCCAAACATTCTTCGACTTCCAAATAGCCCAAAGGAGAAAACCGAAAAGAGCAAAACCTTCTTCAAATTCTCTCAGTTTGCAAAAATTATTAATCTTACACCACCATTTTGAAAAATCAGGAAAATCAAGAACAAAAGACGAGTAGTTAAAGCCTGATGTCCTCCAGACAGCTTGTGCAGACGGGCAAAAAAAAAAGATGCTCAGTGGATTCCTTCTGATCTCCACATCTAGGACAACAATCAGTGTCTTGAATATTGCTGTGAAAACGAGCCGCAAGGGTGCTCTTGGTAGGTACAATATTATAGCAGAGCCTCCAGAGAAAGGTACGGATTTTGGACGGAGCCTTCAAGTTCCAAATGGACTTTCATAAGGCTCTGTTATCACCCGAAAAACTATTAGAGGATGGTTTAGAAAAAGATCTAGAGTTCTCATCAATAAAGTAATATCCCGACTTAATCGAATACTCTCTATTGTTCGTTCCCACCAGTATGAGGGTATCATTGACTTCTGGACCTCCTATAGGAAGAAACTATATTTTACAAATTAGACCACATTCATGAAAAATGGGGCAAGGACCGAGATGATCTAGCTCCGGAAGTTCTCAAAAACCCCTGAACCCGAAGAGACTATGCATTACATTTTAGCAATCCAGGAAGGAACTATACATTATAAGTTTCAGTTTACGTTTTTGGAAACCCCTGAACCTGAAGACCAAACTTGATGGTGACAAATTTTTAGCTGAAAACAAAATCTTTCTGATCATAAGATGTTTTTTTTTTCATGTCTCTAATTATGAAAAATTATTAAATAATCATTCGATTTATTTAAAGTAATAAAATTGTCTTTTTTGTCATTAAAAATCTAACGAGATTGATAAAATTGGTATAATAATAAATTTTGTCTTAAATTTTATACTTATTATAATTTAATGAGTTAATTGCATCACACATCCTCAAACTATATCATATTATAAAATAGTCCTTAAACTTTTAAACATTTCAATTTCATGCACAAACTATGACCCTCATTTTAAATTGGTCCCCAAACTTTTGAGCATTCCAATTTCATTCTTAAATTATGAATTTCAATCTAAATTAGTACTCAGACTTTTTGAACATTCTAATTTCATCCCAAATTATCAGCATATGCTAATTGTATATTATGTTTATAAAATCGTTATAAAAATTGTTAATTGTCATAAAACATCGATGTGTATTATGTACTAATATGATGTGGTATAAATGATAATTTAAGGATAAAATTAGAATATTCAAAAAGTTTGTGGACCAATTTAAAATGAGAGCCATAGTTTGGGGATGAAATTGAAACATTCAAAAATTTAGGGAACAATTTAGAATGATAGTTATAATTTGAGGTGTGGTGCAATTAACTCCAATTTAATTCTAATTCAAAAATGGACTATTATCCTATGCACTAGCTGTTAAAAAACTATTTTACAAGTGGAGTAATTTTAAGGATTTAGTTTAGGGGTTTGGGTTTAAATTATAAAAAAAATTATTTAGAATTTTGGGTTTGAAGTTATGATGTAAGATTTAGGGTGAAAGATTTAGATTTTAAAATTAAAATAAACAAATTTATTAACAGTATATTGTCACGTCCCTAGATTCTTCAAACCGAGACGTGCAGCCTTAGGCACCTTTGGGATGGTGTGGCGTCTAAGCAAGCCTTACTGATCTAAGCTAAAATGCTTGGATCCGTGTGGAAACGAAACCTTGGTGTTTTAATACTCGAATGCTCAGAGTTTTAATACTCAAAACGGAAAATAAAGCTTGAAGCCTAACAAAGCCTAAAGAAAATAAACTAAAGCAAGATGAAGTGACTAATGAGGTGGGGGTAAGCCTCTTTATATAGCCCCATGGTAGAGTTCTACTCTAACTAGGACAACTATTATTCGAATCCTTCAAGGAGTATAACTCCTCAACCCCTAGTGAAGGGCCAACTCGCTTTGATGCTAAGCCTAAGATGGCGTGGAGGACATGCTCGACACCTTGGTGTGCGCCGGGCTCGGGCCCTAGGGTGCGGTCCGTGAGATTCTCCCCCACTGGTTCTGGTGACGCCCTCGTCGCTCGGCTAAGATGGTATCGACTTACTTGGTCTTTGAACTGCCATAGGCCCTCGGCTGGTTCCCAACTTCCTTCGTTGTCAGGAAGTCCTTTCCACAAGACGAAATACTCATGTCTCGGCCGATGGCCTGGTCGTTGAATGTCTCGAACTTCGTTCTTATAGAAGACTTTCATTTCGATTGGTGCTTGGTGTGACTTGGCTCGATCCAAATTTGACTCATCTTGATGGATAGACTTGAGTAAACTTACATGGAATACCGGATGGGCTTAGATGGCCGTTGGTAACTCTAATCGATAGGTCATGGTGCCTACCTGCTTCACAACTTTGAACGAACCCTCGTATCTTCGCACAAGCCCTTTGTGCACAATTTGGTTGCGCAAGATCCCGGTTAGCTTGGCAAGGACTAAGTCTCTAACTTGGAAGATCACATCCCTACGCTTCGTGTATGCCCATTTCTTGGTCCGCTTTCATGTCTTGTGTAGACAAGCTCGGGCTAAGTGATGATGCTCTTGCCATTTTGTGGCAAACTTGTGTGATGTTGGATTAGGCCCCTCATACTTGGTAGCAACCATGTTGGCTGTGAGCGGTTGCTGACCGGTCACGATCTCGAACGAACTTTGGTTGGTCGCCTCACTTCGTTGTAAATTGTAGGAAAATTAGGCCACGTCTAACAGCTTTTGCTAGTTGCGCTGTGTGACACTCATGTAGTGTCTTAAATATATCTCCAATAAGGTATTCACTCGTTCGATTTTCCCGTCGGCCTAAGGATGGACGCTTGTTGAGGAGTTCAAACTTGATCCCATAAGCTTGAACAACTCAATCCAGAATCTGCCTATGAACCGCGTGTCCCGGTCACTAATGATCGTCTTTGGCACTCTCCAATACTTCACCATGTGCTTGAGGAAATGACGGGCTGACTCTTCGGCTGGGCATACCTTCAATGCTGGGATAAATATCCCGTACTTGGAAAATCTATCAACAACAACCATGATGCTATACAGGCCGTCGGTGTTGGACAAACCTACTATAAAGTCCATAGATACACTTTCTCATGGTCGCTCGGGAATGGGCAATGGTTGTAACAGCCCCACAGGTCGTTTCATCTCGATCTTATCTTGTTGGCATACAAGATAGGTTCTCATATAGGCTTCCACATCCTCACCCATGCGTAGCCAATAGTATTGCTCGATAATCAAAGCTAAGGTCCAGTTCTTCCTCGGATGTCCATCCCACTTGGAATCATGACACTCCTTCATGATTTCCTTGTGTAACTCATTGAATTAAGGCATGTATAGGCGGTGTCCTCGAGCTAAAACCTTCGCATTTTGCCCTATTTGGCATAGTTGATGAGTACTTTGGCTGTTGGGTCATGTGTGTAACACCCGGGTTTAGGGGTCGGGTGAAAATAATATTTAAATAATATCTTGAGTCTCGGTTTTATAATTAGATAATAATATTATAATAATTGGACCTTGTGATTTCAAAACAAATATTATATGTTGGACTCAAATTGATTTGGAAATCAATTTCCATGGAATTTAAATGTTAATGAGATTGTCATCTCATTAATGGCAATCATGTAAATACACAAACTTTCAATTTAAATCCCATTTTCATTAAAATAAACCATTGTCTTCTTCCTTCCCACTTCCCCCATTTTCATTTCAACTACACAAAGAGCTCTCTCTACCAAATTACTATTCCATTACCTTGTACCTCCATCTTTGGGGCTCTTTGAAAGGTAAATATGTTTTTGATTTGGCCTTGGTCTCCTCTTTATTTTGATATCTTTAGATTTCACTAAAACTATGTAATTTGGGTTTTTCAAAGTTTTGGTTAAAGGTTGTGACTTTATGGGTTTTTATCAAATCTTTTGATTCTTTATTAGTATTTATGTTATTAGCAACCCAAATGGTCCAAAATATGTGATTTTTACTTGGTTTTATAAACATTCCCGGATTTGGGTTTTATTGGGGTTTTTGAAGGGTTTTGGAATGAATTTTGAGTGTGTTTTATGTTGGAAATGGAATGCTAATGTTAGTTAAGGGTTGTCTTGGAATCATTTGGAAGCGTTAAATGTGTTAAAATCTTGTGTTTTGGTTGGGGTTTGGTGGCTGCTCGAGTTTGTTGTTTTGGGGGGTTGTCTATTGCTTGAATTCTTGTGTTTGATGCTTGAATAGTATTCCAGGTTTGCTACATTGTTGTATGAGCTGATTTGAGGTTGTTTTGGATTGTGTTGAGTTGTTTAGAGTCAAGGACTTGTGTTGGTGAAGCATCGGGAGTGAATCCGGAAGCTTGAAGGTCTTGGTTGCATTAGTTGTTGAGCTTGTAAGTGAAGGTGAGTGGTTTAATGTTTTTAAAATGGTTTTGAGTATTTGGTTCAAGCATGTAGACTAGGTTGGGCTTGGTAGACCCACCTAGATTTGCATGCATCCAATTTGGAACAACGGTTTGGAATCCGACGTTTCGTTCTAAAAATGTAACAAAGAGCTCTAAGGGCCATCCCATTGAATATTGCATATGGGTGTCGATCATCATTTGCACATCTTCATCGTATTTCACATCGAATATTGTGAAATAAAGGAGCTCTATCGATGAACGTAGTCGATACCTCAGTGATTGTATCTCCCTCCCGGAAGCATGTGGAATCTTCCTCTTTAGTGCTCGCTTCAGCCTTTCATACGTTACTCCGTTCGGAATCTGCAGCGTAACATTGTTGGTGGACTAGAATATGACACCGATTTCGGCATCTGGGATCAACTCACTATCGTAGTAAACTAGAGCATCAACTTTTTGTGGCATTATTGAAAAAACAAAGCAATTTTTCTTCTTCGCAGACGAAATGCTTTGAACGTTTGGAAGAAACAAGTTTGTTACTTGTAAAAAAATTCCTCTTATTTAAGAAAATGAGAGGTGACATGACGTGTGAGTAGAGACAAAGCATAACTCGTGTCGTATAAAACGCGAGTTGTGCCAACTTTGCAAATTCTTGACGTGTGTCAGAAGAAATTGTGTCGTATAAAACGTAAGTTGTGCCATCTTTGCAGTATATGTATCGTGTAAGGGAAAATCGTGTTTTATAGTATGCGAGTTTTGCCAACTTTATGATACCTCTGATAACTCATGTTTTGTACAACCCGCTTTGCAGTATACGAAATGGGAGGTGACGTGACGTTTGAGCATAGACAAATCGTAACTCGCGACGTATAAAATGCAAGTTGTGCCAACTTTGCAGATTTTGGACGTGTTAGGAGAAATCGCGTCATATAAAATGCGAGTTGTGCCAGCTTTGCAGTATACGTACCGTGTCAGAAAAAATCGCGTTGTATAGAACGCGACTTCTTCAGTATATATATACACCATGAAGGTTGGAATTTACTTTGTAAAGACTTCAATCGATATAGTATGTCGAGACGAGAAACTATTGCAGCTTTGGTATACTACAATGGTCAAATAATCGATGATGCATCTCTAGGCGTCGTTTTTCAGTCCTCAAGTGGTATATTGCTTCTGCTGCCATACAACTTATCTTATAAGAAGTTGATGAATGAAGTGAAGAAACATGTTCCACATAGTCCTGGCAAAAAGATAGAATCATTGAAGTACAAAATGCCGACGTCGTTAGAACCATTAACATACTCATTATTCCACACTATGGATGACACTGATGTGGAAATGATGGTGGAATCTCACCATCAGTTTTGTTCAGGTTGGGCCCTTGAGATTGAGCTTTATGTAATGTTTTCTGATGATAGTGATGTTATCGGAGTCATAAATAATATGTAAATTTTATTTATATTATTAACTATCTATGAAGATTCATAGAAACACACCAATTTTAGCATCATATACACGACTTTAATAAATTATTTCGACATTTTTCTACCATGTTGGTTGTACCCTGACAAGGCAGGCAAAATCGCGTCCTGTAAAACGTGAATTATCTCTCCTCAGAGAAAATCGCATCCTGTAGAACGTGACTTTTCCAAATTATTTTGACTTCGCTCAAGCCTATATATGTTTTGGCGGAGTTACAAAATTCTGTTGCCAAATTCTTCTTTCGTGGAACCTATTTCTACACTTCTTTCAATGAGAAAATCACAGGAGATGAATTGTTTTAGTTGATTTCAATAAGAGTTAAGGAGTCTACAAGCTCCAAAATTTATGTGTTGCTTGCCAAAGTTCCAGTGAATGAGCCCGGCCTAGAAGAACACTACATGCTACACTATCCAATCATAAAGATATGCGCAAGATGTTTCGAGCATACAAACGTGCCGGAGGTACGAACATCGAGCTTAGTGTAACGTTTGATGAGGGCTCTAGTTCATCAACAATACTTAAGCTTAAAGACGAGGACGCAGTATTTACAAAAAAAAAATATAGGAGACGCCAGGAGAAGGAACAAAAAATTGAGGAACTAAACTTAACTTCTGACATAAGTATCGATTACGAGGGGAGCGAAAATGATTCGTTCGAGTAGATTTAAGTATGCTTAGTAATTTAATACTTGTGTACTTCTTTCAATTAACAATGTAGTACAACTTTTCGTTAATATAACTATCACTAATATTATTTCCTACATCTTAACCGCTTCAATTTTCAAACAGTTCGTGTCTTAAAAAATATGTAATTAACAAAAACAAACGTATTACATGTCAATTACATTGGAAAAACTAGCATGTATGAGGTCCGTCGTATCTTTTTATCTGCCAAACATTATTCAGCCTCTTTGTTCGTGATACATGAATCCTCTAGTTGCAGTCGTTGCCCTTTTGGACACATTCTGTGATATAGTTGTCCACAGTCGTTTTTTTAATGTCAATCGAACTGATCGGCATATGTTGTAGTTTTTAATTGCATCTTTTGCCATTTTCTTCGTACTGAATATCATCCCAACTTCTAGTTCACCGTCAGCATCGACATCAGCATCACATGAGTCACTCCCAATAGATGATATATCATCAACGTTTGCAGCCATTACAATGAAAGCAAATGAAAGACTGAGTTCAAACTTGAGGCAAGGGGGTCTATTTATCGGGTGTAAATGAACAAACGTAAATGAACCGGTGTTCTTTCAAATTATTGTTTTTATAAAAGACAAGCATTGAAACATGTCAAATATCACATATGTAAATTATATTCTTTTCGTATGTTAAAAATAATTGTCACCAACTCGACACAAATGTCACCAATACCGGTGTTCTTCCACGATACATATGTCACCAACACTGTTACATGCGGGATTTACATATGTAAATTATATTTTCATTTTTCGCATGTTAAAAACAATTGTCACTAACACGACACAAATGTCACTAACACCGGTGTTCTTCCACGATACATGTGGGGGCCTTAACATGGGTTCAAAAACACTGGAAATGGTAGAAGCTTTGTCACCACCACGCGTTTCTTGATATTGTGATTTGTCGATTATTGATCCATCATGCGCCACTGGACGTTTATCAATCCACCATGCGCAACTGGATCGTCTTCTTGACTAAGCAAAACACATGAAAGCCATGTTTTCCACCCTGTACAGAAACAACAAGAATTTCTTGATATTGTGATTTGTCGATCATGTTGCACAAACACAGAATTTCCCAACATTGCACTACATCTACGCAAAGAATTTTCTAATCATTTGAATTGAACACTCAAACTTTGTAAATCAATACAAGTGGAAATATTCAGCAACATTCGAATATATAGTTGAAACTCGTGTGTTACATAACGCGACTTTACTACGCGTCAGGGAAATCGCGTCTTACATAACGCGACTTTAACAAGATTCCTGACGTGTCAGAAAATTGCGTCTTATAGAACGCAATTTTGGCAGTGATTCATGGCATGTCAGCAAAGTGGCATCTTACAGAACGTGACTTTTACAACTATAAATACCTTCTCGATCGATCAAATCCACACACCACTTAATTGAAGAGAAAATTTATTCTCAAACTAATTTTCGAGAAATTGTAATTTGTTCTTATTTGTAGTAGCATATATATGTTGAGCAGATGTAACCTATCCGGTATTTTTTTCGCGAGGATCGACAACAACAAATCATAATATCAGGAAATTCAAAGTCTTTTTAAATGGTAGACAAGTTACAATATTCAATAGACTTTGCCAAGATTCAAGACAGGCATCTCGTGCAAGGCAAGATTCACGAGGGCCGGTCAATGATAAAATACCTTCATGATGATCATCACCGTCAGAACAAGTTTTAGCTTCTTTAATAAATGCTAGTTGGTTGCAAATGTGATTTTATCATTTCAATTGTAAAGAAATACTCAAATCCTTTCAATTGTAAAAAAGAATATTCAAATAATTTGAATACTAAAACTTTGCAGACTCAAATAATTTACATATGAACTGATAAATGGTCGACGAGAGGTGTCATAGTTTGTCCGGGTTTTTGGACATAATTATCTTCCACGACACATATGTCGCCAACACCACTACATATGAGGGTCTTAACATAGGTTCAAAAACACCGGAAATGGTAGAAGCTTTGACCAACAATATCAAATGTCACACCTCAGCATGCGTTTTCGGATATTGTGATTTGTCGATCATCTTCAAGAAACACAAAACGATACACATATCGCACCACAACTGGTATCCTACCAAATTCATCTACTAATCATGTAAATATATATACCCACGAATCATTATACAAGTGAAAATATTCACCAACGTTCGTAAAAGGGGCTATATATTGACCAACTCTCGTATCTATTGGCAATTAAATCGCGTTTTACAGAAAGACATTGGCCAGAAAAATTGTCTTACACAGTGCGACTTTACCTGGATTATTGACGTGTCAGAAAATTCGTGCCTTACAGAACGCGACTTTGTCAGGATTCCTGACGTGTCAGCAAAGTCGCGTCGTACAGAACATGACTTTTAGACTATAAATATCTTCCTGATCGACCCAATCCCACACCACTTAGTCGAAGAGAAAAAATTGCATAGTAGTGCTTGATGTTTTCGATTGTAACTATTAATTCCAACAAATCACGTATCTGGAAAATTTATTACCAAATGAATTTTCCAGATATTGTGATTTGTCGATATTTGTAGTAGCATCTATATGTTGAGTAGATGTTAAGTATTCGGTATTTTTGTTCATGAGGATCGACAACAACAAATCACAATATCTGGAAATTTGAGGTATTTTTCAATGGCGGGCAAGTGACAATATCCAATATACCTCCAAGATTCAAGACAAACACTGGGTCTTGACCTTTTGTTCGAGCCTAGAACCTCGCATGCAACCGGAGGCAAAGACCCAACCATCGAGCTTGAAGAAATTCATTGAAAAAATTGTAATTTGTACCCCTAAACACGTGGTAAATTGTAAATTATTGTTCTTAATAGAAGACATGCATTGATACAATATTACATCCGAATTACAAATGTAAATTATATTTGTACCCTTAAACACTCGGTCAACTATACCCTTAAATATGCAGACTAAAATAATTTACATATGAATTGATATAGACGAGAAATGCAATAGTTTGTCCCATTTGTTTGGCCGATGAGAGATGTGTCGGTGCGGTAGACAAATGGCAAACGATAGTTGTCAACAACAACGTTACATGCACGGGTCTTAACATAGCTTCGAAAATACCGACAATGGTAGCAGCTTTGACCCAACCACGCATTTTCAAATGTTGTGGTTTGTCGATCATCTTCAACAAATGCACGGTACAAACATCGCACCACAACAATTGGTATCCAGCTACAACTGCATATACCCACAACTCACAATACAAACGTGAGTTTTCCAGTAAGGTTCGTAAGAGAGGGAAGGTATAAATAGCATAAAAATCGCGTCGTACACAACGCGACTTTGTCTGGCATTGTTAGATAAATCGCGTCTTATAGAACGCGCCTTTGCCTCCCAAAAATTTATTCATAAGCTGATTTTTTTAATATTGTGATGTGTTGTTATTTGTAGTTACATATCTTTGTTCATTAGATGTTAGCTATTTCGTACTCTTGTTCATGATGATCGAATAAAATATAAACTAATTAAAGAATAAAAAATGCAAATTTAAAAATATATACTAATTAATTATTTAATTAAACACACCCAAATAAAATACAAATCATGATTAAACTAAAATATATATAAAAATAAAACAAATATCGAGTTTAATATTTTCAAATAAAATAAAAAAACAACAAAAAAACTAATGGCGCCGATGTCCATCGGTACCACAAGTTGGTGCACGACAATGTCGCTCCGGATTGCATCGTGGTTGAGGGTCGTCACCATCATCACCGCGATCATCATCATCATCTCCAGTTCTAGCAACTATAGTACCACTCGTTCCACCGGGCCCACTTAGGTAGAAAATCGACTATGGTGGAGTTTGTTGGACAATCCTGGATCCAAATGTGGTTGACATTAGGGGGAATGGCATCAAGGGCACATAAGGCATATAGCCTGTGGGATAGCTAGAGGCACCACTCATCATCGCCGAAAGTTGAGCAAAGTGGTCTGACATAGAAGAAGGCGTTAAATAACCTTGACTTGGACTTTGCGTCAACTGTGGACGTATCGGTGGTGGGGTAACATCTGATGGTGGCGGTGGCAGTGCTGCGGATGAAGGGCCAGCACCGGAGGTGTTCCGTGCTCCTCTCCCCTTTGAACGCTGAGACCGTGGGCGGTTTTGCTGCTGGCGTCGATACACGATCGCTGCCTCCTCTAGAGTCAAAATAGACAACTTCCCATTCGCCCTAAACCACTCGTCGTAATCATCGCTCACCATCGTATCAAATAAAAGATAATCAGTCTGAAGTTGCCAGTGCTGATTGAACCTATCCCTCTAGTGAGTGATATAAGATTAGTGGTGCATCGACCAATCAACCTACAAGACAATCAAATAGTTGATTTATTCTTTTTACATATAAATTACGTTCGATTTAATAAAAGAATGTGGTAAGTATATAAATATTTATTACCTCGAGCTTCACTTGTCGAGTGAGTTTGTACAACTCATCCAAATTTGGAGGCTCAGTTGGGATACCTTGGAAACAACCAAATTGTCGTAGGACGCGATCCGTCGGATGCCACTCAAATGTGGCATAGCAGATGAGTGGTACAGTGGATGTCCAAACAAGCATCATCTCGTCTGAAAATATCGGGATGCAAAGCTGCAAGTTCGTATGAAAGTACGACGTCCATAAAAATTGTAGAATATATAAATCATATATTAGAAAAAAAGAAATTATGTATAGTTAAATATAAAATTCCAACTTCGAATAAATACACCGAAATGTTACCTGATCTTTTGAAAAATTCTCAATATCTTGTCTGATAACCACCAGGCCCTTCGCAACACCAACATGGGTTAAAGGAGCGGTCCACCTACAAAATAAGAAGAAAATTTAAATTAATTAAAATAATACGTCTATTAAAAAAATTAACAACTCTTTTTTACCTCCGGGCTAGCGGAAAAACATGTGAAGTGGGTTGCAGAAGCTCTGTAACACCCGGGTTTGGGGGCCGAAAGAAAATAATATTAAAATATTATTTCGGGTTTCGGTTTTTATAATTAAAATAATAAATTAATATTTGGGCTTCATATTTTCAAAACGAATTATTTTATGTTGGACTTAAGTTGTTTTGGAATCAATTTCATGGATTTTAAACATGGATGAGATATGTCATCTCATTAATGGCAAAGGTGTAATTAAAAGGGTCTCCCATTTTTAAAACCCCTTTAATTTAAAAGACCACTTTAATTTCTATCTTCATCTTCTTCTTTCCTCTCCTTCACACCAAAAACCCACTCCCTCTCCAAATCTCCATTCCTTCATCCCCATGCTCTTTGTTGGTGATTTTTGGAAGGTAATACCGTTTCTAACTTGTCCTCCTCTTCCTCTTTAAGATGATACCTTTAATTTTCATAAAGCTCATAGATTTTAAAGTTTAGGGTTTTGAGTTTTAGGATAAAAATGCAAACTTTAATGTCTTTAATTTGAGCTTTGGATTTGTTGAAGTTATATATGTTGTTTACTACCCATAAGACCCAACATAGATGATTTTTACATGATTTTATACATATTCCCGAATTTGGGTAAAAATGGGTTTTTTGGAGGGTTTTGGGGGTTGATTTAGGTGGGAATTGATAGCCCAATGGTAGTGCTATGGTTAGGGGTTGATTTGGGGTCAATTGTGGGTGCAACGGGTGTTGGAAACATGGATTTTGGAAGGGGCATGTGGGCTGTCCGAAATTGCAAAGTATGGGGTTTGGTCATGGCTTGCAACGTTGTAAATTGTGATTGAATTGTATTCCGGGTTGGTCTTTTGATGTTGGGCTGATTGGAATTGTTTGAATTGTGTTTGAGGTTGTTTGGAAGCGGGAATTTGTGTTGGAGAAGCCTCGGGAAGAAATCCGGAAACTTGAGAGAGGTTGCTTGCTTGGCTTGGAGCTTGGAAGCTTAGGTGAGTGGTTAAATATTTTTAAAATGGTTTTGAGTATTTGGTTCAAGCATGTGAACCTAGGATGGGCTTGGTAAACCCACCTAGAGTTGGGATTAGAGTGGTAGCCTAATCCCAAGCTTTGATTAGAGACTTTGGTTGCACTCTTTAATGGTTGTATATGCCTCGTGTTAAATTGTGAGGGTGTTGATTATATATATGTTGTATACATGTATGTTGAGGCATGTTGGGTGAATTGTTATATGCATGATGATGATAGATGTGATATGGTTATACACATGTGCAAAATATGATGTGATATGTTTGATAATGATGTACATGTGGTGTTGTCATGTAAAATGAGATTATGAGGTGATTGTATGATCCGAGGATCATGGTGAGTACATGCTAGGCATGGAAATGTGGCTTGTGCATGACAGTGAGTCATGGTGAGTACGTGCTAAGCACGGAAGTTTTATGAAATGGTATTGTGAAAGAGTAATGAAATGTATAGTATTGGCACTAGTATGCTTGGGTACAAATGATCGATCATTAGGATGTTTAGTGTGCACACGTGAGTCAAAATGCGCGCGTGGTCTTGATGATGGTAGTCATCAAGATGGAGTACGGGTTCGCCCGGAAATCTTCTTATATAGTTATATGTCGGTGATGAGTGGAATCCCATCGACGGGCGTGAGGATGAGTGGAATCCCCTCCGCGTGAAATGAGGCGTGAGGATGAGTGGAATCCCCTCCGCGTAAACGGTGATGAGTGTAATCCCACCGTCAGGTAATGGTTGTGTTGTTGGATGTGAGTTCCAACGGTTATCCGCGTATTCGAGTCATAGTTAGGTGCCAATACAGATTGTAGTTTATGTTGCCAATATGTGATTAATTGTGAACCAATGTGATTTGGGATGTGTTGCTAACATGGTTAATTATATGTGATTACATATGTGGTGGATTTAAACATGTTGAGCATGACATGATATTGAATATATGTTCATGCATCATTTTTAATTATGGCTCGTGTGGATCAAAGGTATGGTCATGCATTTTATCTTGGTTGTAGCTCGTGCTTGGACCCTGCATTGTCGAAGGTTTGTTTTATGAGCTTACCCTCACTAAGCTTTTATGCTTACGCTCTCTTTTGTTCGACAATGCAGATAAATAGCTTGTGGGTGGCAAGGGCAAGGAAAGGTCTTCAAGTGTTGCTTACGGTTAGCTCAAGTATGATAATTAAATTTAAATATTGTAATAGTAAAGCAATGGGATAGGTGTTGTTGTTTTGTGCTATTATTGGTGGTTAGAAGCATGTTTGACTCATTTATATGTTTAAAGGATGCGTTGACTATGGTTTGTAAGCATGACTTGCTATGATGAATATTGTGTGTGTGTGTGTGTTAGTATGTCTATCTATGTTAGGTTGCCTTGATGTGGATGTAAACCTCTCTATGCTAGTCTTGTGCCTTAAGGACTTTGAGTTCCTTGTATGACTTAAAATGATCGAAATGTCTTTTGTTGGAATGCCATGCTTAAAAGCTTAAGTTGCTTGTGTGTCTGAATCCTCATCATGTGTGAAATGTGTTGTAATTGTAAGTTTAAGCATGCCTAAACTCTTGGTTTGTTATTAGGATGCATGTTAGTGTGTTGGTTGAGGTTTGAGAGGGATTTAAGGGCCACCTTATGCCTTAAATCAGCTCAAACCTGTGTTTTCATAGCATGGGTATCGATACGGTTGGTTCTGTATCGATACGACCTTCATGGTTCAGGCCCCGTGTTTCGATACGCGAGGGGGCGTACCGATACTATTTTTGCTACTGGAGCTACTGTCCAGTTTCGTATCGGTACGGGCCTTCATGCGTATCGATACGGTCCCCTTTGCGTTGACCGTGGGAAGTCAACAATTGGGGAGGGTATCGATACACTCCTAGGTGTATCGATACAGTCTCCACGGGTTGACTTTGACCAGTTGACCTGGTCAAGGGGTATCGATACACCCCTTAGGTGTATCGATACCACCTGCAGTAAAGCTTAAAATTTGGCCGTAACATGATTGTTTGGGTTCGTTTGATTTGTTTCGCATATGTTATTCCGTTGTATGATCACTTAGGGTTTAATATCCATTTAGGCAAGAATTAAAAGAAAAAAAATAGGGTTGCTAACCGAGGGGGAAATTCTTAGGGGTTTCCACTCGGTTTTCCCCGTGTAGCTCACTCGGACCGGTCATCCGGCCAGACCGGGACGAGGGGGTTACATTTGTTGGTATCAGAGCCTAAGGTTATCGAGACCTTGGGCAGGTAAGTGAGGTAAGTTTCAGTTTTGAATTGATATGCACGATGTTTGCTTGCTTTGTAAGTATGATTGCTTATGTGACAAGTATGTTGATTGTTTGTTTGAAAGCATGTCGCTCGTTACCCGGGTATGCTTTGATGTGTGATTGTTTGATTGAGAATGTATGTTGCTTGATCGTACCCATGTGTTGCTTGTTTAGCAAGTATGCCTTGTTATATGCTTGGTTGAGCATGTATGTGTGCTGATTTGTTTGAAACATGTTGAGTAGAGTCCCATTGCTTCTATTACATCGGAAAAGGGATTTTAAGTGAGGGAAATCATACTTGAGCCGCTTGGACCTTTCCTTTGCTAACCCAACTTGTATGTTAAATTGTTGATTGATTTATTGCTTTTAGTAAGTTTGAGGCCAGTGTGTGAGCCGTGAATCGGTAAGTGGAAGTTGTGGTTTTGAAAATGTGGATGATGTGGAGGAAGTTCTTTGCTATAGTTAGGGGAGTATGGTTGTACCGGAGTTGAGGTACAATTTGTTTGCTCGAGTCCGCGTGCATGTGAGTTGATTCTTGTTGGTGAGGGACGATGGGACCGATTCTGGTATTAGATAGTGAAAAGAAGCGAAGACCTATGAGTGGGGGTCAGAGTGGTATCTATGTTATAGTAGATAAGCCCTTGGTACAGTTTTGGGTTTGCCTCTTCCGATTGGTTCTGAGTCCGTACTTCCGTATGTTGTTAACAAGCATGCAAGTTTGAATATACCTGGCGAAGTGTTAGAGGTAGGCGTGAGTACCTTGGTTCTTTTAGCAAGATCAAGGTAGGGGTCTCGTATGAGTAATCTGAAATTCAGAAGTGTCAGTTGGTGACCGTTGAGGTCCATCCTATGATTTCAATGCAAGACAACCGATCAGTATCCGTGAATGGAAGCCGATTTGTGTGTTTGGGGCCAGTGTACGTCTGAGTGGTTTCCAGCATGGTTGTCTGTGTGTGCTCAGAACTGCGTTTTTGAAGTTTTGGAATGCTCTATGAATAGTCTAGAAGAGTCAGATTTTGTTGGAGAATCAGTCTGAAAACAAGAGGACCGAAGGCTATCAGTTGTGTACCTGTGAAGTTGCTACCTCTGCAGATTCGTCCGTTTGTGTGAGCATGCAAAGAAATTAGATATCCTTGTTGAGACCTTAGATGTAGGGACACATGTGACTAGCCTTCTTGGGAGATAGTAGTGATCCGAAAGATGTACAGAAGATGTTTGTTGTTGGTTCAGAGTTACTAGTTTCTAGTAGATGTGAAGTGATTGCCTTCTTACGGTTTTGATGTACCTTCTGAAAAGGGTTGGCTTGAAGAACACAGAGTTAGTGTATACGTTGAGACAAAGAGAGAGTTGCCTTGAAGTCGCAGATTTTTGTGAGACTGTAGTAGTAGGTAAGGATGTGAACTCTTTATTGAATGTTGATCCAGCTTTAGAGGTCAAAGATTGGTTGAGTGTAGTCAACAGACTTGCTTAGCAATGGTGATGGATTTGATTTTGAATAAAGATTAGACCACAGAATGCTAAAGTATTTTGTGTTTTCCTAGAAGTGTTTGGAAGATTTACCCGGTTTGTCTCTTGATAGAGAAGAAGAGCTTGTTATTGAGACCGTTTTCGAGGTTGCCTCTGTTTTGTTTGTCCTGTAGCTTATGAATTCCAGAAGAATTGAGAATGTTGAAGAATTAACTTCGAGACTTGTTAGACCTTAGATTCATTAGGCCTAGTGCATCACCTCAGAGTTCTATAGTAAAATTTATGAAGAAGAAAGAGTGACAGCACGAGAATGTGTTCAGATTACATACAGTTGAAACAAGTGACAGTGAATAATTAACATCCATTTCTGAGTGTCAGTGATTAGTTGGTCAGTAGTGCATGCTTCAGCCTTTCGAAGATTAATTTGAGATCCGTTTAATACCAGTTGAAAGTGAGAAAATTTGAAGTACCGAAGACAACTTTAGGGGAAAGATGTGATCACCTCGAGCTCTGAGTTATGTTGTTTTGTTGGACTAGTGTATTAGTTACCTTCATAGAGATGTTGAACAGAATAATTCCCGAGTTCCTTGATCAGTTGTAATAGTTCTCATAGATGACACATGAGTATATTCACGTATCGAAGAAGGCCATGACAAGCTTTAGAGTTAGTATTGTAGACTCTATCAGAGAATCAGTTATATGCCAAGTTGAGCCATCGTGAACTTCGAGTTAATGAAGATGTTCTCTTAGGACATGTAGATTAGCTGAGTGTATTAGAACAAATCTTGAACAGACAAAAGAAGATGTGAGTTTGAAGAAATTGAAGACCGTGACAGAAACCTATAGTACTAAGTCTAGCAGTGTTACTACTAGAAGTTTGTAAATAGCCGTTCGAAGATAACTGCTCTTTTGTCAGATTGATACCGAAGAATGTTCAGTTGTGTGGTTAAATGCGAGATAATGAGCCCTAGAGAAATTGAAAGAAACTTTGATGAAAACTTCGACCTTGATCCAGCCTATACTAGAGAAAGAGCTTGTGTACTGTAGTGATGTGTTACATGTAGGGTTAGGTTGTGTGCTTATGCAAGACGGAAGATTGTGACTTGTTCATCGAGTTAGTTGAAAGACCGTGAGAAGAGTTATCCGATATGAGACATAGCGTTAATTACAGTTGTGTTTGCTTCGAAGACTTAGAGACAAAGCTTGTATAGTAAGAAATGCACAGTGTATATGCACGTATCATCAGAACTTGAAATATTTGAAGACTTAGTAATGGTTGGAACTTGAACACCAGGAGTAGTTAGAATTGCTTGAAGACTGTGATCTCAAGATTGAGTACTATCTGAAGAGAGTCTACGTAGCAACCGATGTTCCGAGTTGTATTTGCTGTTAGATTAGTAGTTGAGTTGCGAGTTGTATCTGCCGAATTCAGTTACCGAATGCCAGTATTCTTGTGGCCGCGTTTCATGTTGAACCTACATTGAGTCAGAATGTTTGAAGAGAAACAGTTGCAAGACAGATTCTTGGCACCTCACGTGCGGGGCATAGTAGAAGGAAGACCTTCAGAATGCAGTTTCAGAGATGATATAGTTTTGCATTCCAGAGACAGAATAGTTGTACAGATTGACATAGTGTTTTGAGACGTATTGTTTTGGCCGAAGCACACGGTAGTTCATTCGTATTGCATCTGAGTAGTATAAAGACGTATTGTGGGTTGAAGATAAGTATTTCTAAATTGAGTGGATGAATAATGTGGTCCAGTATGAGAGTAAGTGTGTGAATTGTCAGCGTGTCAAGACCGAGCGTTAGTTTTCTTCTAGTTTGTTACATCCGTGGAAGGTTCTTAATGGAAGTGGGTAGTAGAGATTCGAGAATTCGACTAGATCGGTTTTGAAGACGTCTGCATAGTGTTTGGTTACCTGTTGAAGTCAGATGATCAGTTAGAGAAAGTTGTGGGTCAAGTATTCAAACAGTGTTGTATGAGATTGTGAATCGGGCTAGTTCAGTTGTTTATTTGTTGCGGTTACCACCAGAGTTAGAAAGAGGGCTGTAAAAGGTTCTATGCTTCTATGATTCGGAAGTGTGAGTCAGATCTGTTCTGGGCTATGTTGTTGAAAAGATTGAGTTGAGTTTTAAATTGACATACCTTGAAAGAACCAGTTGGGATCTTAGCATTGAATATCTGTTGTTGTGTGGTGAGCCTAACGAGGTTGGTTAGTATGTTGTGGTGAGAGAGAAATGTGTGGAGGAGCATGTTTCAGTGGCTCTTCCTGTCCGATAAATTTCGGGGACGAAATTTTCTTAAGTGTGGGAGAGTTGTAACACCCGGGTTTGGGGGCCGGGAGAAAATAATATTAAAATATTATTTCGGGTTTCGGTTTTTATAATTAAAATAATAAATTAATATTTGGGCTTCGTATTTTCAAAACGAATTATTTTATGTTGGACTTAAGTTGTTTTGGAATCAATTTCATGGATTTTAAACATGGATGAGATATGTCATCTCATTAATGGCAAAGGTGTAATTAAAAGGGTCTCCCATTTTTAAAACCCCTTTAATTTAAAAGACCACTTTAATTTCTATCTTCATCTTCTTCTTTCTTCTCCTTCACACCAAAAACCCACTCCCTCTCCAAATCTCCATTCCTTCATCCCCATGCTCTTTGTTGGTGATTTTTGGAAGGTAAAACCGTTTCTAACTTGTCCTCCTCTTCCTCTTTAAGATGATACCTTTAATTTTCATAAAGCTCATAGATTTTGAAGTTTAGGGTTTTGAGTTTTAGGATAAAAATGCAAACTTTAATGTCTTTAATTTGAGCTTTCGGTTTGTTGAAGTTATATATGTTGTTTACTACCCATAAGACCCAACATAGATGATTTTTACATGATTTTATACATATTCCCGAATTTGGGTAAAAATGGGTTTTTTGGAGGGTTTTGGGGGTTGATTTAGGTGGGAATTGATAGCCCAATGGTAGTGCTATGGTTAGGGGTTGATTTGGGGTCAATTGTGGGTGTAACGGGTGTTGGGAACATGGATTTTGGAAGGGGCATGTGGGCTGTCCGAAATTGCAAAGTATGGGGTTTGGTCATGGCTTGCAACGTTGTAAATTGTGATTGAATTGTATTCCGGGTTTGTCTTTTGATGTTGGGCTGATTGGAATTGTTTGAATTGTGTTTGAGGTTGTTTGGAAGCGGGAATTTGTGTTGGAGAAGCCTCGGGAAGAAATCCGGAAACTTGAGAGAGGTTGCTTGCTTGGCTTGGAGCTTGGAAGCTTAGGTGAGTGGTTAAATATTTTTAAAATGGTTTTGAGTATTTGGTTCAAGCATGTGAACCTAGGATGGGCTTGGTAAACCCACCTAGAGTTGGGATTAGAGTGGTAGCCTAATCCCAAGCTTTGATTAGAGACTTTGGTTGCACTCTTTAATGGTTGTATATGCCTCGTGTTAAATTGTGAGGGTGTTGATTATATATATGTTGTATACATGTATGTTGAGGCATGTTGGGTGAATTGTTATATGCATGATGATGATAGATGTGATATGGTTATACACATGTGCAAAATATGATGTGATATGTTTGATAATGATGTACATGTGGTGTTGTCATGTAAAATGAGATTATGAGGTGATTGTATGATCCGAGGATCATGGTGAGTACATGCTAGGCATGGAAATGTGGCTTGTGCATGACAGTGAGTCATGGTGAGTACGTGCTAAGCACGGAAGTTTTATGAAATGGTATTGTGAAAGAGTAATGAAATGTATAGTATTGGCACTAGTATGCTTGGGTACAAATGATCGATCATTAGGATGTTTAGTGTGCACACGTGAGTCAAAATGCGCGCGTGGTCTTGATGATGGTAGTCATCAAGATGGAGTACGGGTTCGCCCGGAAATCTTCTTATATAGTTATATGTCGGTGATGAGTGGAATCCCATCGACGGGCGTGAGGATGAGTGGAATCCCCTCCGCGTGAAATGAGGCGTGAGGATGAGTGGAATCCCCTCCGCGTAAACGGTGATGAGTGTAATCCCACCGTCAGGTAATGGTTGTGTTGTTGGATGTGAGTTCCAACGGTTATCCGCGTATTCGAGTCATAGCTAGGTGCCAATACAGATTGTAGTTTATGTTGCCAATATGTGATTAATTGTGAACCAATGTGATTTGGGATGTGTTGCTAACATGGTTAATTATATGTGATTACATATGTGGTGGATTTAAACATGTTGAGCATGACATGATATTGAATATATGTTCATGCATCATTTTTAATTATGGCTCGTGTGGATCAAAGGTATGGTCATGCATTTTATCTTGGTTGTAGCTCGTGCTTGGACCCTGCATTGTCGAAGGTTTGTTTTATGAGCTTACCCTCACTAAGCTTTTATGCTTACGCTCTCTTTTGTTCGACAATGCAGATAAATAGCTTGTGGGTGGCAAGGGCAAGGAAAGGTCTTCAAGTGTTGCTTACGGTTAGCTCAAGTATGATAATTAAATTTAAATATTGTAATAGTAAAGCAATGGGATAGGTGTTGTTGTTTTGTGCTATTATTGGTGGTTAGAAGCATGTTTGACTCATTTATATGTTTAAAGGATGCGTTGACTATGGTTTGTAAGCATGACTTGCTATGATGAATATTGTGTGTGTGTTAGTATGTCTATCTATGTTAGGTTGCCTTGATGTGGATGTAAACCTCTCTATGCTAGTCTTGTGCCTTAAGGACTTTGAGTTCCTTGTATGACTTAAAATGATCGAAATGTCTTTTGTTGGAATGTCATGCTTAAAAGCTTAAGTTGCTTGTGTGTCTGAATCCTCATCATGTGTGAAATGTGTTGTAATTGTAAGTTTAAGCATGCCTAAACTCTTGGTTTGTTATTAGGATGCATGTTAGTGTGTTGGTTGAGGTTTGAGAGGGATTTAAGGGCCACCTTACGCCTTAAATCAGCTCAAACATGTGTTTTCGTAGCAGGGGTATCGATACGGTTGGTTCCGTATCGATACGACCTTCATGGTTCAGGCCCCGTGTTTCGATACGCGAGGGGGCGTACCGATACTATTTTTGCTACTGGAGCTACTGTCCAGTTCCGTATCGGTACGGGCCTTCATGCGTATCGATACGGTCCCCTTTGCGTTGACCGTGGGAAGTCAACAATTGGGGAGGGTATCGATACACTCCTAGGTGTATCGATACAGTCTCCACGGGTTGACTTTGACCAGTTGACCTGGTCAAGGGGTATCGATACACCCCTTAGGTGTATCGATACCACCTGCAGTAAAGCTTAAAATTTGGCCGTAACATGATTGTTTGGGTTCGTTTGATTTGTTTCGCATATGTTATTCCGCTGTATGATCACTTAGGGTTTAATATCCATTTAGGCAAGAATTAAAAGAAAAAAAATAGGGTTGCTAACCGAGGGGGAAATTTTTAGGGGTTTCCACTCGGTTTTCCCCGTGTAGCTCACTCGGACCGGTCATCCGGCCAGACCGGGACGAGGGGGTTACAAGCTCAGGGTGTAAAAACGACATTCTCCACCACGCCCAGGACTGGAGCAACACCAAACAACCACCGATTTGGCACTTTTCAGGATCGATGTTCTTGCAGAGCTCCCTAAACAGAGTGGCCAAAACTGCGAATCCCCAACTCAGTTTATCAGGTTCTTCAAAATTCTGCAAATGGCTCAACCAGATCGTATGAACCTTGTTCCGGGTTTTGTTAGACATTGATACCCCGACGATCATCTGTAAAATATAAGCACGAGCATATGTCTACAATACACACACACATATTATCATTTGTTAAAAAAATATTATTTCAATAATATTCACTAAAAAATATTTTTACCTTCTTCACTCGCGTCAACAGGTACGTTACCAAAATTATCACGCAGCCATGCTAGTTGTATTTTCCGCCGTAAAAACGATTCGGTGCAGCCTCTAGCCCACTCAAACATATGCCAGACCAAGCATCCGAATCGGGACCACTGATAGCCTCTCAATCAACAGGCAAACCTAGGATATGCGACACATCCTCTAAGGTAATCGTCACTTCTCCACAACCAAGGTGGAATGTGTGTGTCTCTGGTCTCCACCTCTCCAAAAGAGCGTTTACCAAATCAACATCTATTTTTGCACCTCCAACAATTTTGGATGCGTGAAAAATCCCGACCTGCTCTAAGTACGGTTCTATCAGAAGGTTCGGTAATGTCGTCATCCGGTTGTAAGAAACCACTAAACGTCATTTCATACTCTAAACAAAATAAACACATAGGTATAAATTAAACTATATAACAAATATCAAAAATACGTATCTACTATTAACAATATAGAATAAAACTATAAATAAACAAAGGGTAAACTATACCGTTGACCACCATACTTTGGCTAATGTATTAAAATGACCACCTTAAAAAATCGACTCAATTGACCACCCAAACTATTAAAATTGGATCAATGTGACCACCAGCCGTTAATGGGCTAACAGAAGGTGACGTAGCAGTTAAAAAATTAAAGGTATAATCACACATTTTGTCCTTATTATTTACACATTCTTTCAATTTAGTCCTAATTTTTAACTAATAAAATAAATTAATTAGGTGGTAACACGTGTCAACACCTATTTAGAGGAGAAAAACAAAATCACCAAACTTGAGCTTGGAGGGAATCGGACCTGGGTTAATTAGGGATAAAAGCAACGTCTTAACCACTGCACCAAGCACATGTTTGTGCTATAAATTACCAATTGTATTATATGTCTTATTGTTTGTTACCATTCAAATTCTTCTTCTTCCTCGTCACTTTTACTCCGAGAAGTAATACTCCAAAACTAGAAAACTAGAAAAGAAATAGCAAACATAAACCTACAAAAGCCTAACAAAGAACCAGTGAAACCAAAACTAGAAAGCAAGCTTGGGGTTCATCTATGAATAATTCAAATGAAAAGAAACCCGATGAATCATGAAAACCAGAATGGAAGTGCAAGCTTGAGATCTGGGAGATTAGGAACGGGTCAATCGCCTCCTGTCCAACTCAGATGCAACATTAACAGACTCCAAAGCCTCATCTATCCAGTAGCAGGGAAAAGGTTGGTCTCTACAATCGCGCGCCATCACTTGAGCAACTGTATGTATTTGCTTCTCGCCGCACAAAACAAAAGGAGATGGAATTGAAACCCCTGGCCAGATCTTGAAGTTCTATTTGGTCAATATTTTTATCTCTTTTCAGTAACATCATAAAAAAATTGTACTATTAAAAACGTGACATATAACGCTTTGATTATTTCAATGTTTGTGTGTCACTTATTTTCTTTAATCTTCTCATCAGGAGTGGTTCCTGGAGGGGCAGCTACATCCAATTCTTCTGGAACATCCTTTACCTCTTCAATCTCCATGAAGAAACCTTCAGCTTATTTCAGCCTGTATTCATTCATCAACTTGGAATAGTTTGGACCAGAGCTCAATGTTGAATTTGATCAGAGTATCCTTATTTGGCACATTGCCACAGAGTTTTGCTACTTCTCAGAGTAAAAGTGACGAGGAAGAATAAGAATTTGAATGGTAACAAACAATAATACATATAATACAATTGGTGATTTATAGCACAAACATGTGCTTGGTGTAGTGGTTAAAACGCTGCTTTTATCCCTAATTGACCAGGTTTGATTCCCTCCAAGCTCAAGTTTGGTGATTTTGTTTTTCTCCTCTAAATAGGTGTTGACACGTGTCACCACCTAATTAATTTATTTTATTAGTTTAAAATTAGGACTAAATTGAAAGAATTGTAAATAATAAGGACCAAATGTGTGATTATACCTTTAATTTTTTAACTGTCACGTCACCTTTCGTTAGCCCATTAACGGTTGGTGGTCACATTGATCCAATTTTAATAGTTTGGGTGGTCAATTGAGTCGATTTTTTAAGGTGATCATTTTAATACGTTAACCAAAGTATGGTGGTCAACGATATAGTTTACCCAAAAATAAAACGAGATAAAAACGTGCATATCTTCGATGATAATCGAACACGTGCTTGTGATCCAACCTTATCAAATCCGACATTATATCAATCACGAGAAATCAACCAAGAAAAAATATTTCAGAGAGTTAACTTTTTTGGGTGTGGGGTAAATGATTTTGGGTGGGGACAATTTATAGTGGATATCACGTCGGTTGTGGTACGATTACTGAATGAAAACTACGTCTTGTACAACACGATTTCAGAAATTGCGTCTTACACATCGCAACTTCTTTATAACCATATCGCGACAATTTAATTTTCAACCGTTCTAATTTATTACCGCAAAAATCACGCCTTACAACAATGTGATTTCATATTATCGCGACGAGCCGTTTGAAATTCTCGAGAAAGTCGCGTCTTATAGAACACGACTTCAATATTTTTTTATAAATTCAAAGCCAAATAATATAATTCATATCTAACTGAAGTCACACAATGAAAAACATAAATTTAGATATCGCACCTTGCAGAATGTGATTTTACTTGATGTAAGCTAAATGGGTGTATTTTTCTAAATATTCCCGTTGGGGAGTATTTTTTCAGATAATTCTCTGGCCGAATTACCCTAATAATACTTCTTGTTGGTAATAAAATAATGAAAAGGGTTGATCTTTTCCATTTTTGCTTCAATGTCAGTGGACATGTCCCATCATATCACCAACAAAGCAAAGCTGTCTTCCCAAGTTTGTATAATACCCACTCTTACAAGTTACAAAGCTCGTGATTTTACTCTGCTCCTCCTTCTACACTGCCGCGTGGCATTCATGCGCCACTCCCTCCCCCACTGCCGCGTGGCCTTCATGCGCCACTCCCTCCCCCACGCGTCGCCGCATATCTCACCTTGTTTTTTAAATCTTCACCACGTGTGCGACTCGATGCTTGTACGGCCCATGTAGGCACATCTCCGTCAATCCCTCCAAAAGGCAACTTGACCCTACTGAGCTGTGAAGCATTGCCACCAGCTTCAGCCACGTGTCGCGATCAGATTACACGACGCAGGGAAAACCGGTCCTACCCTCACGAGATTTTACACGTTTCGTATCCCAGAAGACGCGATCCGAATGAGACGGTCGAGATTCTCACAACGTGTCGTAATCTGGTAGGGTCTCAGAAAGTTCCTCCCCAAACCAAAACGTGTCGTGTCCCTCAACTCCTCATGCACGTGTCATCCTCCCATCTCCTTTATAGAACTAAATTTAACTTTGTTGGTGGGGAAATGGGAAGCCAATAAGTATTGAATTGAGGACGTTTAATAAAATTAGTGCTAATCCGGCCTTAATGCTACTTAATGCTTCCGTTAAATATGTTAACAATAAAACTCTCTTACGTGTCGAAACCAACCGACTCTCTCACCTCGACACGTGGCTTTCCTCCCCCTGAAAATCTGAATCCAAACAGTAATACAAATTTTAAAAAGCGAGTACCCCGTACAAAAGAGTACATTGTAGATTGAGTTTTTAGCCAAGTGTGGGATTATGGGGTTAAAAGAGGATGAGATGGAGCTGGAACTGGAACTGGGATTATCAATCGGAGGAAGCTTTGGAAAAGTGGAGAAATTAAATCCAGTTAAGAAAGAATCAAAACCCAAGGGCGTCCCGGTTGCAGATCTGGGCGAAACCATGGTTTTTGAACCGCAAATGAAACGAAAGATTCAAGCTTTAAGGAGACAAGAAGCGAAGAAGAAACGAGAAGAAAAGCAGCAAAAGAGTGGAACAACAATTTCATTGAGATGCCACCAAAATGGTGAATTCCGAAGCAAAGACGAGGAGCATGTAACAGAAGAAAGAGAATGCAAGAAGAGCAAAGTTCTTAATCCCACGGCGTACCCAGTTTTCCCGTACCCTCATCTCCAGTTTGTGCCGGTCGCCAACGGGTTCCCCTATTCTTGCGTAAATCCGGTGCTATCTTGGGGTGGTGGTGCAGGGAATGATAAGGTCGCAATGCAGGTGCAGGCAGTGACGATGAATGGCGGGTTACAAACGGGTTATGTGAACCATGCAATTGCAAATGGATATGATTCAGAGCAGAACAGCAGCAAATTAGATGAAAGGAATAGGAAAACTGGGTCAAACGGGTCTTCCACGTATAGTTCCTCCGTGGTTTCGGATCTTCAAAGCTCTTCTAATCAAGGTAATGTATGCTTCCCAGACCCAGTTTTCTTTTTTGCAACATAAGAAAATCTTTAAGGTGAATTGTGAAAATATATTATATTCATGCAAACCTTCACCCATTCTTCTTTTTTCTATCCGATTCAAATTTTTATTAAAAATCATAGGATATGATTGATTTCACTTTCGATTTGAAAACTTAAAATATAGATTTCCTTTGATTTTCAGGCGGTCGAAGCAGTGAATCAGTAACCCACACAAGTCCTTCCCAACCGGAACACACTCAGATAAATTATTCGGCAGCAAGCAGTCAAAAGGCCCAGTCGGAACAAAGTTGTACTCGTACCTCTCCCCAAAGCAATGACAGATGTAGCAAAGGCGACATCGAGAAGGCGCCGTCGATGAATGTAACGGAATCCAGTTCGTTGAGTCCAAAGAAATCGCCACCCAAACCCGAAAGCAAGGCTGTTTTGAGTATCGAAACTAAAAGTACCAGTTCAACGAAAGATACCAATAAGGGGGAGATCGGAAAACCTCCAAAGCCCCGAACTCCTATTCACGACATCCTCCGTAACATGCGGTGTGTTTCAACGACAGGGAACGGCCCCAATGGCAAAACCATTAATGGTTTTCTGTACAGATATACGGAATCAGAGGTGAGCATCATCTGTGTGTGCCATGGAAGCTTATTCACGCCGGCCGAGTTTGTGCAGCATGCTGGTGGTAGTGATTTATCACATCCTCTGAGACACATTACCGTCATTCCTTCCGCTATACAACAAATGTAGGCCATGTCTGGTTCTTTTGCATTTTTTTATTCATTTTTATAGAGCCTGGGAGTTGCAGGGAAATTAGTGGGTTGTATATTTGTTAATGGCGAATTGTTTTCTCCCGAAAGACTTATCGTTCGTTTAACTCCTTACTGACAAGGATATTTTGGGTCCTTTCTTTTATATGTTTTGCTAATCAACTGCTCAATTCTTTTGGGAATCATGACGTTAATTTAGTTTATGTCATATAAAAAAAAATCTTAGAGATCGGCATTTTAAGCTTACTTTTGACTTTGGCGCACTTTTCAGTTTTTGAGTTTCGTTGCTTTAATTCTTTGTGTATATGGTTAAAAATTAAAACCTTTGAAAACATTTGAGTTTGCTAGATTTTTTTTTTGTAAAACCTTGTATTCATATTCAAGTAAAATACCAAAATACCATTTGTTTGCAAATTGACCAAATTACCCTCTGTTGTGTAATTGACTAAAATACCCTTGTGAGGACTAAATTCTAAATAAACCCTTCTAAGGTAAATTTCGATATTCCTTATGCGTATTCAAAGATTTTGTTGCCTTAAATTATAGAACTTGTTGTTAGGGGGTTTCGTGGTGTGAGCTTTCGTTGTTTTGAGGATCTTAGGATTCTTATTAAGGTTTGGCAGTCATGGTTTGACTCGAATATTCTTGTTTGAGTCCCGATAAGTTATGGGGTTTTGAAATTTGGTAAAATGATCTGGTAAGTTCTGCACTTCAGCATTTTGGAAATTGAAGTATGAAGAACGTACGCACGCGATTATGATTCGATGTCCACGCAGCGACGCGCGCTATATATATTTCGTTCTAGTATATCGATGATCTGCTCATGAGCATTTAGCGATGCAGGCATTTTTTGACTAGCTTGCGATTCTTTTAGAGGTATAATTTCGGTTTGTTACAACTTCAGAGGTATGTTGCTGATGTACACTTTTAGAGTTGGATAATTTCAAGTATAATTTGGGTTGAGAGGATTTGATTATGATTGCACTGTAGTCTGTATTATGTTATGCTTACGGTTCTGTCATCTGTACCTGCCTGTTTATATTTATTCATTTTGGTAGTTTTGTATTGCTGGGCTCTCAAGCTCACTAACATTATTCATCCACGCAGACGAACTGCTTGGAGCATCAATTCCAGCAGCTTGGTTGCATAGTACTATACTTGTGAGTTTAGGGGGAATGTAGGCTTATAGCACGTAGTTCTAGAGTTGAGTTTGTTCTTGGTTTTGTTATTTAGTTTCTGAATTTTGTCCTAGTCTTTTGTAAATGTTTTAAATAAGCGTTTTATCACTTGGCACGGTTTTTATGTTCTTAAATTATTTTGCAAAACTTTATGTTAATTCGATTTTAAATTGTACCAATTTATTAAAGATTTTGATTTAATCATCTTTCATATTTGTGTGTCGCCTTGTGACATGAATGTGACATCTCAGGTTGGGTCACCCAAACCTATCTAGGGTGTTACAGCTCGAGTTTTGTCAATTTATTAAATTTTTTAAAGAATGCATGTAGAATTTGGCATGATAAAGAAAATCAAATTAAGGGGATGTATTGGATATTGTAATTTTGAACATTCTAGAATATTATTAATTCATATATTTTTGTTAGATTAGTCATGCATGAATGAATGATTTAATGTTTAGATACATGAATATGTGGTTGGATGAATGTACTTAATTAGCTAAAATAATGAATGCTTAGATGGATAAATGTACTTCAGTGAATTTAAGGATTACTTACAACTTTTATATAAATGGTTGTAAGAGATGAAGCATAGGAAAATATTTATGAAGTGATTAAGTTGATTAATAGATTCTCTCTTTCTCATCAAATTTGTTATTTCTCTTCTACTTTCCCACATGATAAAAGTATCTATCTAGGCCTTGTGATTTAATACACACCATTATTGCAAAAGCATGCTAAAAACCTATTATACCACGCCATGCATAAAAGAAGGACCAACAACGCATGAGATTGGAGAAAAAGAGTTGCATTTCGTGCAAAAATTATTTGACAAATACGCCTATGTTTAATGATATATCCACTGTTATCATTAAGCGTAGGTCAACTGAAAAATTAAAAGAAATAGGTGAATTGAACCGTAATTCCAATTGTATCCTTTCGATCAAAACATTCAACGGAAGATCCACTAATTGATACATTGGCTAAAGATGCTCATGTTGTCTATCTTTTATAGTTCGAATTCTAACATTTATCTCGAAAATGTAACTATTCTCTATTTAATCAAAAAAATCAGTGGAACCCTTTCTTGCCATACCTGCTACAGAAACGGCGCAACCATCCCAATCCCGTTGAGGTCTTCTTAACAAATTTAAGCTTAGGCCTCCCCATCCACAAATTCTTCTTCCAATCCGACAACTTCATTGTCTGCAAGCAGCAGAATTGCCCGCTCAACTCTTTCTCATCATAACTATGATTACCGTAGTAGTAACCGTTGTTGTTACCCCCACCTTCCTTTCCTTCCATTTCTTGTTTATAATCGGAATACGTTTCGAAAATCTCCCAAAGCAAATCCATCGCTTCACCACCACCATCCACATTGTATGAATGTCTCTCTTCGAAAAGCTTGCATGCCAATGTCCTCTTCCACTCCTTTTGTTTCCTCATCGACCCAAAGTTGCAAACATCTGATCCCATTGTTTGCTCATTGTAATTGTTACCATCCACAACAATTGCTTCGGCTGCGTTATCAGCGCACATCACTTCAAGACCATTCCCCACCGCCGCCTTTACCTGATTCGTAATCTCCTCTGGTTTCTCATTCTCAGGCACACGTAAAGGACCCTTGTTTCCGACGGGAGCTTCAAGCTCTTCCAAGTATTCAAAGCCACCATTGTCTTTATCATAATCGTCAGCTTTATACCTTAACGTTTCAACCAGCGTTCGGTAGGTGGTAAGTAGAAAACCAATCATGGATTCTGGTAAGTTTTCGCCAGCGTGTTTGATAAAAGTGGGAGTGAGAGTAAGAAACGCGAGAAGCCAAAGGGTAGCGGTGATAAAGAGAGGGGAAAAGAAAGATAAAATCTTGAAGAAATAAGGGGACACGATGATGAAGTAGGACAAGTATAGAGGGTGGGCGGCAATGAAAGAACAAAAGAGCACAAAGTTAGAGAGCGAAGTGAGAGATTTTCCAGTGGAAAACGAATAAACAGACATGACCGAACCCTAATATATAACTTATAAACAAGTTAAACATATAAGTTATATATGTGAGGATTCAGTTCAAGAAAACCTAGACATTTTTTTCTGGTGGAAAACGAACAAGGTGAGAGATTTCCGCGACGGATGAGACCGGAGATTAACTGCCATTGATGAGAAAAAAAACTGAAGTCACTTTAGAGATTCACTGTCATGTAGGGTTTAGTCTGCCTTTACATCAACAATCAACATAACCATAAATTTAGGTGTTGAAGGTGATCTTTTATGTTGTTCATGTTTACGGATACATATCATCATAAACATTATTTTACGGAAAACTTTTTTATAAAAAAAATTATCAAAATAATATGATAATGAAGATATCAATTATTCATGTTATGGAATGTTTGAATATCAATTAAGAAACTAATTTAGGAAAAAATAATGTATGTAATTGGTTCGTATTGTATTTTAAAGTTAATATCTAACTTTTATGGCTTCCTAATTTTTGGTTATTTACAGCTTAAAAAGTGGGTATAAATTATATGAATCTTTTGAATCAAGGTAAGAATATGCATTTATTACCTTCTTTACATTGCTTTTTTGTGTGTGGAAATTACATTCTTTACATTGATTTCGGTTTTTCTAGTTTGCAAATTACTTAATCAAAATCTTGTTTATTTCTATATAGGTATTCAAAATTCTGTTCTTTAACTAAATATTATAAAATAAAGTGCAAAAATTCATTATTAAATCCAACAAAATATTATAAACTAAATTTTTTTAATAATAACATTTTGATTTTATTAATCACCATGAAAAATAATACAATACAATGTATCAAAAAGAGAAAAAAAAAAGACTAGTCCACTAAAAGTCTATTACAATGGTACAAAGAAAATCAGACACTTTCATCGAGATTAGCATACCAAAATTCAGAAATTTCCTGAATCTCCTTGTCTTTATCCAAACGAGACGTTTTGCGGGATGAAAATGGAGTGGTGAGCGAATCAAACTATTAGGCAGGTTGCTCCACTACCCAAGTTTGATTACATCGGCAACCATCCATCAACCGAGTGAGGATTCATCTTTCTAAGACCACCGACAGAATCATAATCAGAGAATAGCGTCGTGAAGATCTCTGTACAAGCATCAATCGATCGTCAAGGTATGCTGAAATCTTGCCACGAGGACAGATAAAACGAACCACAAAAAAATTAAAGAAAAACGTATCACAAAGACAGAGGAAACGCGTGTCACAAAAGCAGAAATTCTTATTAAAATATGAAAAAAATCAAAAAAAAATAATGGACCCGATGGTAAATAATCAATACTAAACATAGTTGTCGATCACCAACCAAAAAAAGAAAAATAAAATTGCATGTGACAAAGATTTAAGAGAGAGCCGCAAAGTTAAAGAGAGAACTATAAACTAATTTAATTAGAATAATAATGAATTGATAAAAAATTGAATGAATTTATATTAGTGTTAGGTATAGTTCAAAATATCTTCAATTAATATATGACAAATATGAAACATATCGATACTGTAAATTAAATAATGTACTTAAAAGTGTAAACCATCAATATTGTAAAAGTATTTTTACATAATTTTCAAATAAATTTAATTTAATATTTTTTTGCAATCTATTTCATTTTCATAATTTATGTAATTATTCATAATTTAATATGCGTTTCGTTCATGAGTTACAATGAGGTACTGAAGTCACCATTTGTATTTATATAATATGGGCTAAAGTAATGTGTAATCAAGTTTCGACTCTTCGTCTATTAATTCAATGATTATTTAAGTTATTAAGGTATTCCACTAAAGTATCATGATTGAACTCTCACCTTACAAAAAGCTAATTTTATTTTAAGTTTTTGTGCAATGATGTAACATCCCGAATTCAATTATGGTAATTTTTCGGAGACCGATAATCAAAAATATTTTTGGATGATTAAAAATATTGATTTTGCGCCTTAAAATGGGTGTCAAACGAACCAAAGTTAGTTTGATTAAAGAATTATTTGAATTGAAATTAAATTAAAAAAAATCTAGAAGTGAAATTAAAGGTTGATGACTAAATTGAATAGAAAACAAAAATGAGTTATTTCATTTTGCTATAGTTATGGAATTGGTTTAAATAAAAGAAGAAAAGAATGAAAAAACGATAATTTTAGCAACATAAAAAACTGTTAGTGGATTTCTCCAAGTGGAAGAGAGAGAAATTGGAAGAGTTCTACATTGTTGAAGGCTTAAGTCTAGAGAGAGAAAAAATTAGGAAATCATTTTAGAGAAAAAAAATATATTTGAAGTTTTTAAGCCTGAGCTATACAGTGACGATTTTGATTTTCAATTTAAATAAGGTGAAGTAAATCTTTAAATCTTAAAATGTTATTGTTATCATGCATGTGCTATGGTGTAAATTGATGTCTAATTTTTATAGGCTTAATACATAAATTGCCTCCTATCATTTACATTTTTTCAATTTAGTACTTAATATTTTTCTGATGATTAGAGTCCCCAACATTTTCACTCGTTATTTATTGTACACCCTGCAGTTAAAAGCTGTTAGAAAATTTTAATCAATAAGATTGTGTCACGCCAACGTCTCTTTAACCAAGTCAATTTGTCTGATTTTAATAAAAGGGTTAATAACATGTCAAGTCTCTCAATTTTTTTTTGTTCAGTTTAGCCACTGAAAAGTCTATTTATTATTATTAATAACATTATTTTATTTAAATATTAAATGAAATATGATCAATAATTTATTTTTATTCAAATGTTAATATTATTGATAATACTATTTTACATAGCCAACCGAGTATTACCAGTCGGTGTTTAGCCGTTGGAAGGACTTTGATGCTTCGTAAGTATACCAACATATTACAGCAGTCAGAGCATGGGAGAGCGCCCTTGCAATTCATTCTTCTTCTCTATCGTTTAAATAACATTTTCGATCGAATTGCTCAAAAATTTATCGCAACTGCAAACTCCATGTTTGTTCAACATCAACCTATAGACAAAACCAATATATCATATTTTCAAACTTGAAAAACATAGTAGAAAGAAGCAAAAAGTATCATTAAACAAGTGTTTACCTGACACTGCGATTGGGATTTAACAACATCAAGTGACGTTGTAATTGTTGATATTTTAATGAAAAAAAAAACTCAAAGGATGAAAGAAGTTGAACACACTTTATTCAACAATCAATCAGAATTTATGCAAAATAAAATCAACAACTCACTAATAACAGGTCCCTAAATTTAAGCAAAAACTCATGAATAATTTTCTCCTAAACTTAAACAGCACGCAAATAACAAATAACTAAAAATAGAAGCAGTCCTAAACACATCAACTAACACTCATGCTTGCTTTTGGAACTGCAAATACCAAGTGTTATTCTCAAAGCTTCAAATTCACTTACCGGAAGCAGTTTGGTGAAGATATCTGCAAGTTACTCCTCTGTTTTGCAATGAACTAGTACAACATCATCTTTTTTTGCACTTCTCTTAAAACGAAAAATTTAATGTTGAAATGCTTAGTCTTCCATGAAACATTAGATTGTAAGAAATTGCTATGGCAGCTTGATTATCAACGCGATCTTTGTACTTTCTTCTTGTTCAAGATTAAGACCACATAATAGTTTTTCAACCACAAAGCTTGATTAATAGTGGAAGCTACAACAGTAATTTGACACTAAAATTACTCGCGCCTTTGATATAACGAACTACTCTCTTAGCAGCCTTGAGATGTAATTCATTGTCACGATGCATAAATCGAGACAAAATGCTTACAAAATTTAAAATATCAGGACGTGTTGTTGTAAGATACATCAAGCAACCAATTAAGCTTCTGAAGTATCCTTCATTAACTTTATCAGCTCCATCTTCTTTGCAAAGCTTCTCCTTTTCATTCATAGGAGTGCTTACTTTCTTGCATTCTTTAAACTTGAACTTTTTTAAGATTTCTTTAGCATACTTCTTTTGGCAGATGAATGCTTCATGTTCAGCCTGTTTAATTTCAATTCCAAAGAAAAATGACATCAACCCGAGATCTGTCATCTCAAAAATCTTCATCATCTCTTGCTTTAATTGCTCAAGCATTCGTACATTATTTCCCATTAGCAAGAGATCGTCAACATAAAGAGAGAGTATTAAATCATCATTGTCATGACGTTTGACATAAAGAGTTGTCTCGGATAGACTTCTTTTAAAGCCCAAGCTCAAAAAATGATCATTTATTTTGTTGTACCAAGCTCTTAGAGCTTGTTTCAACCTATAAAGGGCTTTCTTAAGAAGAAACGCCTTATCTTTCTCTCCTTTCTTCACAAAACGTCCAGGCTGCTCAACGTAAATTTCTTCCTGAAAAATGCCAAACGCCTTATCTTTCTCTCCTTTCTTCACAAAACGTTCAGGCTGCTCAACGTAAATTTCTTCCTGAAAAATGCCATTTAAAAACGTTGATTTTACATCAAATTGATATACTCTCCAATTTATTTAAGTCGCCACAGCAAGTAAAAATCGTATGGTGTCCAAACGATAAACTGGTGCGAAGATGTCTAAATAGTCCACGCCAAAAACTTGTGCATAGCCTTTAACCACAAGTTTTGCTTTGTGCTTGTTGATTGATCCATCAGTATTAAGCTTGGTTATGTATACCCATTTGACTCCAACCACCTTTCTATCTTGGGGTCAATCAACCAACTCCCATGTTTTTTCTTCTCAGTCATGGACAACTCCTCCTTCATTGCAACCACCCATTTTGTGTCTTTCATTGCCATAGCAAAATCTGTAGGTTCACATACAGCTATATTACATCTTGCATAGATGTCAGTAAGCAATCTAGTATCTCTTGTCGGAGCATCATCCACCAAATTATTCAACCAGTTTTCATCTTTATCTGTGGTTGAAGCATATAACTTAAGCTTCAAATATGCAGTAGTTGAACTACTTTTCTCATCCCAATTGCACTCTTCATCTTCCACGAAATGAACATCTCTTCTTATAATAATTTTCTCATTATGTGGTTGGAAAATTTTATAAGCTTTTGCAACATTGTTATAGGCGATAAAGACTCTTGGAAGTGCTCTTTTCTCTAACTTGTCTCTCTTGATTTGTAAAACGTGAGTGAAGCACAAACAACCAAACATTTTGAAAAAATGCAAAGATAGTTTACGACCATACCAAGCCTTGTAAGGTGTTTGATCCTTGACTGCTTTTTTGGGCAATCTATTCTGTAGGTCAGAACTTCTTGGGTAAATTTTTTTTCATGCAACATACATCTAGTCATTTCTAAGATGTATTTGTTTCGTCTTTCACTAACTCCATTTTGCTACGGCGAATAAGAAGCTGTCAACTGTTGCTCAATGCCATTTTCTTCACAAAATGCATTGAAATTTTCTGACATATACTCCTTGCCATTATCAGACCTCAATATCTGAATATGATTGTCACTTTGACTTTTCACAATTATTTTGAATTTCAAGAATGCTCCAAAAAAAATTTTGACTTGAATTTTAAGAAGAAAATACAACACAATCTTGTAAAATCATCAATAAAAGTAGCATAATGTTGATTACCGGCTAATGATAGATTTCTTTAAGGTCCAGAAATACATGAGTGAATCAACTGCAACTTACAAGTGGCTCTCCAAGCAGTCTTTGAAAATGACTTTCTGTTTTGCTTTTCAAACTAACAAGCCTTACATGTCAATATGTGATCATTAAGTTCTAGACGACCAATTACCATGCTTTTGGACTTCATCTTCAATATCCACTGATGATGATAGTGTTTGGGCCTTTCATGCCACAACATCATAATGATGATAGGGAAAAACTTTTCTCTAACATCTTAACTTCTACATTTTTTGGCTTGTAGCACTTTCTATTACACGTCTTCTCCGTGAACTTCACTTTGAATTCATTCTCTACTAATTGACCAACACTAAGTAGGTTTTGATCAATATCAGGTACATAAAGAACATCAGTAATAAACTTGGTACCTGAACAACTTGCAATGGCTACTATCCCTTTTCCTTTGACATCAATATGTTCATCGTTCCCAATTCTGACCTTCTTGGACTTGATACTCTTCAACTCTTTAAACAACTCTTTGTCGTGTTTTATATGATTAGTGCAACTGCTGTCAATAAGCCAACTTTCATTCATTTTGTGACTAGTGAAATAAGTTGCAACAAAAATATGATCATCTTCTTCTTGATATGCCACTTGTGCTTCGTCTTGTTACTGGTTTTTATACTTGCAAACAACAGCTTCATGTCCCATCTGGTTACACTTGTTGCACTTTGCATTTGGTCTTCTCCAACACTTGAAAGGTGGGTGACCTTTCTTTTCGCAACGTTGACATGGAGGATAATCTTTCTTTACTCTTGGTCTTCTATTCCAAGCTTTATTTTTATTCCCAATTGTAGAGTTTTCTCCACTCGTAGCGTGAACCTTTTTGTTTTTTTGGCCTCCTATTCTTTCCATTATCTTGATGCTTAACCGGTAAAACACCTTCAATGGCCCCTTCTTGCCTCATTACACGTCTTTGCTCTTGTGCTTGCAAAGCACTTAAAAGTTCCGCCAAAGTAATCTTTGACATATCTTTCGTGTTCTCTAAGGTGGTGATTGTGGCCTTAAACCTTTCAGGTATTGTTACAAGGATTTTTTGTACCAACCCTAAAATCTGCTAGAGACGAACCTAGTAGTCTGACCTTATTGGCTATGCTAACGAGCTTGTCAGAATACTCATTGACCGTCTTCGTCTCCTTCAACTTCTGCAGCTCAAAATACAGTACAAGATTCAACACTTGCATCCCACGAATTTTGTCATTTCTGTTGAGTGAATCAATCGAATCGAAATTGCCCAAAATGGGTGAATTGGCTTTTTAAAATTCAAGGGAGCAAATGAAAATATAAAAATTGAAGACATGGCAATTTATAATGGTTCAAGCTTAGAACAAGATCTATATCCACTACCTTAGTTCTCACTAAGGATTTTCAACCAATTTCACTTGAAATTCTTCATCTTTTCTCGGATTAGGAGGAAACCTTACAAACCGGTTAATCTTTCTACCTAAAGATTAACCAAGACTCTCTCAATACAAAGAAGGTTTGGTAATATGAAAATACCTCTCACTAGGTTGATATATTGCCCAATTACAAGTAATCACTCCCCAAACTTGAAAGAAAAATGATACAATGAAAATTACAGAAGTTGGGTTACAAAAATTTGACTCTTTAAGCTCAAGGTTTGAATATATGCTTAGATTATTGCAAATAGGTTCAATAGTTGTTGTAGCTTTGGAGGCTTGTTTTTATACCCTTGCATTGAATTCTAGTCGTTTAGGTGGTTGAGATCATCAATGGAGCCGTTGGGCTCAATTTTTCCCGCAATAAATGCAACCTACTATATCAATACACGAAGGCTCGTATTGATACATGTCTTAAAACATAAAGAGTTATTGTGTACATTTAAGACGGTCGTATCGATATGCGTATAGGCGTATCGGTACGGTTATAGTGTAAAACTAGGGGTGTATCGATACTCAAAGATCGTATCTATACAAATTTTTCTCACTGGAATCCTGGAAAAAAACTCAAGCAAAAAGTGTATTGATACACTATAAGGGCGTATCAATACAGTACAACGACCGTTTGAAATTTGTTGATTTCATAACAGATAAGCAACAACTATATTATTAAATGAAAAGATTTATCAAATCAAACCGTATTGATACGGGGGCAACCATATCGGTACGTTATGCCTTAAAATTAAGCCTAGAAAGAATACCGCATCGTTACGGGTATAACTGTATCGGTACACTTTTGTCTATTAAAATTTAAGAACTGTAAAATCGTATCCATATGAGTAGAGTGTATCGATACGCCTTAGCGTACATGTAAGGTTTGGCTTTGAACACTTAGAAAAAATTTTGTTTGAAAAATTTATTCAACTTAGAAACAGTTTTGGTTTAAATTTTCTTGTCAATTTTTGAGACTTTAGAATACTTAAAGATTTATTTACTTTTACAAATAGGTCTTTAGAAAAATTTGTTATATCAAAATCAAATTGGGTTTTACAATCTCCCCATTTTTTATATAATAAAACCAAAGTAAATTTTTTAAGTATTTTGAAAACTTTGAAAAGTTTACTCCCCCTTAATTTAAGATTGGTTTTATAAGTTTGTAAAATTTTTATATTTTACATTTCTCCCCCATTTTGTTAGATCAAAATCAATGCATATAGACAAGATATAGAGCAATGAAGCACAAAGTAAAGCATAATTAAAGCAACATAATATCATTAAACTTCAAATTAAAATCCAAAGCAATATAAGATCAAATAACTTCAAACTGAAATCCAAATTGAAATCCTAAAAACAAAACATAAATCAAAGCATAGGGTTCGTAAACATAAAACATATATGCATAATAAAATAGAAATCATAAATGATATGATATGGAATGAGATACACAACATCTACTCGTCCCTATCATCTTCATCCTCGTCCTCTTTATCATCATCATTACGATAGGCTTGAGAATTTCGAGTATTAAGCTAAGCACCATAGAAAGCGGTGAAAGATACATTCATAGAAGCTTGTTGTTACTCAATGACCTTGACTCGATCCTCCAACGATGTAAAACGTGTATCAATGGCCGCAAATCCCGCATTCTTGGTTTTATCTAAAGAAGCAATATTAGTCCCTAAGGATGTGAATTGCTCATTTAGACACGTCATGAGTCCATCCATGGAAGATTGAGCTTGGTTGACTTATAGACCTTGTGGAGCTATCGAAGGAGGTTGATCGTCTTGAGGAGGAGGAGGAGGTCGATTAACGTGAACTCATTCATGGTCGATGTACTCAAAGTGTGTACGAGTGTTAGGCTTGATAGGCTCGATTTCCTTCAACCATTATGGATTGCCAAGTGGTGGATGTAACACCCGGGTTCGGGGGTCGGGTGAAAATATTAATTTAAAAATAGTTCGGGTTTCGGTTTCAAATTTTAAATAATAAAAAAATGACTTGGGCCTCGGGTTTTATTTAGTTGGACTATATTTTAAACAAGTCCACATAGCCATGGGTGTCATCCATTGTAATTATCCCAAGTCATTAAGGGTGTTTTGGTCATTTGACTTCCCCATTTTAAACCAAAAATAAAATAAACCCTTTTTACTCATCTTCTTCATCTCACCCCTCCCTTTTAACGACAAAGAGCTCCCCACCCCTCCTAGACACTATTCCATTCCATAGCTCATCCAATCTTGGAGGTTTTTCAAAGGTAAGGCCATTTTTGACTTGCTCTCTTTGTCCTCTACGAGTACGTACCCTTATTTCCTAGAAAACCCATGATTTTTGTAACTTGGGTGTTTTGAAATATTGATTAAAAATGTCATTTTTAGCATTCTAAACTTAGGTTTTTGATTTATGGAAGTGATATGAGTCATTTTAAGCCTAAAGGGGGTCCAATGGGTATGATTTTTACAAGGTTTGGGGTGATTCCCGAAATGAGGTTTTGGGGAGGTTTTTGGGAGGTTTAGGAATGAAATTTGGGTGTGTTCTATGTAGAAATGAGAGGGTCAATGGTTAGGGTATATGTAAGCATCGTTTTGAAATCTTTAGGGAGTAGTTTGAAGGTTGAAATCAATGGTTTTGAGGGGTGCTTAAGGGCTGCTCGGATTTTGGAAAAATTGAGCTTGTTTCAATGGAAAAATTGGTGTGTTGTACTTAGTATGTTATCCGGGTTGATTATTTTAGAACATGGACTGATTTGGGGTTATTTGCTTGGTGTTGGAATGCTTAGAATCAAGGAATTTGGTTGGTGAAGCTTCGGGGGCAAATCCAGGAATTTCGGAGTCTTGAGCTCGGTCTTCAATCTTCTCTTGGGTAGCAACGGTGAGTAGATTCATTGGTTTTTACTTTGTGCTTGATATGGACTCCTTTGGGGTTTGGGTAGAGCCTTGAGTGGTTGCCTAAACCCGTGCGTAAGTCTCCCTACTCAGAAGTTGTTGTGACAAATTGATTGTATATACATTGCGACCATTGAATGCATTTTAAGTTGTCAATGTTGTAGTCGTGTTGAGTTCGTGCCTCACGTGATGGTGGTCTAAACTACGGTGATGTGTAGTCCCACAGGTAGTGACTAGTAGGGTAGTACTTTGATGTGTAGTCCCATTGTATATCCACTAGTCGAAACGGTGATGTGTAGTCCCACCGTAAGTGTATGTTGGTTGTGCTTGAGCAAACCAAGAGTAGTGGTCGAGATAGACCCTTGTGCATCCATAGTTTTCCCGCATACAATTCGTATTTTGAAAAACTGCATGTTGTGAATTGTAGAGCCTCTCTCACTAAGCTAGTTGCTTATGCTCTTTGTTTTCCAACGTGCAGATCGTTAGAGTTCGGGAGGCGAGCGGGTGAAGGAGGAGCTTTTGGGAGTTCTCAAGCAAGTTTAAGTATGGTTTGCTTTTGTAATAATGCCTAGACAATGGGGTATAGAGTGTTAGGAGTTGGGGTCAAACTCCTTAGGAAGTTATGCTTGAAATTGTTAAACCTATGTTGTGTTATGATTGCTTCTTGGGTTATGTTCTATGGTTCTTATATGGATTTATTGCTTATGTCTGAATTGGTATGAGGATTGGGCTATGCATGCTTTAAGTTTGACTACCATGTGTATGATGCCTATGCTTGTTAAGTGGGTTCTTATGGTGTTGCTTGAGGTGTAGATAGGTATGATTGTTGTTATATTGAATGCTTTAATCCATGTTTGTTTGACTCCCTTGGCTGAAATATGTATGCTTTTATGGTTGGCTTGCCTTAGGGATTGATGATAGTGTGTTGGTTGAAGTGTTAGAGGGATTTAGGGGCCTCCTTGTGCTCTAAATCAGCTCAAACCTGCAAGTTCGCAGCTGGGGTATCGATACCGTTGGTCTGGTATCGATACTGCCCTTTGGTTTCAGGCCTCGTGTATCGATACTCGAGGGAGAGTATCGATACCTTTTTGGTCACTGGAGCCACTGTCGATTTCGGTATCGATACTGGCCTCTAGGGTATCGATACCGTTGTCTTAGCTTTGACCGTGGGAAGTCAACTTTAGGGGAGGGTATCGATACACTCCTTGGGGGTATCGATACCGTCTCCTCAGGTTGACCAAACCATGTTGACCTAGTCAAGGGGTATCGATACCCCCCTTAAGGGTATCGATACCGCCTGCAGTTTAACTTTAAAAATTGGGCTTTTAAATGTTAGTTTGGGTTCGTTTGACTGTTTCGTAAATATTGTTCCGCTGTATGGTCACTTAGGATGTAATTTTCATCTAGACAAGATTAAAATGAAAAAAAATTTTAGGGCCGCTAACCGAGGGAGAGTTCCTTAGGGAGTTTTCACTCGGTTTTCCCCGTGTAGCTCACTCGGACCGGTCATCCGGCCAGACCGGGACGAGGGGGTTACATTTATTGGTATCAGAGCCTGAGGTTTCCGAGACCTCGGGCAGGTAAGTGAGGTAAGTTAAGATATTATGAGTGTTTTGCCATGTATGTCTAAATTTTGTTTTTAGCACGGTGTATGTATGCATGCTATGATGGCTTTTCTGTTGTTTGAGAGTTGGTTTGAGTCCCCATTGTTAGGCATTGTTGTCAAAATAAAAAGGAAAATTGTTTTGGTTTAAAGAGCTTGAGAACCGGAGTCTTTTGCCCCTTGCTAACCTAACGTTTCTTGTTGTTGTGTGTTTGTTGTTTTAGATTACATTAATTGCTATGGTGAGACCGAGGGGACGGCCTAGAGCGGGTGACCAGGCACCCGAGCACGTGCCTCCTGCCCTTAATGCTCCGGGTGGTAATGGAGGGAACGTCGGAGGTGATGGTAATGGGCCTCAGGCTGGGGCTAATGTGGGAGGTAATGGGGCTCAAGCGGGCCAAGGTCAGGCAGGCCCCGATGTGGCTCATTTGATTCAGACTATAGCCGGAGTTTTCCAGACAGCTTTGGCTGGTATGCAAGCTGCAGCACCAGCTCAGGGTGCGGGGACAGGATTACCCCTAGAGAGGCTTCGTAATTTGGGGGCAGTTGAGTTTCGTGGGTTATCTCCGGAGGGTTCAGAAGGGTGGCTTGAGAGCACTACTCGCATCTTGGGTCAGATGGAGTGTTCGGATGCCCGTAAGTTGGGATGCATTGTCTCATTGCTCCAGGGAGACGCTTATACCTGGTGGACCACTGCTATCTCTGGTATGGCCGAGGTGGATGTCACATGGGAGTTTTTCAGGAGTGCTTTCAAGAGGAAGTACCTCGGAGTTCGGTACTTGGATGAAAAGAAAAGGGAGTTCATGGCTTTGGTTCAAGACAATAGAACCGTGTCCGAGTATGAGATCCAGTTTGTGAGGTTGAGCCAGTACGCGCCAGAGTTGATTCCGGATGAGAAGGAACGATGTGAGCGCTTCAGATATGGGTTGACTACTGATGTGAAGACCTACATGTTGGCCGCCGACTACACTGAGTTCGATGTCTTGGTTTCTAGAGCCAAGGATGTAGAACAAAACCTAAGCTCTAGAACACGTGCTGGTGGGCCTGACTCCGGGAAGAGACATGCGAACTGGGATAGAGATCATGCCAAGAGGCATAAGGATAGGAGGTATCAGCCGGATACGAGGCCTAGGGGTGGTAACCATGGTCAGGGCCGTCAGGGCCAAGGGGCTGTTGGGCACATTCCGGAGTGCACTAAGTGCGGGAGACGCCACCCAGGTGAGTGCATGGGTATGTTTGGGGCGTGTTGGAACTGTAGCTCCCGAGATCATTTGAGACGTGATTGTCCACACCCAGTCAGAGGAGGACCGGCTCCAGCGAGGGGTTTTGAGCATCAGAGAGGTCGTGGGCGCGGCCGTGGGAACTTCCAGCCAAGGAATGAGGGTCAGAGGAACTTGGCTCATGTGGTAGCAGTCCAGCCCGAGGGAGGAGGACCGGCTAGAGTGTACGCTCAGCGAGAGGCTGGAAATGACACTGATGTCATTGCAGGTAATTTCACATTACAGTCTTTGAGTTTGCTTTCTCTCATAGATTCGGGGTCAACGCATTCGTATATTCTGGGTGAGCATGCAAAGTCATTAGGACTACCTTGTGATTGTTTAGAAGTAGGAGTAAATGTCACTAGCTCCTTTGGTGATACAGTGGTAGTTAGGAAAGTGTATAGGAGGTGTCCCTTGATGATTCAGGGCCACATATTTCCAGTCGACATGATGGAGCTACCCTTTTATGGCTTTGATGTGATTTTGGGCATGGATTGGCTTGTAGAGCATAGAGCTAGGGTTGACTTTGAGACTAAGAGAGTCTCTTTGAGGCTTACTGATGACTTTGAAGTTGTGGTAGTTGGGGAGAATGTTAAGTTTTTGTCCAATGTGGTTTCGGCTTTGGAAGCTCAGAGGTTGTTGAGTTCAGGATGTCAGGCTTACTTGGCTTACGTAATGAACCCGGATATGAGTGAGGTGAGACCTCAGGACATCAGGACTGTGTGTGACTTCCCGAGTGTTTTTCCGGAAGAACTACCAGGTTTGCCTCCAGACAGAGCAGTCGAGTTTGCTATTGAGACATATTCTGTTTCCGCACCGGTGTCCATTGCTCCGTATAGAATGGCACCGAAGGAGTTGAAGGAGTTGAAGACACAGCTTCAGGAGTTGACTGACAGAGGCTTCATTAGGCCTAGTGTTTCCCCGTGGGGTGCTCCGGTTTTGTTTGTGAAAAAGAAGGACGGTAGCATGAGGATGTGCATAGACTATAGACAGTTGAATAAGGTGACAGTGAAAAATAAATATCCCTTGCCAAGGATAGATGACTTGCTAGACCAGTTGAGGGGTGCTTCTGTGTTTTCAAAGATTGATTTGAGGTCTGGGTATTATCAGTTAAAGGTAAAGGATGTGGACATACCGAAGACAGCTTTTCGTACACGTTACGGACATTATGAGTTTTTGGTGATGCCTTTTGGTTTGACCAATGCTCCAGCAGCCTTCATGGATATGATGAACCGGGTGTTTCATAAGTTCTTGGACAGGTTTGTGGTAGTGTTTATTGATGACATCCTAGTGTACTCTAGGACCGAAGAGGAGCATGATGAACACTTAAGGTTGGTGCTTCAGACCTTACTTGAGAATCAATTGTATGCCAAGCTAAGTAAGTGTGAGTTTTGGATTAGAGAGGTGGTCTTCCTTGGCCACGTGATCTCAGCTAGTGGGATTAGTGTAGATCCCAAAAAGATTGAAGCCATTGTGAATTGGAAGCAACCGAAATTAGTGACAGAAATCCGCAGTTTCCTAGGCTTGGCGGGATACTATAGGAGGTTTGTTGAAGGGTTCTCGAGGATAGCGGCTCCGTTGACCAAGTTGCTACAGAAGAATGTTCCGTATGTATGGTCAGATGCGAGGCAAGAAGCGTTTGAGAAGTTGAAGAAAGCTTTGACCGAAGCTCCCATTTTGATTCATCCCGAGCCGGGGAGAGAGTTTGTAATTTACAGTGATGCATCTTACGTGGGGCTAGGTTGTGTACTTATGCAAGGAGGTAAGGTAGTGGCATATGCTTCCCGACAGTTGAAGGTTCATAAGAAGAATTACCCCACACATGACATAGAGTTGGCCGCAGTGGTGTTCGCGTTGAAAATTTGGAGACACCATCTTTATGGTGAGAAGTGCACTGTGTACACCGACCACAAGAGCTTGAAATATTTGATGTCCCAAAAGGAGTTGAATCTTAGGCAACGAAGGTGGTTAGAGCTCCTTAAAGATTATGACCTCACCATAGAATATCATCCGGGCAAGGCGAATGTGGTGGCTGATGCCTTGAGTAGGAAGATGGTCGTTGAGTTGCGAGCAATGTTCGCAAGGTTGAGTGTGTCTACGGATGGTGGGCTAGTGGCCGAGCTTCAGGTTAAGCCATCATTGGTTCAGTTGATTCGTGAGAAGCAGTTGCGAGATGAGTCCTTGGCACCTCACGTGCAAGACATAGCGGAAGATAGGCCTACCGAGTATTGTTTTGGAGAGAATGGGATCCTATGTTTCAAAGATAGGATAGTGGTTCTGGAGGATGCCGAGTTGAGGCGTACGATCTTGAGTGAGGCTCACAATAGCCCTTTTGCTATGCATCCGGGTAGCACGAAGATGTATCGAGGATTAAAGGAAGAGTATTATTGGGTTGGTTTGAAAAAGGATGTAGCCGAGTTTGTAAGTAAATGCATGGTTTGTCAGAGAGTCAAGGCCGAGCACCAGTTTCCCTCAGGGTTGTTGCAACCGTTGAAGATTCCAGAGTGGAAGTGGGAGCGTATCACTATGGACTTTGTATCAGGACTTCCGTTGACTCCTTCGAAGAAAAATTCAGTGTGGGTGATTGTAGACAGATTCACCAAGTGTGCACACTTCATACCGGTTCATACCACCTATACGTTGGACAAGTTGGCCGAATTGTATATCCGTGAGATTGTGAGACTACATGGGGTACCGAAGTCAATTGTGTCAGATCGAGATCCGAGATTCACCTCTAGATTTTGGGAGTGTTTGCATCGAGCCTTAGGCACTTGGTTGAACTTCAGCACTTCGTATCATCCGCAGTCAGATGGGCAGTCTGAGAGAGTGATTCAGATTTTGGAGGATATGTTGAGGTGTTGTATTATTGACTTCCAGGGGTCGTGGGAGAAACACCTACCATTAGTGGAATTTGCGTACAACAACAGCTTCCAGTCAAGCATTCAGATGGCTCCTTATGAGGCCTTGTATGGTAGGAAGTGTAGGACCCCGATTTGTTGGGCTGAGGCCGGACAGAAACTTGTGCCGATGCCCGAGTTACTTAAGGGAACCACCGAGAAGGTGAAGTTGATATGTGATCGCTTGAAGGCGGCTTCAGATCGGCAAAAGTCCTATGCCGACTTAAAAAAGAAGGAAGTGGAATACTCTGTGGGGGATAAAGTGTTTTTGAAAGTCTCACCATGGAAGAAGGTGATGAGGTTTGGGAGGAAAGGCAAGTTGAGCCCAAGGTACATAGGGCCTTATGAGATAGTTGAGAGAATTGGTCCGGTTGCCTATAGATTGAGACTCCCAGTTGAGCTAGAGAAGATTCATGATGTGTTTCATGTATCGATGCTTAGGAGGTATAGATCGGATCCGTCCCATGTTATGCCAGTGGAAGAAATAGAGTTAAATTCGGACTTATCTTACAATGAGGAACCAATTGAGATACTTGCTTCTGATAGCAAGGTGTTGCGTGGCAAGACTATAGAGTTAGTCAAAGTCTTATGGAGACATAGAGGTGTGGAGGAAGCCACGTGGGAGAGGAAAGCTGACATGCTTGAGCAGTTTCCCTACTTGTTTCCGTCAGGTAATTTCAAGGACGAAATTTCCTTAAGTAGGGGAGAGTTGTAACACCCGGGTTCGGGGGTCGGGTGAAAATATTAATTTAAAAATAGTTCGGGTTTCAGTTTCAAATTTTAAATAATAAAAAAATGACTTGGGCCTCGGGTTTTATTTAGTTGGACTATATTTTAAACAAGCCCACATAGCCATGGGTGTCATCCATTGTAATTATCCCAAGTCATTAAGGGTGTTTTGGTCATTTGACTTCCCCATTTTAAACCAAAAATAAAATAAACCCTTTTTACTCATCTTCTTCATCTCACCCCTCCCTTTTAACGACAAAGAGCTCCCCACCCCTCCTAGACACTATTCCATTCCATAGCTCATCCAATCTTGGAGGTTTTTCAAAGGCAAGGCCATTTTTTACTTGCTCTCTTTGTCCTCTACGAGTACGTACCCTTATTTCCTAGAAAACCCATGATTTTTGTAACTTGGGTGTTTTGAAATATTGATTAAAAATGTCATTTTTAGCATTCTAAACTTAGGTTTTTGATTTATGGAAGTGATATGAGTCATTTTAAGCCTAAAGGGGGTCCAATGGGTATGATTTTTACAAGGTTTGGGGTGATTCCCGAAATGAGGTTTTGGGGAGGTTTTTGGGAGGTTTAGGAATGAAATTTGGGGGTGTTCTATGTAGAAATGAGAGGGTCAATGGTTAGGGTATATGTAAGCATCGTTTTGAAAGCTTTAGGGAGTAGTTTGAAGGTTGAAATCAATGGTTTTGAGGGGTGCTTAAGGGCTGCTCGGATTTTGGAAAAATTGAGCTTGTTTCAATGGAAAAATTGGTGTGTTGTACTTAGTATGTTATCCGGGTTGATTATTTTAGAACATGGACTGATTTGGGGTTATTTGCTTGGTGTTGGAATGCTTAGAATCAAGGAATTTGGTTGGTGAAGCTTCGGGGGCAAATCCGGGGATTTCGGAGTCTTGAGCTCGGTCTTCAATCTTCTCTTGGGTAGCAACGGTGAGTAGATTCATTGGTTTTTACTTTGTGCTTGATATGGACTCCTTTGGGGTTTGGGTAGAGCCTTGAGTGGTTGCCTAAACCCGTGCATAAGTCTCCCTACTCAGAAGTTGTTGTGACAAATTGATTGTATATACATTGCGACCATTGAATGCATTTTAAGTTGTCAATGTTGTAGTCGTGTTGAGTTCGTGCCTCACGTGATGGTGGTCTAAACTACGGTGATGTGTAGTCCCACCGGTAGTGACTAGTAGGGTAGTACTTTGATGTGTAGTCCCATTGTATATCCACTAGTCGAAACGATGATGTGTAGTCCCACCGTAAGTGTATGTTGGTTGTGCTTGAGCAAACCAAGAGTAGTGGTCGAGATAGACCCTTGTGCATCCATAGTTTTCCCGCATACAATTCGTATTTTGAAAAACTGCATGTTGCGAATTGTAGAGCCTCTCTCACTAAGCTAGTTGCTTATGCTCTTTGTTTTCCAACGTGCAGATCGTTAGAGTTCGGGAGGCGAGCGGGTGAAGGAGGAGCTTTTGGGAGTTCTCAAGCAAGTTTAAGTATGGTTTGCTTTTGTAATAATGCCTAGACAATGGGGTATAGAGTGTTAGGAGTTGGGGTCAAACTCCTTAGGAAGTTATGCTTGAAATTGTTAAACCTATGTTGTGTTATGATTGCTTCTTGGGTTATGTTCTATGGTTCTTATATGGATTTATTGCTTATGTCTGAATTGGTATGAGGATTGGGCTATGCATGCTTTAAGTTTGACTACCATGTGTATGATGCCTATGCTTGTTAAGTGGGTTCTTATGGTGTTGCTTGAGGTGTAGATAGGTATGATTGTTGTTATATTGAATGCTTTAATCCATGTTTGTTTGGCTCCCTTGGCTGAAATATGTATGCTTTTATGGTTGGCTTGCCTTAGGGATTGATGATAGTGTGTTGGTTGAAGTGTTAGAGGGATTTAGGGGCCTCCTTGTGCTCTAAATCAGCTCAAACCTGCAAGTTCGCAGCTGGGGTATCGATACCGTTGGTCTGGTATCGATACTGCCCTTTGGTTTCAGGCCTCGTGTATCGATACTCGAGGGAGAGTATCGATACCTTTTTGGTCACTAGAGCCACTGTCGATTTCGGTATCGATACTGGCCTCTAGGGTATCGATACCGTTGTCTTAGCTTTGACCGTGGGAAGTCAACTTTAGGGGAGGGTATCGATACACTCCTTGGGGGTATCGATACCGTCTCCTCAGGTTGACCAAACCATGTTGACCTAGTCAAGGGGTATCGATACCCCCCTTAAGGGTATCGATACCGCCTGCAGTTTAACTTTAAAAATTGGGCTTTTAAATGTTAGTTTGGGTTCGTTTGATTGTTTCGTAAATATTGTTCCGCTGTATGGTCACTTAGGATGTAATTTTCATCTAGACAAGATTAAAATGAAAAAAAAATTTAGGGTCGCTAACCGAGGGAGAGTTCCTTAGGGAGTTTTCACTCGGTTTTCCCCGTGTAGCTCACTCAGACCGGTCATCCGGCCAGACCGGGACGAGGGGGTTACAGTGGAGAAGTTGGATTTTTGGGTGTTTAAGTTGGTGGCAAAAATTAAGAATTAAACACAAGGATTTAGAGTGGTTCGACTTTCTAACCCAAAGCCTACATCCACTACCTTGGAACACCACCAAGGATTTCCCAAATTCACTAAGAATTTCGTCCCCTTTTCTCGGCTTAGGAGGAAACCATTACAACGATTAAGCTATCTACCCTTAGCTTAATCAAACACTCTCTTATAAGTGAAATTCAAAGCAAACAACAAATCCCTCTAATAGGTATGTGTTTGCAACTCTAAGCACTCACCCAAAACCTATACACTTGAGTATACATAAACATTTTTGCTCACAAGTGTTTTGTCTATACAAGAGAATGACAAGTAAGCTCTAAAGACAATTAGACATCATATGGTTGTTGAAAATTGAAGCATTAGCCTTTCCTTGATGCTTGGAGGTCCATTTTATACTCCCAATTGAGTTTTTAGCCGTTGAGGACCGTTGGGGTTGAATTAGAGTCGTTGGAGACTTTATTTTCCACCTTGAATGCATTTTTGGTGATGTTTGTTTCGATACACGTATGGTTGTATCGAAACGCCCTTCTTCAGAACTAGTCGTTAGAGTCTGATGCAGTATGTCATATCAAAACGCTTTGGGCCGTATCGAAACACTTAGTGTTGTATCAAAATAGCCTGCAATTCAAATAGTCGTTGGGAAATAGTCGTTGGTGGTTTTAACTGTTGATGTGAATGCAACGTAGGCGTATCGAAACACCAAAGGGTGTTTCGAAACAACACCTATCAGTATTGAAACAGGTTCTAGCAGTTTCAAAATGCATCGATACAGATTATGCCTGTATCGAAACAAGTACATTAAAAGCACGGGTTTGGCTACTTAAAAACGTTTCAAACATTGCCAAAACCTTTTAAAAACACCTCAAACTTATTTTCAAGTTGTTTTTGACTTAGAGAGTATTTTAAATTCTTTTCAATTAAGTCCAAAACATTTTTCAATTATTATATCAAAACATATATTTCTACAACGAGTAAGGGAGTGTTCATCGATCGGTTTGCCAAGAGGCTCGGCGGCATCATGGGAACAATTGATCTCCAAGGAATGGAACAAGAAACTCAAAGTCGTGCCATAGAAGAAGGACTTGACTTGATCAGTGTGATGGTATTGAACAATATAAACCAAGTCGAAAAACATGATTTGACAAAGATTTGGGCGCTTACCCTCACAAAAACAACGAAACCAAAAAGCATAAACTTGACGGATTGTAGAAAATTTCCCACCGAAAGGACGAAGCCACCAAGAGATGATAAGATGAAGGATATGATCACGGGCATCAAGAACGGTTACGGAGCCAAGTTGAGAATGTCCTAGAGAGTGTTCATCATCAATCCCTAAATTTTCAAAACCAAAAACATTGCACAAAATGGTTTGGTCAATTCGAAATTTCTTGCCCATAAGATAGGAATCAAGAGCAATTACATTTTCCCTTACTTGATCATAGATGCATTGGGCATTGACAAAAAAAATCAAAATAATATTTCGATATAAAATTGGGGGTATACTTAGAAAACTCATGAATTTCCATTGTTGTAACAACCTAAAACATTTGAACTTAAAATGTTTAGAATTTAGAAAAGAGATTGATACAAAAAAAAACTTGAAAGAAAATGATACAATGAAAATTACACAAGTTGGGTTACAAAAATTTGACTCTTTAAGCTCAAGGGTTTTAATATATGCTTGGATTGTTGCAAATCGGTTTAATAGTTGTTGATGTAGCTTTGGAGGCTTGTTTTTATACCCTTGCATTAATTTCTAGCTGTTCTGGTGGTTGAGATCATCAATGGATCCATTGAGCTTAATTTTTCCGCAATAAATAAACTTTTGCAACCTACCATATCGGTACACAAAGGCTCGTATCGATACATGTCTCAAAACAAAAAGAGTCGTTGTGTACATTTAAGAGAAGCGTATTGATACACGTATAGGCGTATCGGTGCGGTTATAGTGTAAAACTATAGTTGTATCGATACTCAAAGACTGTATCGATACGGATTTTGCTCACTGGAATCCTGAGAAAAACTTAAGCAAAAAGTGTATCGATACGTTATAAGGGCGTACCATACGGTCCAACGATCGTTTGAAATTTACTGATTTCATAACTGACAAGCAATGACTATATTATTAAATGCAAAGATTTATCATATCAAACCAAACCGTATCGATACGGGGACAACCGTATCGGTACGCTATGCCTAAAATTTAAGCCTAGAACGAATATCGTATTGATACGGGTATAACCGTATTGGTACGCTTTTATCGATTAAAATTACAGAACTGTAAAATCGTATCGATACGACTAGTGCGTATCGATACGCCTTAACATACATGTAAGGTTTGACTTTGAACACTTAGAAAAATTTTGTTTGAAAAAATTATTCAACTTAGAAACAATTTTAGTTCAAATTTTCTTTTCAATTTGTGAGATTTTAGAATACTTAAAAATTTATTTACTTTTACAAATAGGTCCTTAGACAAATTTGTTATATCAAAATCAAATTAAGTTTTACATTCTCCCTCGTACTCAGTCTTGAGATAATCTCATATCTCCTTTGCTGACTTTAGAGACATGATTCAGGTAAAAATCGTTGGTGATGCTGCAGCAAATAAACATGCTTTTGCTTTTTTTGCTTTCTTTTCTTTTTGTACTTTAATCTGTGCTATGGTGGGATTGGTCGGCAATGCATGAATCTCATAGTCATCTTTCATAGCTTTCCAAAGATCTACAGCTTCCAGGTAAGTCTCCATGCATATTGTCCAAACTAGATAATTATCTTCATCAAATGTAAGCGCGCAATCAAAGAAAAATTACTTTCACCTTCCATGCTATAGCAATAACTAACACATGTCCCTCAAGAAGAAAAAAAAGCTATGCTTCCAATTGTTGGTATTTTAATAAAATAAAAAGTCAAAGGATGAAGGAAACTGAACACATTTTATTCAACAATCAATCAGAATTTTACAAAATAAAATCAACAACCCACTAACAACAGGTTCCTAAATTTAAGCAACAATCCATGAATAACGTTCTCCTAAACTTAAGCAACGCACAAATAACTAAAAATAGAAGCAGTCTTAAGCACATTAACTATCAGTAACAGCAGCAGCTGTGGCTACCACACCCGAAGCGGCATGAGCCATTGAGTTATTAAGGTCTCTGTGGGATACCATATGACATCGGAGAATTGAAAAACTCAAAACTCAAATCTCAAATAACCGATTGTCTTCAAAGTTGTTTGTAATGTAGGGTACAAATATGTAGCAAGTGGAGCTCAAGACACCAAACTCAACCGTACAATATGGTGGAGCTACCGAGCACATGATTCTTGTCTAATAACTTAAACGGTCTAGACATATATACCACGAAATGGTTAAGGTTGGATTGTCTGATTTCTTTCTTCGAATCTGAAAGGGTACCAATTCATTTTTTTATGTCTTTAGTCCGTTAATAAATTAGATAAATCAATTCAAATATCAGAGAATTAATTTACTAAGCAACTTTTTAAACAATACAAATCTTGCTAACCATCTCATCTCAATCAACCCAAGGATAATTGTAGCTACGAAATTCATACAAGTGTTTGCACTTACTCTCCACAACAACTTTTTCTAAACAAGCCTCAACCACGTTCAGAAATTCACAAAAAAAAAATCTCTCAAAAGATACATTAAATAGGCTCAAATTAATGCAAAAATCACACAAGAATGAACATCTATTTATACACAGCCAAGAGTTGTAGCTTGATACAAAATTATCCTCATCTTATCTTCAAACTCCTTTGATTCTCTTGAAAAATCAATAATGAATAAATGCTAAAGTTTTACTCAATTAAAAACACTTGAAATACATGATAATGATAGAGTCAAAAAATAAATAAATACTTGTAAAGCCTCCACTTCACTAATTTTATTAACCAACGACCAGTAATTTTTTCTGATTAAATGTGTTTTTATTATCCAAGTAGCAACAAAGAACTGCTACTAGTCAACTATGCATGCACTTGAACAACCAAGGATTTAAATTGCGATTGCGGCCGTGTTTTCAAACGTGTTATATTTATTGTGGTTGTGGACATAACGAATGCTATAGCAGTCACTGCGAGCATCACGGTCGTACATTTTTTAAAGAATTGTGGGTATTGCGATTCTAGACGATACCAAAACTATTATATAACAGTCGTTATTACAGTTACTGATTGCTATTTAAATTCCTGCCAACGACCCATAGAATTCAAACATAAAAAAACGTCAAAAGTAGTCAACTACTGAACTTAGATCTTACTAAAATGTCTCAAGCGACAGATCCACCTCAAGAAATAAACTACATAAACAAGTTCTAACATCAACAATGAGGATAGAACTCCATAGGAAAATGTGTTGCCATATCCGCATGAGTCAAATGCCAACACGCCAGTTTTCTTGCTTTGCAAACAAACTCGCCGGCCCACATGTGATCACATAAACCAGAGGGCCCAAAAATTGGTAGTTGATTACTTGAGACCCCAACTATTAAGGATAATCTGACCTTGCATAATTGAATATTACCCTTCATAAATTATTAGTGTAAACAAAGAAGAGTGCACATATAAATGGAATTTAATATGCAACCACAAGTTAAATTTGGATGCTGATCAGAAAGTCCAGCAACAAATGTTAAAGATCACTTTATGGATATTAGGTGAAACTTCCACTAGGCTGTCTCTGATCATATATAGAATTGTATTTATATTGCATGTGACATAAACTGAAGCTCCCTTTAACCATTATTTAGAAAGAAAGAAAGAAAAATCAATGATTTTTATGGACAATGATAAAAGCATCTCTCTATACACACTTATAAAAAGAAAAAGGCTAAAAACCTATTGTACCACGCCATGCACAAAAGAAGCACCAACAAAGCAGGAAGATGGAAATCATTTCTTTGCCATTAACATTTAACAGTAGAAATGATGAAATGCTCAAACTTAGATTCCTGCAATACTACTCATCCACCCCATACAAATGGGGAACAAGAAAAAGGAGTTACATTTCATGTGAAATCAAAGAACATATTTACTCTGTGATCCTTAGAATATATTCTCACCAAGCATAGATTAATAAAAACAAGAGGTGGACTGAAATATGTAATTTCAATGGTACCCTTTCTTGCCATTCCTGCTGCCAACACGGTGCAACCATCCAATCCCTTTGAGGGCCTTTGAGATCTTAACAAGGTTAGGCCTTCCCATTCCCAAATTCATCTTCCCAGCAGAGAACTTCAAAGCCTGTAAGCAACATAATTGCACATTCGACTCTTCCTCTTCATAATCATCATTATCGTAGTAGTAGCCATTGTTGTTGCCACCGCCTTTCTTTCCTTTCTTCGAACCGCTTTTCAGTTCTACTTTACTATCGGAGTCGGTTTCATAAGTCTCCCAAAGCAAATCCATCCCTTCACCACCACCATCCACATTGTGTGAATGTCTCTCCTCGAAAAGCTTGCATGCCAATGTCCTCTTCCACTCCTTTTGCTTCCTCATGGACCCCAAGTTCCAAGGATCCGATCCCATTGTTTGGTCATTGTAATTGTTATCATTCACCACTGCTTTGGCAGCGTGCTCGGAGCCATTTTCAGCACCGATGATCACTTGAAGATCACTTATTTTGTTGTTCCCCACAGCCTCGGATCCCCTCGTCATGATTTCATCTTCTTTTCGTTCATCAACTTTATTGGACTCCACGCCTAGTGATTTCCCTTCTTTGTCTCTCTTTTTCAACGACAAATTTTCTTTTTTGACGACAAACTCTTCAAAGATCTTCACCACCGCCTTTACCTGATTCGTTTCCGTACGAGTAATCTCCGGTGGTTTTTCATTCTCAGGCACACCTAAAGGACACTTTTTTGCAATGGGAGCTTCTTCAACAGCTTGAAAGCAATCTCCTTTAGACTCCATCTCCAAAACTTCATCTGGGTTTTCTCTAATTTCGAGTATAGTCGATGTATCAAACACGATCTTAAACGCTTCAAGCTCTTCCAAGCATCCAAACCCATCACTTTGATCATAATCCTCGACTTTAGACCTCAGCGTTTCAACAAACGTTTGGTAGGCAGTAAGTAGGAAACTTGCATTGGATTCCGGTGAGTTTTCAAGGTGGCAAGCGGCGCCATGATTGACAAAAGTGGGAGTGAGAGTGAGAAACGCAAGAAACAGAAGGGCAGTGGTGATAAAGAGAGGGGAAAGAAAAGAGAAAATCTTGAGGAAATAAGGGGAGAAGAAGATGAAGTAGGAGAAGTAGAGAGGGTGAGAGAGAATGAGAGAACAAAAGAGCATAAAGTCAGATAGCAAAAGACTTGAGAGGTCGTGAGTTTTCTCCTTGGCTGTCGTCAAAGAAAACCCAGACATTTTCGGTGGGAAAAAAACACGAAGAAAGAGAGAGATTGAAGCAGACGGTGATGATGATGGGGGGAAGACGAAACAAAGACTTGGAAAGAGAGAGTGGCGTGAATAAAGGGGAGAGATTGAGAGAGAGAATAAAACTACCATAGATACGAAAAACAAAAGTCATCACTTTGGAATCTTTCCTCGTCTTTGTCCCCTCAATTATCTCCTTATCGGACCACTAATTGGTATAAAAATGTATATATTATATTTTTATATTAGTGTATACTGTATATATTGTATATATTTTTTATATTTTTTAATAATATATTTACTAAATTTAGTAGAAAATAAAAGTAAACTAAAAAAATTAGAGTGAAATATAAGACCAATAAAACAAGTCCACTGAGCTGCAATGATAAGGGTGAGATAAAACACTGAAGAAAGAAAGCAGGAAATAAAATTTATATCGACTATGGCCTTGTTTGGCAATTAGCGGATAGCTGATAGCTGATAGCGAATTACATTAGCTGATAGCTGATTGCATTAGTTGATTTGAGTAGCGGATTGTATTAGCTGATTGTATAAAAGTGTTTGGTAAAATTAGCTGATAGATGATAGTTGTTTGATTATTTAAACAAGCAAAATGACATATAAGGACATGATTATATTCAATAGTTGTTTGAATAATTTATCAGTTATGAATATTTTGTATCTAATAAATATTAATTAGATTTGTAAAAATTATTTTTAATATAAATTTTCTAAACATATTTGAAAGATTTATATATTAATTTATTATTTATACAATTATTAAAAAATTATATGCACATTTAAATATGTGATAATAAAAAAAATATAATTAACTTACAAATGTCACCATATAAATTAGTAGTAACAACAAATAAGTCCAATATTTAATATGTTATTATTTATATTAAAAAATGTTATTATTTAATTTAGGTTATTTGGAGATTTTTGGTAATTGTTAAGGGTAAAAGAGTCATTACAACTCTAATATCAAACCTCTAATCTCAAAAAACTCATATTAGGAGCTTTTTCAAAATTAGCTTTTTCACCTCAATCCGCTCTTTCAATCCGTTATTTACCAAACATCAATATTAGCGGATTTGACTAGTCAAACCTTTAATTATGCCTCAAACCTCTAATTTTTGCCCAAACCGCTGTTTACCAAACAGGGCCTATATCCACCTACACACTTAAGAATCTAAGTAAGAGTGGTGAGCAAAACCAACAATATTACAGCTTGCTTTGAAAACAGATCTAACTGTAACGACAAACGAACCACAAAAAGATATCAAACTACTAAAAGATCATCGATAACCGCAATCAATTTTCACTCTTCTAATAAACTAAAAATACTTTAAAACTTAAAAGTTTTGTATTGTGTCAACAAATTTGATCTCATATAAGATCTGTTTGCACAGTATAAAATTAAAAAAAAAAATTTACTTCTTTTGAAGAATGAAAATTAATACTATTAATTAAGATTAAAAATTTTGAATTGAAGATTATCCACTTCTTTTTTATATATATATTTTTATTTTCTATGGTTAATCTCAACAATTAATCCATTGAATGATCCAAAAAATGTAACACTTTAATTTTACATTGTTTCAATATATATTGCCTCATATATAGAGATATGATCTAGACATGCAATGTAAAAAAAATTAATTTTACACTGATTTTGAACTATTGGATGATTGTAAATTAATGGTTGAGAATTAAAATTAAAAATGATTTTTTTAAGAGAAAAATAATTCATTTACATAACATAAAAATAAAAATAAATGTTTTACATTAATTTAGGACCGTTGGATGAGTATAAATTAATGGTTGAGATTATTTATTTTATTTTTTAAGTTTTTTTATCTATTAATTTACACTCATTCAATGAAAATTAGTAAAGATTTACTTATACATAGAGAAATAAAAGCTGGCTTGCTAAGGTTGAGCAGTCTAACTCGTCTCATATGCATTAACTGCTAAGGATCAAAATTGAAATTGCATTGTTGTGTACTAATGTTATATATATATAGGGTTATGCTTCACTTATAGAATATAAAATTTAATTTGACAATAACTTATGATCATTGAATGAGTGAAATTGATGAATAAGATATATATAGGATAGTTTTTTTACGCTCGACGAGCTTTGACGAGCACTACTATTGACGAGCATTGATGAGCATTGATAAACTAATTTATAAAAATTTTAAATCCAAAGTACTTAATGCGTAATTATATTTTTTTAAAAAATTAAAAGTGTAATTTAATTAAAATATATTTTTAATTTTAATTTTATTTTAAATATTATTAATTAAAATAATTTATCCACAAATCAAAGAACCCTAGGTATTTTTCTTTGAAATTAACTCAATTGTCGTCGCCGCCACCGTCAAGCACCGACGACTACCGTTGTCGACCACCGCCACCCTAGGAAGGGGAACGACGGCGGCGACGGCGGTGGTCGACGACGGCGGTTGTCGACGGCAACAATTGAGTTAATTTCAAAGAAAAATACCTAGGGTTCTTTGAATTGGGATAAATTATTTTAATTAATAATATTTAAAATAAAATTAAAATTAAAAAATATATATTTTAATTAAATTACACTTTTAATTTAAAAAAATTATAATTACGCATTAAGTATTTTAGATTTAAAAAATTTATAAATTAATTTATCGGTGTTAATCAATGCTCGTCAATAATGGTGTTCGTCAAAACTCGACAAGCGCTATAGAATATTCCATATATATATATAAGGTATTTTCACTTCTAAAATTGTAGTATTTTATCATCACTTTAGTATCTAGAGAATTTTTTGCTCAGTTTTATTCTTGATTTTTCCAATTATGTTCTTACTGTTAAAAAATTCTACATCACATTTTAGTAGTGTGTCACGTGGCATATAATATATGTCGAATATAAAAAGTTCAAGAAAAATCTTAAACTACTTTAATAAAAAAAATTCAAAAAAAATTTTTAAAAAGTTATGATGTTTTAATAGTTGAGATTTTTTTTAATACAAATTTTGATGAATTTTTTAATTTAAAGCGACTTGTAGCACATTCCTAAAGTGTCACATGTATTTTCATGATGAAAAATGGATTGAAATAATGTACGGTATAATTGAAAAGTTTAGAGACCAAATTAAAAGAAAAAAACAAGTACTAAAATAATAATAAAGTGTAACTTGAATGACCAAAATATCATTTAAACTTGATAAAATTCCAATATAAAATGTGATGAGAATACCACAGTTTCAATTGTAATCCTTAGTGTCAAAATGATATATATATATATATATATATATATATATATATATATATATATATATATATATATATATATATATATATATACTAATGGGCGGCTCCACCAATGCACACACCTCGCAGAGAAAATAATTGAACTCGAGTCTCCTATGATGAACATCATCTGCTTTTCACTGAGACTCGTGTTCAAATGTTGTGTCTGCAAGGTGTAACACCCGTGTCTAGGGCCTAGGAGGTAGCCGGGTTGTTGTCCGAGTCAAATAGAATCTAATTAAAAATAAACCAACTTTAATTAATGACCTATTTGAGTCTTATAATGAGGGAGGGACCAAAGTTGTAATTTACCCACATTTTAAATAAAGGAAGACAACTTTTCCATAAAAGTTGTCATCTTCCTCTTCATTTTCTCTTTTGCCAATTTCAAAACCCTCCCCCATTTTCAAACACTCCTAAACCCTAGTTACTATTCCATTAGCTTTGCTAGCCGATTTCTACACCAAATTGAAAGGTATTTATATTTTCTTAACCTCCTCTCTATCCCCTACCTATCTATTGTTTTAGATTTCAAAAACATTGAGTTTTGGGAATTAGGGTTCATATGGAAATTTGGGTTTTTGATGGGGTTTTTCAATTTGTTTTGAGAAATTGTTTTGGGGTTATGTTTAATCATAATGAAAGATACAACATATCTTAATTTGGTTGATTTTGGGTAAATTTTCGTAGTAGGTCTTTAGGGCAAATTTCAAAGTATGAAAAATTGGGTTTTTGAGAGGTTTAGTGTTGGAATTGAAGGGCTGATGGTCTACCTATGTTAGGAGGGTGATTTGAGATATTTTGAAAGTCATTTGGGTGCTTGGAATTGGGTATTTCAGCCCTTGGTTGTGGGAGTCCGAAAATTGGGTTTTTGGAGATGCTATGTGGTTTGGAATTTGTGGAAATTGAGTTGTGTTTTGCAAAGTAGATTGATGGTTGAATTGGCATTGAATTGAGAAGTAATGTATGGGTTTTGTTTGACTAGAAGCAAGAGGAAACGTGGAAGAGGCTTTGGGATCGAACTCGGAAAGTTGAAGGTGATTGCTTGCTTGGTCTTGGAGCTTGGAAGCTTAGGTGAGTGGTTGTTTGCTTTTAAAGGTTTTAAAATAGTTGGTTCGAGTATGGACTAGGTTGGGCTTGGTAGACCCACCTAGAGTTAGGATTAGGGTGGTAGCCTAATCCTAAACTTGATCTAGAGCCTTTGGTTGAACTCATTATATGGTTGTGTATGTCTCGTATAAATTGTGGTATGAATGTCTATGTATATTGCTTTATACATGTGAAATGAGATTGGACTTATGATGCTTGAGACATGCATAATGTTGATTGTTGGTGAGTACGTGCTAAGCACAAGGTTAATGAAGTGAGTAAATATTGGCACTAGTAAATTTGGATACAAATGATCGATCATTAGGATGTTAGTGTGCACACATGAGTCTAAAGTCGCGCATGGCTTTGGTGGCGTTGAGTCACCAAGGAGGAGTACGGGTTCGCCCGGAATTGTATTTAAATGTAGTCGGTGATGAGTGGAATCCCATCGACGGGGCGTGAGGATGAGTGGAATCCCCTCCGCGAGACCGGTGATGAGTGAAATCCCACCGTGAGGTAATGTGGTGGTTGGACATGAGTTTCCAACATGTTCATCCGCGTATTCGGGTCTTAACTAGGTGCCAATGTTGTTTGATGTGTATATCAATGTGTTGAGATTCATGGTTCTTATTGGGATACTTGTTTGTGATTACGTGTATCATGGAAATTGAGCTTATGATCATGGCATTATTATTGTCTATTGCTCATGCATGTTATCTTGTGGACCTTTGGCATGATTGTGATACCTTGGCTAGATCGTGCTCGGACCCTGCAATGTTGAGGTTTGTTTTTAGAGCTCACCCTCACTAAGCATCATTGCTTACGCTCTCTTTGTTCAACATTGCAGATCCTTAGTTGGTGGGTTGCTCGGGCAAGTGGAGGGCCTCCAAGTGTGGTGTTTGACTTGAGTACATCAAGTATGGCTTTTAAATGTTGAATATGTAATAGTTTAAGCAATGGGACATGTGTCTTTTGATGGATGATTGTTGGGTGTTAAGGAGCATATTTAGACTCCATGTTATGTTACTTTTGTGTGGCTTGTGATGCCATGTTTAAGTTGTAATCCATGCCTAAATTGCTTATCTTGAATGTTGGTTAAGTACCTTTGAGTTGCTTTATGTTGAATGTTAAAGTATGGGTTTTGTATGTTTAAGTGTCATCTTTGGATCAATTGCATGTTCCTTCGATGTATGTATATGTTGGGTGCTTGTGTGGCTTTAGTGTGGCATGTAAATGTTGTATGAATGTTTGTTGGGGTCTAAGAGAGTCCTAAAATGCATTTAGATTCGAGTCCTTATCGCTTTTGCTGAGTTTGGAGGCTTTTCTGCGCAGGGGTATCGATACGGTCGGTATCGTATCGATACCACCTTCTTGATCAAGCCTCGTGTATCGATACACTTGAGAGGTGTACCGATACCATTTTTGCTACTGGAGCTACTGTCCAGTTCCGTATCGGTACGGCCTTTCACGTGTATCGATACGGTCTCCTTAGTGTTGACCGTGGGAAGTCAACAAGTGGGAAGGGTATCGATACACTCCTAGGTGTATCGATACGGTCTTCACTAGTTGACTTGGACCAGTTGACCTGGTCAAAGGGGTATCGATACACCCCTAGATGTATCGATACCGCCTGCAGTCTAAGTTTAAAATTGGGTTTTATCATGGCTGATTGAGTTTGTTCGATTGTTTTGAGCATGTTATTCCGCTGTTTGATCACTTAGGGCTTAATATCCATTTAGACAAGATTGATAAAATAAAAAAAAATAGGGTTGCTAACCGAGGGGGAACCCTCAGGGGTTTTCACTCGGTTTTTCCCGTGTGACCCTCTCGGACCGGTCATTCGGCCAGACCGGGACGAGGGGGTTACACAAGGTGTGTGCATAGTCAAAAGGTTAAGAATATGTATAAACAAATATTACTTTATAATTACCTTAGGACTATTAAAAAATTAAAAATAAGACTGTAAAATTAAAAAAAAATGAAAATTAGAGGTCTAAATAGATAAAAAAAAATATTATATTTTTTAGTATAAAAAACTTGAGGGTACAATCTCCAAGGCACAGAGTGATTTTGTCACTGATTGGCAAAAACCAGAAACAACTTTGTCTACGAAAAAGCAGATAAAAAAACACAGCAATACAAACCGACCCAGAATTTATAGAGATTCATAAATGTTAAAACTGTAGTAACAATGTCAACAGCCCTAATAAAAGATTTAGCAGAAAATGGTTCATTTCATGTCTTTTCCTGCCAAAAAGAACATTAAATCTTGTCCAGTTGGTTTCATATGACCTACTATTAATTTCATTAACCAAACCTAACCCTAACACATGAAAGATTGAAAGGATGGTAGCTTTGAGTTGAAGAATGAACTCTAAATTATAAAAAGAGGGGCACTCCATTAATTATATATAAGATGGGAGATAAGTTTTGTTGAATGAAAAGACAACTTATTGGTGCTCTGGATAAGAAGGGATTCATGATCGAATATTAGAGGAGATTAAAAATAAGGTTTATTAGAGTATTTAGATTTTAATCTAACTTATAATAATAACATAATGGATTAATTAATTTAACTTAATTGTGGACATGGGAAGGTACCGCCACTCATGTCATGTGCATGCAGACTGCAGTAGTAGTAGTACCCTTGGCTTCTCAGCCTTGATGGACCCATGTGTCTGTTGTTGTCCTTTCTTCTTTTTTGGTTCCATTGTCAAAATGATTATCTTTACACGCTTTCTGTTTTTCCATGTTCAAAAATCTAATTCATTGTTCTGTTCATCATCCAACCTTGGGAAAAAAAAACTTTTTTTCACAAACATGGTGGTTCATTCGCGTATCTCAACCCGTTTACTTCACTTCAAGCATCAACATTATTCCCTTTACAATATATGAAGAACCCAAGATTCATATAGCATTAACTCCAAGTTCAATTATCATTGTGAGACTGATTGAAACCCTAGTGACAGAAATATACACTAAGATTTGGCTCTGCACTACCAATGCTTGAATAAGAAAGCACAATGGCTCACGATCAGGAACACAACTGCCAATAATGTCACCTTGTCCCCAGCTGGCATTATATTTAGGCATTTGGCACTCACCCGAACAATTCTTTTTCATCATAAAAGTTACTACTGAATATTTTCCCAAGTCTGCATGAACCTAACCTAACCACCCACCAGGGCAGGTTGGAACACTTAAGAGTAAAGAAGGCATACACTTGTTCGGATATAAGCCCTTGACGTGATACAAACTGAGTTGGTGGAAAAAGTAGTAAATGTAAGCGTTTTAGATAAAATCCATGCGCCCACCATAGCTATTACTAAAGCCCACTCAACCCTAAAATACAAAATCTATTTGATAACATTAATTCCCCATTGCAGATAAATCTATGAATATTCCAGCACAAACTTATATAACATCCATAGCAAGAGGAAAATACAAACTTAAAAGCCAGATAAGAACATGTTCATTGCAACTCAAGGAAGAAAAAGCAGGCACAAGCATTCCAATCCTAAAACATCCACCAGGCACTAACCCATCACATCTTAAAGCTTTTGTTACTCTGTCATAACTGGTTTGTTCTCATTTGCTTTGGGTCTTTGTTCCTTAGGCTTCTGCTCCTCCATTTTCCTGAAAAAGTTGTACCAACATATTAGAAGCAAGTCATTAGCCAAAGGGAAAACCTAAGTTGGCAAATTGTAAATGAAGCATAAAAATACAATCACACAACCATTATAAGTATAATGGGAGAGGAAATATGCCTAAGCTAGAAAGAAAGAAACAGATATTTCCTCTAAATGACAAATCTAATCCATAAAAGAAATAAGCCAATGTTCAACAAAAAATCTAATCCTAAACATCATATTCAAATTGTTCGATTTCACAATATTTCGGAAGAACCCTAATCTTTCAACGACTAGTTGCAAAACACATGCTAAATAATTGAAATAAACATTTTAGTGCATATTATCCGGTCAAATTTCAGCTGGAGTTGAAAAGTAAGCACTTAATAGCATTTAATTCTATACAAAAAACTTCAGAAAAGAAATCCGTCACCATCTCATCAGCTCTCAAAGGCTATAATCAACATTCAAATTAAACAAAAAGGAAGCAAAATTACATATAAAATTAGGTTAAAAAGAAAACGGGGGAGAGGGAACCTTTTGTCGGATGAACCGCCTTTCTGGCTGAGGAAGGAGCGGAAGAGAGGAGAATTGACGTCGTAAATCATTGTGGAAAGAAACCCTAGATAGCTTCCTCTGTTCACGCTCGCTCTGCTTTTATAATAAGCTAGGGCCTTGAAATCAGCCTTTATCTTCAGATTTGGGTATCGTATTTTATAACTGTTGGGCCATTGCAATCGCCATTAATCTGTTTAGATTTGAGGCTTTTTTGGGCTTCCAGGCGAAGCCATCGTTATTTTTTGTTCTTTTAAAATAAAACTATAATATTTTCGGTCTCATCTATAAAAGCCTGCAAAATAAAAAAAGAAAATACTTTGATAACGCCTTTTATTTTTTAGGTTTAGAGATTTAAGTTGTGATTTAGGGTTTAGGTTGTAGAGTGTAGAATATAAGGTTTAGGGTTTAAGATGATAGGGCTAGGGATTTATGTTTTAAATTTTATAGCTTAAATGTGAAGAGTTGTGTAAATTTTTTAAATAACTTGTGTATCAAAATATAATCCAAAATAAAAAAAATAAAGTTTTTTCAACCGATTATGTGGTACAATAATAAAGGATAATTACATTTTATATCATTTTATTAAAACAAGTTTACAATTGATTGTAGCAATCATGTTATTGTGTAGTTAATTCTGAAACAGATATCAACTTTTAGTTGTGAGTCAACTCGTTTAGGGTTTCTTTTGTAATTTATTACAAAAAGATGAAGATCAATTCCTCATTGTTTTAGTATTCTTCTTGAACAAAAGTTATTGGATGCTTTTAAACTCCATGAATCTATAAAGAAAAATGAGAAGAACATTTTTTTAATTAAATTGTTACATTGTAATTTGCTCATTAATTTTAAAGTTGTAGAGAGACTTTCAGCTTTTGATCGCATCATTACATTGTATGCAAATGTCAATAACCTTGTGACATGCAATGATGCTCTCGTCGTGCCTGTTAGACACCAACAGAGAAAACTTACCACATTATCATTTTTTAAAGTAAATTTGATATGTAATGAACTTGAAGTGAATAAGATGACTATGAAAATGCAAGCAATGAGGGTAGATGATAATGCAATAATACAAGCATAAATCAAATTCTTCTTGTTTCACTGTACATATTCATCAAGTATAAAAACATCAAAGGAGTTTTGTCTAAGAAGAACACTGTGCTAATGAGGAATTGATCTTGCACCAATTTGTAACAAAATTAAAAGAGAAAATTCAACAAATTTGACTCATAATCGAAAGTTAAGTGACCCAAATTAAAATTTACCCCAAAAAGTTAACATATGTTTGAGAATTAACTACACAAAGACCAGATTGTTATGATCAATTAATTGAGTTGCTTGATTGTGAATTTTTAAAATGTGATGATCCAATTCTAAATTTACTAATGATAGAGTTACATGTTTAATTTATCCAATAACAAAATATTTTTATTAGATTAAATTTAGTTGACATGGGATTTCAAATTTAATCTTAAATTTAGTTAACAAAATATACCTTTCTACTCTCTTTATAGAAAATAAACAAAATTTAGATTGTAATATTTTTATATTGAAATTGTTCTTTAACCCATTATTGTGGGTAGTTTGAGAAACAATATTTTTTTCATCCATTCTCATTCTAATTGTATTGATTTTTTTTTTTTACTAAAGTTACATATAAATAATTGATAATACTTTTTGAAACCTGTGTATTGGCATAGTGGAGAGAGGAGTTCATCGTTTAACTTAGATTATTTTAGATAGAGGGTTTGAGCTATAAAATTAATAATGTGATGGGTGAATTTTTATTAAAATAATAATATCATTTAAGTGTTAGCAAGTTTTTGTTTTTATTCATGGGTATTTGAAAAGTTGCATTGTGATCACAAACTTTATGAACCAAATCTAGCATGAGATGTCCCTTTGGTCGTTGTAAAGCTTTAATGTGGAATATCCTTCACCGTGCAAACGACTCTTCTCAACTTGAAGTTGACAGCTTTGGTAAAGAAATACCAACATCAAACTATCATTCGCCACACTACAACTGATCTATACCCTTTAGAGACAAAATAAAATTTGGATCTAAGGAACAAGCCAACATGTAGGGGATCCCAATTCCCAAACAAAAATACCCTTCATAAACACAAAAGAACAAAAACTTGAAAAATACCAAATCTTGAATCTCACAGATCCAAGTGGTACAACAACTCGTGAAGAAGCCAAAACTCACATACCTAAAAACCAAATTCATCTAACGGTGGAAAACAACCAAACAAGGAGAGAAATGCATGTTTGGTTTTGCGCTTGGGGTCCAAAAATCCCGATTGAACGAAAAAATATATCTCGATCATCGTGTCAACATGTTTGATTTAAAATTTTAAACGTGATTTTGGACTCCAAAAGTGATTTTGGAAAAATCGTGATTTTTACACTATAAAATTACGATGATCTAAAATCAATTCTACCACCGCAAAACCAAATACAAATAACCTTTAAACAAATGGTGTGACACATTAATAAAAAAAATTAGTATCTAAATCGACCCTTATGTTCTCCTGACGCCGTGTTAATTTCCAAAAAGTCGTTATTGAAGATAAGATGACATTCCCTAATTACTGTAAAAAGATATTTATTTCGTGAAATGAAAAATTACTCATTCCATTTTATAAAATAATCATGTCCACAGCATTGGGCAAATTTATGTAATGACCCTGTTAAGTCTTTGAATAAAGCAACTTTTAAGTTTTATCGTCAACCCATCATTGCTAACTTTAGTGTGAAACTGAGCCATACTTTCATTACAATGCATAATTACGTAAAATGTCAAAGTTTCCATTTGTCGTGCGAATTTCGTAATTCATATCATCCACGTCGAATTCTTGTTGTTTCATTAACAAATGGGTAAACTACTGTAACAGTTAGGGATGTAAAAAGTTGACTCCACCTACAAAATTGACTGAAATCGACTTGAGTTAAAATTGGTTGTGACCTGAAAAATTGGTGCTTTGAAACCGATTCGAGTCCGAATTGGTGTTGACCTAAACCCAAGTTGTACCTGGAAATTTTGGATCTAAATCCGACCTGAGAACGACCTGAACCTGAATCCAACCTAATAAAGTGATAACCAAACCCGACCTGCATCCGACCTTATATGAACTCGAGCCCGAGATTAATCTAATAAATAACTTATATTACCCGACCTGTTATCAACATGACATGTTATGGACCTGATCTGTAATTGACTCAACTTGTTAATGATTCGACTTGTTATTGAACTGATATGATATTTACCTAACTTGGTATTTACCTGACTTGTAAGTTGTAAGTTACAAATTTACAATTGATGAAGTTGTAAAAATATAAATTTACTATATTAAAATGTGAGAAAATATATCTTCACAATTTAAGGTAAATAATCATTAAATTAATAAATTTGTTTAGGATCATTAATTTATTTATTATTGAAATTATTAATTATGGTCACTAAATTAATAAACTTGTTTCCTAGACTAATTGTGATCATTATATTAAAATTTTAATTATAAGTTTATAACTATTAAATTAATAAGTTTAATTCATAATTATTAAGTTTATTATATTAGAAAATAGATTATATAAAATGACTTTAAATATTAATAAGTTTAATTCATTATTTTAATATATATATATATATATATATATAATTAAATGTAATTTTCCTTGTTGTGAACTTGTGAATTGTGATACTTTATAATTGTACAAATTAAATTTATTACAATTTAGTACACTAAAATTACAATTAAATCAACTAAATAAATTTATGTTAAAATTTAAGTTCTCAGATCTTATAGCAAAAGTTTTACAAGGCTAAAAACCCGACTTTACTACCAGAATTTTTTCATCGAACTTTTATTTAGGCTGCCAACATGATTAAATTAAGGGTAACTTTTCAGCTTTAAAAAGTTAAAATGCCACCAGCTTAATGCAATCATGAGCAAGTAGTAACTATTTAGACTACAATTTACATTGTAAATTCAGCATCCAGACCAGTCTAGGGGCAACAAGCAGCATCAATTCAGCATTTAGATTTCAGTTCAGACCACTGTAGGCAGCAAAAAACAATTTAGCATTCAGATCAATAAACATTCCAGTAGTAAACATATCAGACATTTGAAATAAAAACAAAATAAAGATAATAAAATAATTTTAGCGATAAACATTTCATGACACTGTAGGCAGCAGGCAGCAAGCATCAATTTAGAAAGTATCAAAACAATCAAACCCCCAAAGACACCCTACAAAAAGAAGAAAATAAAATCAATAATAACAATAAATAATTTGTGAAAATGCTATCATTATCATTAATAAACACAATGTACCTTTCAAAATAATAAAAATACTATCATTGTGAATCATTTTAAATTTTTACCTTTCAAAATCAAACAACTAAATTTACTCATATGGGTGAATATGACTTGAAAAAATTTTCAGGGTCACTTATATCCATAAGATCCATAGCTGAACCCATATCATTATAAGAGATATTGTTAGACGGATTTTCTCGACTTTGGTAGAGTCTATTTTCTTGTCTTTACATAGAAATAGCTCTTGGTTTATGCCAAAGATTTCTGGCACAAATCTGACAGTGTACATGTTGATTGGATCACATCTGGTCCAAGTTGAATCTCTGCAAAGATTTAAATATGCTTCCCTATTAACTGCATACGCAAGTTTTAGAGTGTCAAATAATAAATGTTTATATATATTTTTTTTCATATGAGTCAATTTTCACGCATCTTTAAGCTCATTAAGAAAAATCTTAAGCAGAATAAATACATGTCACCTTCAACATTAATTTTAATGTATGTCCGTATTTTTTTACCATGCTCAGATAATTCAGTCACTCTATATTGCCTCAAAACTGCAATATCTATTGAACAACTACATGTATTTTGAACAATATATGAAAGAAAAACATTTAGGTCTAGGATTTGCCTTAAATTATTATACCAAATTTTTAGTCATGGACTTGAGATTGACTATCCATCATTGAAAAACAGAAATAATATCATCAAAGAAAATAATTATTTAGATTTTAAATACGAATCATACGATGTTAAAAACATATTAGAGCAGCCACAAAAAACACATAAACTAAAAAGTAGCCAAACAGTTAATTTGTTAAAGGAAATAGAAAACATGAAAAAAGGAAGAACATGTATCTACAAATCAAAATAGAATTGATAACATATATACAAAGCAAAAAAAAGTCAATGATTTAATTCTTGTACGTGGCATTGTTAAATCAGTCCACAAGGTTCTTTAGAAATCTCTTTTGACACCAGTAACATCGCAGAACGGGATGTCCAGTCGATATACTCGGATTAAACCATTGAAACAAAACAGAGAACATGTATGTACAAATCAAAACAGAACAAACATGTATGTACAAATCAAAACAAGACATTTAAACATAAACAAGACATTAAACATGTATCTACAAATCAAAACAGATAACCGAGTAATGTATCCAGTAAAATTTACAAATAATCAAAACAAAACAAACATGTATAGTAAAATTTACAGTAATATACAAAATAGTCAACAAAATAGTCAACAAACCAGTATCCAGTAAACTTAAGTCACAAGATCCTTCAGATAATCGAAGGCATATAATAAAAGCCCAAAGGCATATACTTACAGAGTCAGCCCTTGTAGAGATCGAACAAATCTGAGATAAGAGATATAATACAATCAACAAAAACGATAAGTTAGCAAAAATGAACAAATTTGAGATTGAACAAATCTGAGATGATAGATCAAAAAATGAACAAAACGATAACACTAAAATACTAAAATTTTAGATAGATTAACAATCAGCAAAAATGAAAGTTAACACAAACGAAAAAAAAAATGAAAAAATCGAAAATGAAAGTGAGAGATATACCTGAAATTTTAGAGAGATTAACAGTCAACAAAAATAAAAGTTAACACAAACAAAAAAATACAAAAATTGAAAGAAAAAAAATGAGAGATATACCTAAAATTTTAGGGAGATTAACAGTTAGTAAAAATGAAAGTTAACACAAACAAAAAAAAATACATAAATTGAAAAAGAAAGTAGGAGATTTATTGTATACGTGAAATTTTAGAGAGATTAACAATCAACAAAAATGAAAGTTAACACAAACAAAAAATGTAAAAATCGAAAAAGAAAGTAAGAGATATACTCGAAAAATTAGAGAGATTAACAGTCAGCAAAACTAAGAGATCTACTTAACTTACCTAATTTGAGTCTCAAATTCTAAGAGATGAGACAAATGAGAGACTAAATCTCTGTGATGAACCCTAAATTGCAACCAAAAGTCTAAAATTCAGACGAGAAAGTTCAAAACGGTGAAAATGGAGAGACTGAGAGATCGAAGATCAGAGATTAGAGTCGAGAGAGATGAATGAGAGAATCTAAAAAGTTAGATCATGGATGGACGAGATAAGAGATTGAGAGTCTAGAGAAAAGAAACTGAGAATTTTAGATTGAGAGAGTCGAGAGAGAAAATGGCAGCAAAACGGCGCAACCCTAAAAATAAAATTAGGGTTTGTTTCTGGTATAAATCGATATTTATAGTTAAGATTTGATTGGTTTAATAATTAAATAAAATTAATTAATATTTAATATTTAAATAATATATATAATTATAAACGTTACTTAAAGTTTTTTTAAATAACACTTTAATTAATATTTAATTAAAAAATACTTTTAATATATTTAAATCAATATTTAATCTAATATTTAATCAATAATATTATATTAATAATTTTAGTATATTAAAATTAATATATAATTTAATTTTAAAATTTTTGTAATTTTAATTATAATATATTTAATTCAAATTAAAAATAAAATTTATGGTTTGGGTTATGACTTATGAGTTTAGTTTAAGGGTTTGGGGTTAGGGGTTAGGAGTATATGTTTCAAGTTGAGTGATTGGGTTATAGGTTTAGTTTAGGGATTCACAATTTAGGGGTATATATTTCAAGTTTGAGGTTTGAGGTTATGGGTATATGTTTCAAGTTAAATGTTTAGGGTTATTGGTCTAGTTTAGGGGGTTATGCTTACACTTATTAGTTTTTGCAAGATTTAAGGTTTGAGGTTTGGGGTTAAAGGTATATGTTTTAAGTTAAATATTTATGGTTATGGCCTATGGGTCTAGTTTAGGGGATTATACTTACACTTATTAGTTTTTGCAAGATTTAAGGTTTGAGGTTTGGGGTTAAGGGTATATGTTTTAAGTTAAATATTTATGGTTATGGCCTATGGGTCTAGTTAGGGGATTATAATTATACTTATTAGTATTTGTAAGATTTAGGGTTTAAGTTTTGGGGTTAGCGGTGTATGTTTCAAGTTAAATGTTTAGGGTTATAGGTCTTGTTGAGTGGATCAACGGATTGATCAAAGCCAAGAGGGGAGGTGAATTGGGTTTTTAAAAATTGTTGGAGTAAATAGAATGGCTAAAAATGAAGAACAATGAATTTTAGAGTGGTTCAAGTTCCAAATGAACTCTACATCCACTACCTTAGCTACCACTAAGGATTTCGAACAATCCACTAATTGTTCTTTCCCTTTTCAAGGCTTAGGAGGTAACCTTTAAAATATCAGTCAAATTTTTTACCCAAAATTTGACCAAACCCTCACAAGAGTACAAAGAAGAATTAAAGGCAAGAAAGATATCTCTAAATACAAGATTGCCCCTTTAAGTACAAACACTCAACCCAAATTTGATAAAAAAAAATCAGAATTGAACACTACACAATTTGGGGTTTTACAAGAAATTGGAAAATAAGCACTTTGAGCTTGGATTTTTGCTAGGATGTTTATCTTTGATGCAATAGTTATTGCTGGTCTTCAATTAGCTTCAATTTATACCTTCTCTATTAATTCTAGCCGTTTGGGTGGTTAGGGTATTGATTATAGCCGTTGGGACCCTCTCTTTCCACCATAAATGCACTTCTACAACTTACCGTATCGGTACACGAGGACTCGTATCGATACATGTCTCAAAATAGAAATAGCCGTTGCACAATAACAAGATGGCGTATCAATACTTTAAACCGTCGACGTAAGAACTCTATCAGGATGCTTAAGTTGGACAATGGTGATTGGTGTGATGATCAGTCGACCCTGCAGGACCATGCAGTTGATTTCTTCTCCTCCCTTGTCACGTCGGAGCTGTGCAGGGAGCCACACGGGTTGTGTTCGAATGGTTTTTCGCGGGTGAGTAGAGGCAAGTTGAATGGATTGGTAAGCAAGGTGTCGCTTGAGGAAGTTACCGAGGTTGTATTTAGCATGGATCCTCTTAAGGCTCCTGGTGCTGATGGCTTTCAAGCTGTCTTCTTCCAAAGGAATTGGGGCACTGTAGGTGATTCGGTTTTCTGGTTTGTAGTGGATTTCTTTGAGAATGGATCCCTCCCTGATGATGCGAATCAAACTTTATTGGTGCTAATCCCGAAAGTGCAGTCTCCGACTAAGATAAGTTAATATCGTCCCATTAGCCTTTCTACTGTTTTATATAAAGTTATTACAAAAATATTGGTTAATAGACTTAAGCCTTTATTAGCCGGTTTGGTTGGTCAGAATCAGGTGAGCTTTGTACCTGGCCGCCAGAATACTGATAACATCATTCTGGCGCAGGAAATTGTGCATTCGATGTCCAGGAAGAAAGGGGCGAAAGCTTGGATGGTGGTTAAGGTGGATCTAGAGAAAGCGTATGATCGCTTAGAGTGGGCGTTCATTGAGTCCACGCTTATCGATATTGGCTTACCGACGAAGTTTATTCAATGGGTCATGCATTGTGTTTGCTCTGTGCAGACTCGGATTATTATGAACGTGTAACCCCCTCGTCCCGGTCTGGTCGGATGACCGGTCCGAGTGGGCCACACGGGGAAAACCGAAGCGAAACTCGTTAAGGTTCCTCCTCGGTTAACGACCCAGAAAGTTTCCTTTTTATTTATCTTGACTATAGGCATAATTAAATCCTATGTAGGACATAGCAGCGGAAAATACAAACAATGCAACATACTCCGACCAACCGAAACATTAAACAGCCCATTTTAGTCCTTTACAGCAGGCCGTTTCGAAACGCCCTTAGGGTGTTCCGAAACGCCTTGACTTAGTCAACAGGCCAGGGTCAACCACATGGTGACCGTTTCAAAACAGGGATGACCCGTATCGAAACGACCTTGACGGTCAATTTCTCGTGGTCAATGATATTTGACCATTTCGAAACACCAAGGACCCGTTTCGGTACGCCTATATCTCGTCAATTTCTCAAAATTCCAGTAGCAAAAACGTACCGAAACAGCCCCTATCCGTTTCGAAACGGCTGGCCAAATGCAAAGGGACCGTATCGAAACAGGGTGGCCCGTTTCGAAACGCCCCCTTACTGCAGACTCCATTTGGCTGTTTTAAGGCACCAGGGTGCCCCAAAACACCAACAAAACACTCAACAACATACTAGCAATTAAACCTAAGGCAACCAACTTACAAGCATGCTTTAACATCAATAAAACGAGACCAAACACCAAGGTATAACATCTCAAGCCACACATCCATACATGTCATTATAGATATTAGGCTTTAAAATAACCAACACTTAGACAATTCTAGATAGCAAATTTCTAACATGGTTTCAAGCAAGGCATACATACCAAGAGCCAAATTAACAAACACATACGAGGAGTCTAACATGCTCCTAAACAACAACAATATAACCAAAAGCATCATGACACGACACCTATCACATTGCTTTACTATTACAATCTTTAAATTTAACTATCATACTTGAGCTAACCGTAAGCAACACTTGGAGGCCTTTCCTTGCCCTTGCCACCCACAAGCCATTGATCTGCATTGTCAAACAAAAGAGAGCGTAAGCATAAAAGCTTAGTGAGGGTAAGCCCGTAAAACAAACCTTCGACAATGCAGGGTCCAAGCACGGCTACAACCAAGATTAAATGCATGATCTTACCTCCGATCCACACGAGCCATAATTATAAATGATGCATGAACATATATTCAATATCATGTCATGCTCAACATGTTTAAATCCACAACATATGAAATCACATATATTAAACCATGTTAGCAACACATCCCAAATCACTTTGGTTCACAATTAATCACATATTGGCAACATAAACTACAATCCGTATTGACACCTAGCTATGACTCGAATACGCGGATAACCGTTGGAACTCACATCCAGCAACACAACCATTACCTGACGGTGGGATTACACTCATCACCGTTCAAGCGGAGGGGATTCCACTCATCCTCACGCCTCATTTCACGCGGAGGGGATTCCACTCATCCTCACGCCCGTCGATGGGATTCCACTCATCACCGACTATTATATATAAGAAGATTTCCGAGCGAACCCGTACTCCATCTTGATGACTACCATCATCAAGACCACGCGCGCATTTTGACTCACGTGTGCACACTAAACATCCTAATGATCGATCATTTGTACCCAAGCATACTAGTGCCAATACTACACATTTCATTACTCTTTCACAATACCATTTCATAATAACTTCCGTGCTTAGCACGTACTCACCATGACTCACCGTCATGCACAAGCCACATTTCCATGCCTAGCATGTACCCACCATGATCCTCGGATCATACAATCACCTCATAACATCATTACACATGTCAACACTACATGCATCTCAACAACACAATTATCACATCATATTTTATACATATGTACATCTCTATCACATTTATCATCAACATGCATGTAACAATGCATTAAGCCATGCCTCCACATACATGTATACAACATATACATAATCAACATCATCACAATTTAACACGAGGCACATACAACCATTAAAGAGTGCAACCAAAGTCTCTAATCAAAGCTTGGGATTAGGCTACCACTCTAATCCCAACTCTAGGTGGGTTTACCAAGCCCATTCTAGGTTCACATGCTTGAACCAATACTCAAAACCATTTTAAAAACATTTAACCACTCATCTAAACATCCAAGCTCCAAGCCAAGCAAGCAACCTCCCTCAAATTTTCGGATTTCTTCCCGAAGCTTTTCCAACACGAATTCCCGCTTCCAAACAACCTCAAACACATTTCAAACAATTCCAAATCAGCCCAACATCAAAAGACCAACCCGGAACACAATTCAAATTCAATTTACAACGTTGCAAGCCATGAACAAACCCTAATATTTGCAATCTCGGACAGCCCACATACCCCTTCCAAAATCCATGTTTCCAACACCCGTTGCACCCACAAATGACCCCAAATCAACCCCTAACCATAGCACTACCATTGAGCTATCAATTCCCACCTAAAACAACCCCCAAAACTCACCCAAAACCCTCCAAAAAACCCATTTTTACCCAATTTCGGGAATTAATTTAAAATACTCTAAAAATTATATATGTTGGACTATTTGATTCACAAACAACATATCTAACATAAATAAACCAAAAGCCTTGATAAAAACTCATAAAGTCACAACCTTTAACCAAAACTTTGAAAAACCCAAATTCTAAAACTTGAACCAAAATGAAATCTACTTGTACTTTTAAAGAGAGGAAGATGAGAGCAAGTCGGAAATGTAATTACCTTTCAAAATCGAGCTAAAATGAAGGAGAAAGAAGGTGGGATAGAAACTTGGAGAAAAACTCTCCTCTTGTCGTTGGTTTTGAGTTTTTGAAGAAGAAGATGATGAAATTTTGGTTTATTTGAATTACAATGTAATAAAAAAAATTGGGTTTTATTTGTAAAGATCAAATATTTACACAAATGTCATTAATGAATGGCCAAAACCCACATCTCTTAAAGTCCATGGACTTTGGGCTTAAGAGATAGGCCCAACATAGTCTCAAATGTTTTGAAATCCCGAGGCCCATAAAAATATTTTATTATTTAAATTATAAAACCGAACCCAAAATAATATTAAAATATTATTTTCACCCGACCCCTAAACCCGGGTGTTACAACTCTCCCCCACTTAAGGAAATTTCGTCCCCGAAATTTATCGGACAGAAGTTTCCACAAAATCCGCTCTTACCCACTTTCCTTCTCACCACAACATACTAACCAACCGATAGACTTATCACACAACAATAGGTATCTGATGCTAAGATCTCAACGGTTCTTTCAAGGCATGTCAATTCTAAACTCAACTCAATCTCTTCTACAGACATAGCACAGAACAGATCTGACTCACACTTCCGAATCATAGATACACAGAACCCTTTACAAACCTCTTTCTAACTCTGGTGGTAACCGCAACAAATAAACAACAGAACTAGTCCGGTTCACAACTCATACAACATTGTTCGAAAACTTGACCCATAACTTCCTCTGACTGGTCATCTGACTTCAACGGGTAACCATACACTATGCAAACGTCTTCAAAACTAATCTAGTCGAAATCTTAAATCTCTACTACCCACTTCCATTAAGAACCTTCCACGGATGTAACAAACTAGAAGAAAACTGACACTCGGTCTTAATACGCTGGCAATTTACACACTCACTCTCATACTGAACTACATTATTCATAAACCCAATCCCGAAGCACTCGTCTTCAACCCACGATACGTCTTCATACAACTCAGATCCAATACAAATGAACTACCGTGTGCTTCGACCAAAACAATACGTCTCAAAATACTATGCCAATCAGTACAACAATTCTATCTCTAACAATACAAACTCTATCATCTCTGAACTATATTCTGAAGGTCTTCTTTCCGCTATGTCTTGCACGTGAGGTGCCAAGAATATGTCTTGCAACTGTTTCTCTTCAAACATTCTGACTCAAAGTACTCTCAACTCAAAACTCGGCCACAAAACTACTATCATTTAATAAACGAAATTCGGCAATTGCAACTCGTAACTCAACTACTAATCTAACAACAAATATAACTCAGAATATCGGCTACCACATTAACTCTCTTCGGATGGTACTCACACTTAAGATTACGGTCTTCAAGCAGTTCTATCAACTTATGTTGTTCAAGTTTCAACTCTTCCTAAGTCGTCTAATATTTTAAGTTCTGATGATATGTGCATACACACTGTGCATTTCTTACTATACAAGCTTTGTCTCTAAGTCTTCGAAGCAATTACAACTGTAATTAACTCTATGTCTCATATCGGATAACTCTTCTCACGGTCTTTCAACTATCTCGACAATCAAGCCACAAATCTTCTGTCTTGCATAAACACACAACCTAACTCTACATGTAACGCATCACTATGGTTCACAAACTCTTCTGCTGATATAGGCTGAATCAAGGTCGAAGTTCTCTTCAAGGTTTCTTTCAGTTTCTCAGGGGCTCATTGTCTCGCATCTAACCACACAACTGAACATTCTTCTGTAGCAACTTGTCAAAGGAGCAGCTATCTTCAAAAGACTATTTACAATTCTCTGAAAGTAACAATGATAGACCTAAGAACTATAGATATCTGTCACAGTCTTCGATTTCTTCCAACTCACATATTCTTCTGCCTACTTGGGATTTTCTCTAACACACTCAGCTGAACTACATGTCCTAGGAGAACATCTTCATTAACTCAGAGTTCACGTTGCATAACTTGGCATACAACTAATTCTCTAATAGGACCTACAACACTAACTTCAAAGCTTGTCATGACCTTCTTCGGTACATGAATATACTCACGTGACATCTAGAAGAGCTACTACAACTGATCAAGAAACTCGGGAATTATTCTGTTCAACAGCTCTATGAAGGTAACTAATACACTAGTCAAACAAAGCGGCATAACTCAGAACTCAAAGTGATCACATCTTGCCCCTAAAGCTGTCTTCGGTACTTCAAATTTCTCACCTTCATCTGGTAGAAACGGATCTCAAATTAATCTTCAAATAGACTGAAGCACACACTAACTGATCAACAAATCACTAACACTCGGAAACAGATAATAATCATTCACTGTCACTGGTTTCAACTGTATGTAATCTGAACACATTCTCGTACTGTCACTCTTTCTTCTTCACAAATTACACTGTAGAACTCTGAGATGATGCACTAGGCCTATTGAATCTAAGGTCTAACAAGTCTCGAAGTTAATTCTTCAACATTCTCAATTCTTCTGGAATTCATAAGCTACAGAACAAACAAAACAGAAGCAACCTCGAAAACGGTCTCAATAACAAACTCTTCTCCTCTAACAAGAGGTAAACCGCCAATTCTTCCAAACACTTCTAGGAAAAGAAAACGCAACTATTCTAACATTTTGTGGTTAATAATCTTCATTCAAAATCAAATCCATCACAATTGCTAAGCAAGCATGTCAACTAAACTCAATCAATCTTTGATCTCTAAATCTGGATTAACATTCGACAAGAAGTTCACATCCTCACCTACTACTACAGTCTCACAAAAATCTGTGACTTCAAGGCAACTCTCTCTTTGTCTCAATGTATATCCTAGCTTTGTGCTCTACAAGCCAAACCATGTCAAAAAGTTACATCGAAACCGTAGGAAGACAATCACTTCACATCTACTAGAAACTAGTAACTCCGAACCACCAACAAACATCTTCTGTACATCTTTCTGATCATTACTATCTCTTAAAAAGGCTGGTCACATGTGTCCCTACATCTAAGGTCTCAACAAAGATATCTAATTTCTTACGTGCTCACACAAAAGGAGGTATCCGCGGAAATTGCAACTTCACATGTACACAACTGATAGTCTTCGATCCTCTTGTTTTCAGACTGGTTCTTCAACAAAATCTGACTCTTCTAAACTGTTCTTAGAGCATCTCGTAACTTCAAGATTCAATTCTGATCAAACACAAACAGTCATGCTGGACTTGTTCTACCCCTACCGAACAACCTGGAGTCAAAGCTCAAGACTCCCTTCTCGGCTCAACTGTATCAGAAGTGACTTCATCCCTTCCGCTTGCTGGAAGACAACTCGACGTACACTGACCCAATCACACAAACTAGCTCCCACTCACGGACACTGACCGGCTATCTTGCATTAAAATCATAGGCCGAACCCCAACGGTCACCGACTAACACCTCTGAATTTCAGATTACTCACACGAGACCCCTACCTAGATCTCGCCAAAAGAACTAAGGTACTCATACCTACCTCTGACACCTCATCGGGCACATTCAAACTTGCATGCTTGTTAACAACATACGGAAGTACGGACTTAGAACCAATCAGAAGAGACAAACTCAAAACTGTACCAAGGGCTTACCTACTATAACATAGATACCACTCTGACTCTCACTCATAGGTCTTCGCTTCTTTTCACCAACTAATACCAGAATCGGTCCCATCGTCCCTCACCAACAAGAATCAATTCACATACACACGGACTCGAGCAAACAAAATGTACCTCAACTCTGGTACAACCATACTTCACTAACTATAGCGATGAACTCCCGCAACATCATCCACTTTTTCAAAAACCACAACTTCCACTTACCGATTCACGGCCCACACACTGGCCTCAAACTTACTAAAAGCAATAAATCAATCAACAATTTAACATACAAGTTGGGTTAGCAAAGGAAAGGTCCAAGTGGCTCAAGTATGATTTCCCTCACTTAAAATCCTTTTTCCGTTGTAATAGAAGCAATGGGACTCTACTCAACATGTTTCAAACAAATCAGCACACATACATGCTCAACCAAGCATATAACAAGGCATACTTGCTAAACAAGCAAACACATGCGTACGATCAAACAACATACATTCTCAATCAAATAATCACACATCACAGCATATATGGGTAACGAGCGACATGCTTTCAAACAAATAATCAACATACTTGTCACATAAGCAATCATACTTACAAAGCAAGCAAACAACGTGCATATCAATTCAAAACTAAAACTTACCTCACTTACCTGCCCAAGGTCTCGGTAACCTTAGGCTCTGATACCAACAAATGTAACCCCCTCGTCCCGGTCTGGTCGGATGACCGGTCTGAGTGGGCCACACGGGGAAAACCGAAGCGAAACCCGTTAAGGTTCCTCCTCGGTTAACGACCCAGAAAATTTCCTTTTTATTTATCTTGACTATAGGCATAATTAAATCCTATGTAGGACACAACAGCGGAAAATACAAACAATGCAACATACTCCGACCAATCGAAACATTAAACAGCCCATTTTAGTCCTTTACAGCAGGCCATTTCGGAACGCCCTTAGGGTGTTCCGAAACGCCTTGACTTAGTCAACAGGCCAGGGTCAACCACAGGGTGATCGTTTCGAAACAGGGATGACCCGTATCGAAACGACCTTGACGGTCAATTTCTCGTGGTCAACGATATTTGACCATTTCGAAACACCAAGGACCCGTTTCGGTACGCCTATATCTCGTCAATTTCTCAAAATTCCAGTAGCAAAAACGTACCGAAACAGCCCCTATCCGTTTCGAAACGGATGGCCAAATGCAAAGGGACCGTATCGAAACAGGGTGGCCCGTTTCGAAACGCCCCCTTACTGCAGACTCCATTTGGCTGTTTTAAGGCACCAGGGTGCCCCAAAACACCAACAAAACACTCAACAACATACTAGCAATTAAACCTAAGGCAACCAACTTACAAGCATGCTTTAACATCAATAAAATGAGACCAAACACCAAGGCATAACATCTCAAGCCACACATCCATACATGTCATTATAGATATTAGGCTTTAACATAACCAACACTTAGACAATTCTAGATAGCAAATTTCTAACATGGTTTCAAGCAAGGCATACATACCAAGAGCCAAATTAACAAACACATACGAGGAGTCTAACATGCTCCTAAACAACAACAACAACAACATAACCAAAAGCATCATGACACGACACCTATCCCATTGCTTTACTATTACAATCTTTAAATTTAATTATCATACTTGAGCTAACCGTAAGCAACACTTGGAGGCCTTTCCTTGCCCTTGCCACCCACAAGCCATTGATCTGCATTGTCGAACAAAAGAGAGCGTAAGCATAAAAGCTTAGTGAGGGTAAGCTCGTAAAACAAACCTTCGACAATGCAGGGTCCAAGCACGGCTACAACCAAGATTAAATGCATGATCTTACCTCCGATCCACACGAGCCATAATTATAAATGATGCATGAACATATATTCAATATCATGTCATGCTCAACATGTTTAAATCCACAACATATGAAATCACATATATTAAACCATGTTAGCAACACATCCCAAATCACTTTGGTTCACAATTAATCACATATTGGCAACATAAACTACAATCCGTATTGGCACCTAGCTATGACTCGAATACGCGGATAACCGTTGGAACTCACATCCAACAACACAACCATTACCTGACGGTGGGATTAAACTCATCACCATTCACGCGGAGGGGATTCCACTCATCCTCACGCCTCATTTCACGCGGAGGGGATTCCACTCATCCTCACGCCCGTCGATGGGATTCCACTCATCACCGACTATTATATATAAGAAGATTTCCGGGCGAACCTGTACTCCATCTTGATGACTACCATCATCAAGACCACGCGCGCATTTTGACTCACATGTGCACACTAAAAATCCTAATGATCGATCATTTGTACCCAAACATACTAGTGCCAATACTACACATTTCATTACTCTTTCACAATACCATTTCATAATAACTTCCGTGCTTAGCACGTACTAACCATGACTCACTGTCATGCACAAGCCACATTTCCATGCCTAGCATGTACCCACCATGATCCTCGGATCATACAATCACCTCATAACATCATTACACATGTCAACACTACATGCATCTCAACAACACAATTATCACATCATATTTCATACATATGTACATCTCTATCACATTTATCATCAACATGCATGTAACAATGCATTAAGCCATGCCTCTACATACATGTATACAACATATACATAATCAACATCATCACAATTTAACACGAGGCACATATAACCATTAAAGAGTGCAACCAAAGTCTCTAATCAAAGCTTGGGATTAGGCTACCACTCTAATCCCAACTCTAGGTGGGTTTACCAAGCCCATCCTAGGTTCACATGCTTGAACCAATACTCAAAACCATTTTAAAAACATTTAACCACTCACCTAAACATCCAAGCTCCAAGCCAAGCAAGCAACCTCCCTCAAATTTCCGGATTTCTTCCCGAAGCTTTTCCAACACGAATTCCCGCTTCCAAACAACCTCAAACACATTTCAAACAATTCCAAATCAGCCCAACATCAAAAGACCAACCCGGAACACAATTCAAATTCAATTTACAACGTTGCAAGCCATGAACAAACCCCAATATTTGCAATCTCGGACAGCCCACTTACCCCTTCCAAAATCCATGTTTCCAACACCCGTTGCACCCACAAATGACCCCAAATCAACCCCTAACCATAGCACTACCATTGGGCTATCAATTCCCACCTAAAACAACCCCCAAAACTCACCCAAAACCCTCTAAAAAAACCCATTTTTACCCAATTTCGGGAATTCATTTAAAATACTCTAAAAATTATATATGTTGGACTATTTGATTCACAAACAACATATCTAACATAAATAAACCAAAAGCCTTGATAAAAACTCATAAAGTCACAACCTTTAACCAAAACTTTGAAAAACCCAAATTCTAAAACTTGAACCAAAATGAAATCTACTTGTACTTTTAAAGAGAGGAAGATGAGAGCAAGTCGGAAATGTAATTACCTTTCAAAATCGAGCTAAAATGAAGGAGAAAGAAGGTGGGATAGAAACTTGGAGAAAAACTCTCCTCTTGTCGTTGGTTTTGAGTTTTTGAAGAAGAAAATGATGAAATTTTGGTTTATTTGAATTACAATGTAATAAAAAAATGGGTTTTATTTGTAAAGATCAAATATTTACACAAATGCCATTAATGAATGGCCAAAACCCACATCTCTTAAAGTCCATGGACTTTGGGCTTAAGAGATAGGCCCAACATAGTCTCAAATGTTTTGAAATCCCGAGGCCCATAAAAATATTTTATTATTTAAATTATAAAACCGAACCCAAAATAATATTAAAATATTATTTTCACCCGACCCCTAAACCCGGGTGTTACAGAACGGGGATCTCACTTCAAGTTTTCGGCCTTCGCGTGGGATCCGACAGGGGGACCCCCTATCTCCTTATCTTTTTGTACTTTGTATGGAACACCTTTCCCATGCGATCAATAGAAAGGTTGCTGAGGGGACATGGAAGAGTATTGCTTTGTCGAAACATGGGCCTGGAATATCCCATCTCTTTTTTGCTGATGACTTGGTCCTCTTTGCTAAAGCGAATCTGAGTCAGATGCGGGTGTTGAAAGAGACGTTAGACATTTTTTGTGTTTGTTCAGGGCATCAGGTAAGTACAGCAAAGACCACTATATATTTCTCCAGGAATTGCAGTAAGGATAGGGGATTAGCTTTGGCCGGATATTGGGGCTTTAAGCCCGTTGATGATTTGGGCAAGTATCTAGGGGTAGTGTTATTGCATAAACGGGTCACATCTGCTACCTACAGGTTCCTCATTGATAAGGTTGAAAGTCGATTATCTGGATGGGTGGCGCGCACTTTGTCGCTAGCTGGTCGTATCACTTTGGCTAAGGCGGTTCTCCAGGCTATCCCCACTTATGTTATGCAAACGGCTTGGCTTCCGAAGGGTGTCTGTGAGGCTATAGAACGTATTATCCGAAGATTTATCTGGGGTTCACCGTGTGGCTCCAAGGGTATACTGTTAGTTCGATGGAATGTTATCTCGTCGGATGTCAAAGAGGGGGTCATGGGCTGCGGCAACTTGGACGTCAGAATCAAGCTCTGCTCATGAAGGTGGGATATCGTTTAATTACTGATCACAATAAGCTTTGGGTTCAAGTGCTTCGCCATAAATATAAGTGGGACGTGTCTATCCCTCAAAATATATATCGGATGGGGTGTTCCCGTTCGTGGAGAGGCTTAAGCCAAATTTGGGATACGGTTCGTAGTGGAATATGCTTGAACATCCGCGATGGGTGGAACACTAACTTTTGGTATGACAAATGGTTGGATGGCGATGGTTTGTTGGCTGAACGGTGCATTGGTGGGGACCCGCCTCAGAGTACACCGGTGGCGGCATGGATAGGCGTGAATGGAGAGTGGGACTGGGGTAAGCTTGCGGGTGTACTGCCGGAAGCAGCGATACAACAGATCCGGGCTGTTGTCCCACCGCGCGCTGCTTTTGGATCGGACCAGACAGCTTGGAAATGGGAGCAGTCGCGACAGTTTTCGACAGCGTCGGCTTATAGGGCGTTGGGCAGTGGTATTGTGACGGGTAATCCTAGGGCATGGTCTTGCATTTGGAAGCTTAGAGTTCCCCAACGCGTTCGAACATTTCTATGGTTGGTGGCTCATGGGAGGATCTTGACGAACATGGAGAGGGGTCGTCGTCATTTGACGACAAATAGCGATTGTAATGTTTGCGATGGAGTGGCGGAAGACTTAGAGCATGTACTACGCTCATGTCCGCGAGCATGGAACCATTGGACTAAGATCATATACCCGAATCGGGTCCATGAGTTTCTTTCCTTGCCTTTTAAGAGTTGGTTTTGGGGTAACATCGCCGGCACGCTGCAGAATTGGTCGCCGGAGCCGGAATGGCCTACTATGTTCGTCGTTGTTATTTGGTTGATTTGGAAGGACCGATGTAGTAGAGTCCTGGGCGACAATGCCGTTGGACCAAGGGATTTGGTGGCGGCTGCAGCTCACATGCGTGATGACTGTGTAGCAGCAGTTTCGGCCTATGCTGCTGGGATCAGCCGCGTTAATGGGAGAGGTGCTGGCTTGGTTCTATGGCAATATCCGGCAAGGGGGAGGTTAAAGGTTAATGCCGATGGATCAATTAGGGGGCCACTACAGGTTGCGGCGATTGGTGGCGCTATCAGGGATGATACGAGGTCTTGGGTATTTAGCTTTGGGCGGTGCATCGGCCGCTGCTCAGTCCTCATGTGCGAGCTTTGGGCGGCATATGAGGCTCTTCGGCATGCATGGGATTATGGTTGCCGCATGGTGGATTTTGAGACGGATAGTTCTACGGTTGCGGATATGTTGAATGGTAGAACGGATACGATTGGTGGGCATAGTTTATTTCACCGGATTATAGATATTATGGGGCGTGATTGGGATCTGACTATAAGATATGTTCCCCGGGTTGCTAATAGGGTTGCGGATAAGATGGCATCGCTAGCGTTTGATTGGTCCTTTAGTGGAAAGACTTGGGTTCGCCCCCCCCCCCCCCCCCCCCCGGAAGTAGCGGGTTTAGTGCTTGAAGATAGGAGTCTGTCGGATTAGCTTTTCTTGTTTGTGTTTCTGTTAATGTTTTGTACGTAACAACACATGTACTCTTTTCCCCCATCTAGGTTTAGGAGGATTTTTAACGAGGCATGTGGCGTTACTCACTCTTATTAATCAAAAAAAAATTCTTCTTCTTCAACTCAAAGATGACAAAGAAACTAAAAAATAGAGAAATAAAGTAAAAATACAAAGGTAATCATTTTTTTCTTCTTTCCAAAAAGCGTAAAAGCGCCGCGACTAGTGCTTTCAAAAAGGCACGCGCCTCTCGGCACCTCCTTGCGCCTCTGGTATCTTGTTGTGCTTTTACAAGCAAAGGTGTTTTTCTTCGCACCTCCATACGCCCAATGCCTTAGGCGTGCTTTTTAAAACTAAGTTTTGTCTGTGAAATCTTTCTCATCCCTTTAAAATTCTTTTTTTTATTTGTTGTTTACCGTCACGTTATATGACATCATTGTCCTTCATTAAAAAAGGGTCATGTACACAAAAAAATGATATGAATTCTATTAACTTTATTAATAATCTACTCTCACAAAAAAGGATGGCAAAATCAACGAATTTTGTGTCGTTTTAAATTGATCTTTTATCTTGGCTTAATGACAACTTTTCCCTTAAACTTTTATAAAAATCATTTTAGCCTTTAAATTCTTCAAATTTTTAATTTTTTTTTGTACCAACTGAAAAGATAACAAGTTCGTTAAACTAACTTCAACTATTTTATCCCTTTTAATGTTGACATTAGTTTTTCCTTTAACGTAAAATAATATTTAAATAATAAACATATTTTAAATAAATAATAATAAAAACAAGTAGCATATAAAAGTATAATTAGCTCATCCACACAAAAAATCATCCAATTAGGCACTCAAACTTATGATTTATATTATTCTTTTTTTCTTTGACCAACGTTAATTGTTATTGAGCTGATGTACTAGTCTACGGAGCTGACATAGTTGTCCACATGTGAATGGTGACACGAAAAAAGGGGAATACTGAATTTTTAGGAAGTTCGTGAAGTTTAATTGATTTTTAAAAAAGTATGAGGGTTTAAACAAAAAAAATTGAGATTTTGAGAAATTAAAATTTTAAAATATAAAAATAAAGCCAGTTATTAAATATTCAGAAAAATATTAAAAATAAAAAACGATATTAAAATTTTCAAAAATTAAGTGAAATTTAGAAATTAAAATATCATAATCTATAAAATGATAAATGATAAATTATTAAAAATCAAATTTTAAAATATTTATAAAGTGCTAAAATTAAAATATAAAAATCTTAAAAATTATATTAAAAATTAATTCACATTATAAACAAATAAAATTTTAAAAAAATACTAAAATAGTAAAAACTCAATTGTTTTCATTTGACAAAGTTTCGACTTTTTCTCAGTAGCTTGAGTCTACTATCACATTTTCTCAAACATATTCTCAATGGAGTTGATTTTGTTAATGAACAAGAAAGATTTACTCCTACAATTTTAAATTGATGGAACTTTATCTATACAAAATTTGTTCTCATTAATATTTAATGGACCTCAAATTTCACTATTTTAGAAGCAATCGATATAGCAAGGTGCCACTAGATTAAGTTTCTACATAACTATTTAGTCAATTATGATATTATTATTATTATTTTATATGAATATATAAATAAATGGTAAACTACACTAGTAGTCACCGAACTTTTAGGGCGCTTTCAATAAGGTCACCGAACTTTTAAAATTTTCATTACAGTCACCCAACTTTTAATTCGCTTTCAATAAGGTCACTGTCGTCAACCACGGTTAAAAAAGCTGACATGCCATGTTAAATTTAAGGGTAAAATACATTGTTAGTCACTAAACTTTTAAGAGGCTTTCAATATGGTCACCGAACTTTTAAAACTTTCATTATCATCACTCAACTTTTAATTCGCTTTCATTACCGTTAAAAAAGTTGATGTGACACGTTAAGTTTAAAAATAAACTTTTTCCCACCCTATTTCATCTCCATGTCTTATTTTCTTCCATCCAAACATGTCTATCTTTTAGATACATTAATATTTTCCTTTGAATTCCTCATTATCTAGTGCATGGCTCAATAAATGTCAGGCCTGAAGCATAAAGGGGATTTTTATGAGCAAAATTTAGTTATTTCTTTATCATTCCATCATCGGATGTCTCCTAATATTTTTCTTGTTCTCACACATGTCGCATGCATGTCTAGATACATTAATATTTTCCTTGATGTGTTACTAGAGAAGTAATGACCTTCACCACAAAATTACAATTTAATTCATATGGAAGAAAGAGACATGTTTGGATGGAAGAAAATAAGAGGAGAGAAAAAATATGGTGAGAAATTATTTATTTTTAAACTTAACGTGTTACATCAACTTTTTTTTAACGGTAATGAAAGCGAATTAAAAGTTGAGTGATAGTAATGAAAGTTTTAAGAGTTCGGTGACCATATTGAAAGCATCTTAAAAGTTCAGTGACTAATAGTGTATTTTAACCTTAAATTTAACATGTCACGTCAGTTTTTTAACGGTGGTTGACGGCAGTGACCTTATTGAAAGCGAATTAAAAGTTGGGTGACTGTAATAAAAAATTTAAAAGTTCGGTGATCTTATTGAAAGCATCCTAAAAGTTCAGTGACTACCAGTGTAGTTTACCCATAAATAAAAATTTAAGTTTTAATGTATTGATTATATATGAAAAATCAAAATATGATATTCAAAATAAGATTCATGAATACCACTTTAGTGTAAAATATATCCCGGCAATTTTAAACTATAGAAAGGAAACTTAAAAGTCTTATATTTTTTTATTTTTTTTATTATATGCATGTCCCTCTTACGGTCCATGTTCGGGGTGCGTGGCTGCCCCTCCCAATAATATCGTCTCCAAAGTTCGAACTCACGTCCTATCCTTGAGAGTGCAGTGTGCCTTACCAATGCACCCAACCCTTGTTGATTAAAACTTAAAAGTCTTTGTTACTATAATGCAAGATTAATTCCACTAAAAACATGTTCAACTGGTAGCACTAGGCTTAAGCCGATGAGATACGGACGCGAACTTTTTTGATAAAAATGTTCAAATTTTTTAATACTTTATTAATATTTTAAACTTTTTATTTTTATAATTTATAACTTTTCATTTTATATTTTGTAATTTACTTAATTTTTTGAATTTTTAATAATACTTCTATTTTTTGTAATTTTAATATTTTCTAAATATTTAATAAATTTTAATTTCTTAAATTCTCATTTTTTATTTACATATTAAAAAATATCAATTGTTACTCTAATACAAAATTAATTTCATTAAAATTAATGTCCAAAGGATAATAGTAGGCTGAAGTTAAAAAGAGACGGACGTGAATTTTTCTAATATGAAAGTGTTCAATTTTTAATACTTTACAAATATTTTACAATTATGATTTTTTAATAATTTATACCCTATCAGTTTATATTTTTCTGATATTTTTATTTTTTTAATTTACTTATTTTTTGGAAATTTAATAGTATTTTTATTTTTAGTAGTTTTTAATATTTATTTTTTTATATTCTAATTTCTGGTTTTTCTTATTTTTTGTTTAAATATTATAAAAATATCAATAAAACTCTCTAACTTCATAAAAATCAATGTTGTCCAACTACCACATCATCCTTCATATGTTGACGGTCACTGAACACAATGGACCCCGCCCCTAGGGTTGTTTAAAAAATTAAATCTTAGCAATCTAATTTGTTTATCTAATGATTTAATTTGAAATTTAGATACCTAATCTATTTTTTAAAATTTTAAATAATTCAGATATAATATCTAAGATGAAACCCCAAATAATTTGATCGAATATGGATCATAATATTTGAAAAAATAATGGGCATTTTGTTGTATTAGATTAATTGCTATCTTAGTGCTTCATGTTTTAACTATAGTCTAGTTTCGCATAATTACTTTATTTCAAGTTCTATTTTTATTCAATTCGATCCCTTAAAATTTTTATTTTTATATAATTATTACATTGTATATTTACCATCATTATAATTATCTTAATATTATGAAACACCAATATTATTTTGGTTAAACTACACAGATAACCACTGAACTATGGGTTTGGTGTCAAAATGACCATTATATTGTTTTTTGCCGCAAATGCACCACACAACTATTTAAATGGTTCTATTTTAGCCACACGCCGTTAAAAAACGAAAAAGTTGACGGAACTATTAAAAAATTGGTATAATTACACATTTGGTCCTCTATATTTATACAATATATCAATTTAGTCATAATTTTAATCTAATAAAATAAAATAATTATTCAATAAGATGGTGACACGTGTCACCCTGATTGGAGTAGGAAAAATAAAAACCAAAGAACTACCATTGGTAGGAATCAAACTTGGGACATTGGGAGTGTAGCACGTGAGTTTGCCATTGAGCCAAGCAAATATTTGTGATAAGCAATACTAATAATAATATATGTGTTATACATATGAAGAAAGAAAAAACAACGAAAATCCAAAATTATAAACGAAAATAACATTTTCAGATTGCACATATTAAAAATCCAAAATTACTGTAAGTTAAATGACTAAATGCATATATGAAAAATTACAAGATCTGAGAAAATAACATTGTAAAATAAGTTAATAAGAATGGATTTATTGAATTGAAACTTATAATTGTCGAAAGTATCCAATATTCACTAATAATTACGATGATGAGAAACGATCTCAGGAAATTAACTATAAACTGTACGGTTAAATACTGAATTAAACGAAAATCCTCAGATTGCACAACGTTTTCTCAGACAATTTGAATCATGCAGGTAATAACAACGAAATGCTTTTCTTCAATCTGAATTGTTAAACATGCGATGATTTCAAATAAGAATCAATCATATAATAACAGGGAATATTCAACGTAGTTTGAAATTATAAACGAAATGGAAGTAATGAGCGGATGAAATGATATAAAGAAATTGAAGAAGAGAATGAACCATAGACTTTGTTAGCTGGGGGAGGAGGAGACTGAGCATCGGCCTGAGACGACGAAGTTTACCATCTTGCTTTCGCTATTTTCTGAATTCTTTGGCAGTTAGCGCCTGGCGGCAGGCAAGAATGCTTTGCTTTTACCTCCCCTGTTTCTTTCTGTAATTATACAGTACTTGTAATTATACAGTACTCGATAATGTAAATGAATTCAAGCCATTGAATGAAATTACTGTACAGGGTGAACAAAGAAGGTAACAAAACATGACAAGAAATTCTGCAGATAACTATTTGGTTTTTTTTCTCTCTCTATATGTATAACACATATATTATTATCAGTACTACATGTCACAAATACATGTTTGGCTTAGTGGCAAACTTGCGTGCTACACTCCTAAGAATCTAGGTTCAATTCCTACTAAGGGTAGTTTTTTTTTCCTACCCAATAAGGTGGTGTGGTGACACATGTCACCATCTTATTGAATAATTAATTTATTTTATTAGATTAAAATTAGGACTAAATTGATATATTGTATAAATATAGTGGACCAAATGTGTAATTATACCAATTTTTTAACAGTCTCCATCAACTTTTTCGTTTTTTTAACGGTGTGTGGCTAAAATAGAATCATTTAAATAGTTGTGTGGTGCATTTGCGACAAAAATAATATAGTGGTTATTTTAACACCAAACCCATAGTTCAGTGGTTATCTGTGTAGTTTACCCTATTATTTTCTCGATAATTAGTATACTTATTATTATTATTATTATTATTATTATTATTATTATTATTACTATTATTATATAATATATTTCTCTATTTATTATGATTATTTTTATTATAATCATTTTCATTATCATATATATTATTATTACTATTATTTTATTTTGTTGTTGTTATTATTATTAGTTTTTTTAAATAAGTTTACTAGTAATTTGAAAAATCGGATATCTAATTTTTCTGGAACTTTATTTTGCATGTTCAAATATCAGATTCAGTTTTTTTTCCAGGTTAGATCTAATCTGATATCCGAAAATTCATAGGCCCTTTGGATAGTAGTAAGTGTTTGATTGAGTCGAACAATAAAATTTCGAGTCAGTTGAGTTGATGAGTCCTATTTTATAACTCAAACTTTATTTGATTTTTTTCCGAGTCGAGTCGAGTTGATGAGTCTTATTTTATAACTCAAACTTTAGTTGTTGTTTTTTTAAGTTGAGTCGAGTTGCTCGAGTTATGTTAAAAGTTAGTTGTAAGTATTTATAATGTTATGATACTAATTAGTTCTAATTTAAGTGACTTTTTATAATCATATAAATAATATACATATATATTTCTTCATATTTTTCTTTTCATATGTGATATACATATATCATGTAGAATTAAGGGACTTAACTGGAACTTGAAAATCGATCCACTAAGTACTATAAATTTCGATTTATTGATGTAACACCCGGGTTTAGGGGTCGGGTGAAAATAATATTTTTTTTATATTATTTTGGGATCGGGTTTATAATTAAAATAATCCTTTACGTTTCGGGTTTCATGAAATGGGACCAAATTGATTTAATTGCAAATTGAAGAGCTTTTTAAAGAATAAGGGGATAGCCATTCATTAATGGCCTTTTGGTAATTTACCCACTTTTTAATTTAAATCCCCCCTTTTCACAAATAAACATTATTCACTCTCTTCTCCACCCATTTCCAACGTGAAACAAGAGTTCTCTTCCCTTCATCACTATTCCATCAAAAAGCTCATCCATTTCAACTCCTTTTTGAAAGGTAACAACGTTTTTGACTTCCTCTCAACTCTCTCTCTTTAAAAGTACCATTTATTTTCATTTTCATTGAAGTTTTGAAATTGGGGTTTTTAAGAGATTTGATTAAAAATGGTGTCTTTGTGTAGCTAAACTTAATATTTTGATTTAGTATGGTTAGTCATGGAATATAGGAGCCATATGGTTCAACATATGTGAATTTTGAATGATTTGGAGTAATTTCCGAAATTGGGTAAAAATGGGATTTTTGGAGGGTTTTGGGTGAGTTTTGGGGGTTGTTTTAGGTGGAAATTGATAGCCCATTGGTAGTACTATGGTTAGGGGTTGATTTGGGATTGTTTGTGGATGCTATGGGTGTTGGAAAGATGGTTTTTGGACATGGTTTAGGGGCTGTCCGAAATTGCTAAAAATGGGGTTTGGTCATGGCTTGCAACATTGTGAATTGTATTTGAATTGTGTTCCGGGTTGGTCTTTTGATGTTGAGCTGATTTGGAATTGTTTGAAATGTGTTTGAGGTTGTTTGGAAGCGGGAATTCGTGTTGGAAAAGCTTCGGGAAGAAATCCGGAAATTTGAGGAAGGTTGCTAGCTTGGCTTGGAGCTTGGATGTTTAGGTGAGTGGTTAAATATTTTCAAAATGGTTTTGAGTATTTGGTTCAAGCATGTGAACCTAGGATGGGCTTGGTAAACCCACCTAGAGTTGGGATTAGAGTGGTAGCCTAATCCCAAGCTTTGATTAGAGACCTTGGTTGCACTTTTTAATGGTTGTATATGCCTCGTATTAAATTGTGATGGTGTCGATTATGTATATGTTGTATACATGTATGTTGGGGCTTGTTTGATGTATTGTTATATGCATGTCGATGATAGATATGATATAGTCATACACATGTGAAAAATGTAATGTGATATGGTTGTTAATGATGTACATGTGGTGTTGACATGTGAAATGATGTTATGAGGTGGTTTCATGATCCGAGGATCATGGTGAGTACATGCTAGGCATGGAAATGTGGTTGTGCATGACGGTAAGTCATGGTAAGTACGTGCTAAGCACGGAAGTGTTATGAATTGATATTATGAATGATTAATGAAATGTGTAGTATTGGCACTAGTATGCTTGGGTACAAATGATCGATCATTAGGATGTTAATGTGTACACATGAGTCAAAAGTCGCGCGTGGCCTTGGTGGCGTTGAGTCACCAAGGAGGAGTACGGGTTCGCCCGAAAATTGTATTTATATTAGTCGGTGATGAGTGGAATCCCATCGACGGGGCGTGAGGATGAGTGGAATCCCCTCCGCGTGAAATGAGGCGTGAGGATGAGTGGAATCCCCTCCGCGTGAACGGTGATGAGTGTAATCCCACCGTCAGGTAATGGTTGAGTTGTTGGATGTGAGTTCCAACGGTTATCCGCGTATTCGAGTCATAGCTAGGTGCCAATACAGATTGTCGTTTATATTACCAATTTGTGGTTAATTTGTGAGCCAATGTGTTTTGGGAGGTGTTGCTAACATGGTTTAATACATGTGTTTTCATATGTTGTGGATTTAAACATGTTGAGCATGACATGATATTGAATATATGCTCATGCATCATCTAATTATGGCTTGTGTAGATCGGAGGTAAGATCATGCATTTTATCTTGGTTGTGGTTCGTGCTTGGACCCTGCATTGTCGAAGGTTTGTTTTATGAGCTTACCCTCACTAAGCTTTTATGCTTACGCTCTCTTTTGTTCGACAATGTAGATCAATGGTTTGTGGGTGGCAAGGGCAAGGAAAGGACTCCAAGTGTTGCTTACGGTTAGCTCAAGTATGATAGTTAAATTTAAAGATTGTAATAGTAAAGCAATGGGATAGGTGTCGTGTTATAATGCTTTTGGAATATATGGTTGTTGTTGTTGATGTTTAGGAGCATGTTAGACTCCTCATATGTGCTTGTTAATTTGGCTTTTATGATGTATGCCTTGCTTGAATTGTTAGCCTATGCCTTAAGAGTTTTACATGTGTTTGAATATGGTATGAATGAATGCATGATATGGATTGTTGCCTTTGTATGATACATGATTAAGCCTTGTTGAAGTATGCTTGTATGGTTGCTATACTCTAGGATGTCTTGCCTTGAAGTGGTTTGGAGTCTTGGGGATGTTTTGAGGCATCCTTGTGCCTCAAAACAGCCCAGAAAAATCTGCAGACATGGGGCGTTTCGGAACGGGTCCCCGTGTTCCGAAATGGCCCTGCGTAAATGACCTGCCGTTTCGAAACGGATGAGGGTCGTTCCGGAACGTTTTCGCCACTGTAATTTTGAGAAATTGGCGAGATGAAGCCGTTCCGAAACGGGCCTTTGACGTTCCGAAACGGTCAAATCTCGTTGACCACGAGATATTGACCGTCAAGGTCGTTCCGATACGGGTCACCCCTGTTTCGGAACGGTCACCTTGTGGTTGACCCAAGCCCGTTGACCAGGTCAGGGCGTTTCGGAACACCCTATAGGTGTTTCGAAACGGCCTGCTGGAATGAAGTAAAATGGACTGTTTTATGTTTGTTTGGTCGGTGAGTGATGCGTTGTTTGTTTCTTCCGCTGCAGTGCTTCACATAGGAACTATAAATGCATCTAGATAAGACTAAAGTCAAAAGAAATTTTCTGGGTCGTTAACCGAGGAGAAGCCTTAACGGGTTTCGCTTCGGTTTTCCCCGTGTGGCCCACTCGGACCGGTCGTCCGACCAGACCGGGACGAGGGGGTTACATTTGTTGGTATCAGAGCCTAAGGTTTCCGAGACCTTGGGCAGATAAGTGAGGTAAGTTTAAGTTTTGAATTGATATGTACGGTGTTTGCTTGCTTTGTAAGTATAATTGCTTGTATGATAAGTATGTTGATTGTTTGTTTAAAAGCATGTTGCTCGTTACCCGTGTATGCTGTGATGTGTGATTGTTTGATTGAGAATGCATGTTGTTTGATCGTATGCATTTGTTTGCTTGTTCAGCGAGTATTCCTTGTTATATGCTTGGTTGAGCATGTATGTGTGCTGATTTGGTTGAACCATGTTTAGTAGAGTCCCATTGCTTCTATTACATCGGAAAAAGGATTTTAAGTGAGGGAAATCATACTTGAGCCACTTGGACCTTTCCTTTGCTAACCCAACTTGTATGTTAAATTGTTGATTGATTTATTGCTTTTAGTAAGTTTAGGGCCAGTGTGAGTGGGCCATGAATCAGTAAGTGGAAGTTGTGGTTTTGAAAATGTGGATGATGTAGAGGAAGTTCTTTGCTATAGTTAGGGGAGTATGGTTGTACTGGAGTTGAGGTACAATTTGTTTGCTCGAGTCCGCGTGCATGTGAGTTGATTCTTGTTAGTGAAGGGACGATTTGACCGATTCTGGTATTAGTTGGTGAAAAGAAGCGAAGACCAATGAATGGGAGTCAGAGTGGTATCTATGTTATAGTAGATAAGCCCTTGGTACAGTTTTGAGTTTGTCTCTTCTGATTGGTTCTGAGTTCGTACTTCCGTATGTTGTTAACAAGCATGCAAGTTTGAATATACATGGCGAAGTGTTAGAGGTAGGCGTGAGTACCTTGGTTCTTTTAGCAAGATCAAGGTAGGGGTCTCGTGTGAGTAATCTGAAATTCAGAAGTGTTAGTTGATGACCGTTGGGGCTCAGCCTATGAATTCGATGCAAGATAGCCGATCAGTATCCGTGAATGGGAACCGATTTGTGTGTTTGGGGCCAGTGTGCGTTTGGGTGGTTTTCCAGCATGGTTGTCTGTGTGTGCCCAGAACTGCGTTTCTGAAGTTTTGAAATGCTCTACGAATAGTCTAGAAGAGTCGGATTTTGTTGAAGAATCAGTCTGAAAACAAGAGGACCGAAGACTATCAGTTGTGTACTTGTGAAGTTACAATTTTTGCAGAATCGTCCGTTTGTGTGAGCGTGCAAAGATTTTGACGTATCTCTGTTGAGATTTTAGACGTGGGGACACATGTGACTAGACCTTTTGGGAGATAGTAGTAATCAGAAAGATGTACAGAAGATGTTTGTTGGTGGTTCAGAGCTACTAGTTTCTAGTAGAGGTGAAGTGATTGTCTTCCTACAGTTTCGATGTGCCCTTTTGACAAGGCTCGACTTGAAGAGTAAATAGTTAGTGTATACGTTAAGACAAAAAAAAGAGTTGACTTGAAGTTACAAGATTTATGTGTGACTGTAGTGGTAGGTGAGAAGGTGAACTTCTTGTTGAATGTTGATCCAGATTTAGAGGTCAAAGATTGATTGAGTTTAGTTGACAGGCTTGCTTAGTAATTGTGATGAATTTGATTTTGAATGAAGACTAGACCGCATAATGTTAGGATAGTTTGTGTTTTCTTTCCCTAGAAGTATTTGGAAGAATTGCCGGTTTACCTCTTGTTAGAGGAGAAGAGTTTGTTATTGAGACCGTCTTCGAGTTTACTCCTGTTTTGATTGCTCCATATCTTATGATTTCCGGAAGAATTGAGAATGTTGAAGAATCAACTTCGAGATTTGTTAGACCTTAGACTCATTAGGCCTAGTGCATCATCTCAGAATTCTACAGTGTAATTGGTGGAGAGGGAAGAGTGACAGTACGAGGATGTATTTAGATTTCAGATAGTTGAAACAAGTGACAGTGAATGATTAAAATCCGTTTCTGAGTGTCGGTGATTAGTTGGTCAGTAGTGTGTGCTTCAGTCTTTCGAAGATTAATTTGAGATCCGTTTACTACCAGTTGAAAGTGAGAAAATTTGAAGTACCGAAGACAACTTTTGAGGCAGGATGTGACCGTTTTGAGTTCCGAGTTATGCTATTTTGTTGGACTAGTGTGTTGGTTACTTTTATAGAGATGTTGAACAGAATATTTTCCTAAGCTTCATGATCAGTTTGTAGTAGTCCTCATAGATGATACACGAGTATATTCAAGTACCGAAGAAGACCATGACAGGCTTTAGAGTTAGTATTGTAGATTCTATTAGAGAATCAGTTGTATGCCAAGTTGAGCCAACGTGAACTCCGAGTTAATGAAGATGTTCTCCTAGGACATGTAGTTCAGCCGAGTGTGTCAGAGAAAATCCCAAGTAGGCAGAAGAAGATGTGAGTTGGAAGAAATCGAAGACTGTGACAGATATCTATAGTTCCTAGGTCTAGCCTTGTTACTCTCAGAGAATTGTAAATAGTGTTTGAAGATAGTTGCTCCAGTGATAGATTGCTGCAGAAGAATGTTCAGCCGTGTGGTTAGATGCGAGACAATGAGCCCTTGAGGAACTGAAAGAGACTTTGAAGAGAGCTTCGACCTTGAATCAACTTATGTCAGAGAAAGAGTTGTGAACCACAGTGATGCATTACATGTAGAGTTAGGTTGTGTGCTTATGCAAGACAGAAGATTGTGGCTTGTTCAGCAAGGTAGTTGAAAGACCGTGAGAAGAGTTATCCGATATGAGACATAGAGTTAATTACAGTTATATTTGCTTCGAAGACTTAGAGACAAAGCTTGTGTAGTAAGAAATGCGCAGTGTACATGTACGTATCATTAGAGCTTGAAATATTTGAAGACTTGGGAATGGTTAGAACTTGAACATCATAAGTGTTAGAAATGCTTGAAGACTGTAATATCAAGAGTGAGTACCATCCGAAGATAGACTCCGTAGTGACCGATGATCCGAGTTGTAATTGTCGTTAGATCAGTAGTTGAGCTACGAGTTGCAATTGCCGAATTCCGTATATCAAATGATAGTGGTTTTGTGGCCGAGTTTCGGGTTGAGGCTACTTGAGTCAGAATATGTGAAAAGGAACAGTTGCAAGACAGATTCTTGGCACCTCACGTGCGAGGCAGAGTAGAAGGAAGACCTTCAGAATACGGTTTCAGAGATGATAGAGTTTTGCATTTCAGAGACAGAATAGTTGTACAGATTGACATAGTGTTTTGAAACGTATTGTTTTGGCCAAAGCACACGGTAGTTCATTTGTATTGTATCTGAGTGGTATGAAGACGTATTGTGGGTTGAAGATGAATACTTCGGGATTGAGATGACGTGTGATGTGGTTCAGTATGAGGGTAAGTGTATACTTTGTCAGCATGTCAAGATTGAACGTCATTTTTCTTCTAGTTTATTACATCCGTGGAAGGTTCTTAATGGAAGTGAGTAATAGCGATTCGAGATTTCAACTAGATTATTTCTGAAGACGTTTGTATATTGTTTGGTTACCTGTTGAAGTCAGATGGCCAGTTAGAGAAAGTTATGAGTCATGTGTTCAAACAGTGTTGTACGAGATAGTGAATCGGGCTAGTATAGTTGTTTATTGGTTGCGGTTACCTCCAGAGTTAGAAAGGGGTTGGTGATATGATTTGTGTATCTATGATTCGGGACTGTGAGTCAGATCTGTTCTGTGCTATGTCTGTAGAAGAGATTGAGTTGAGTTTAGAATTGACATGCCTTGAAAGAACCGTTGAGATCTTAACATCAGATATCTATTGTTGCGTGATAAGTCTATCGGTTGGTTAGTATGTTGTGGTGAGAAAGGAAGTGGGTAAGAGCGGATTTTGTGGAAACTTCTGTCCGATAAATTTCGGGGACGAAATTTCCTTAAGTGGGGGAGAGTTGTAACACCCGGGTTTAGGGGTCGGGTGAAAATAATATTTTTTTTATATTATTTTGGGATCGGGTTTATAATTAAAATAATCCTTTACGTTTCGGGTTTCATGAAATGGGACCAAATTGATTTAATTGCAAATTGAAGAGCTTTTTAAAGAATAAGGGGATAGCCATTCATTAATGGCCTTTTGGTAATTTACCCACTTTTCAATTTAAATCCCCCCTTTTCACAAATAAACACTATTCACTCTCTTCTTCACCCATTTCCAACGTGAAACAAGAGTTCTCTTCCCTTCATCACTATTCCATCAAAAAGCTCATCCATTTCAACTCCTTTTTGAAAGGTAACAACGTTTTTGACTTCCTCTCAACTCTCTCTCTTTAAAAGTACCATTTATTTTCATTTTCATTGAAGTTTTGAAATTGGGGTTTTTAAGAGATTTGATTAAAAATGGTGTCTTTGTGTAGCTAAACTTAATATTTTGATTTAGTATGGTTAGTCATGGAATATAGGAGCCATATGGTTCAACATATGTGAATTTTGAATGATTTGGAGTAATTTCCGAAATTGGGTAAAAATGGGATTTTTGGAGGGTTTTGGGTGAGTTTTGGGGGTTGTTTTAGGTGGAAATTGATAGCCCATTGGTAGTACTATGGTTAGGGGTTGATTTGGGATTGTTTGTGGATGCTATGGGTGTTGGAAAGATGGTTTTTGGACATGGTTTAGGGGCTGTCCGAAATTGCTAAAAATGGGGTTTGGTCATGGCTTGCAACATTGTGAATTGTATTTGAATTGTGTTCCCGGTTGGTCTTTTGATGTTGAGCTGATTTGGAATTGTTTGAAATGTGTTTGAGGTTGTTTGGAAGCGGGAATTCGTGTTGGAAAAGCTTCGGGAAGAAATCCGGAAATTTGAGGAAGGTTGCTAGCTTGGCTTGGAGCTTGGATGTTTAGGTGAGTGGTTAAATATTTTCAAAATGGTTTTGAGTATTTGGTTCAAGCATGTGAACCTAGGATGGGCTTGGTAAACCCACCTAGAGTTGGGATTAGAGTGGTAGCCTAATCCCAAGCTTTGATTAGAGACCTTGGTTGCACTTTTTAATGGTTGTATATGCCTCGTATTAAATTGTGATGGTGTCGATTATGTATATGTTGTATACATGTATGTTGGGGCTTGTTTGATGTATTGTTATATGCATGTCGATGATAGATATGATATAGTCATACACATGTGAAAAATGTAATGTGATATGGTTGTTAATGATGTACATGTGGTGTTGACAGGTGAAATGATGTTATGAGGTGGTTTCATGATCCGAGGATCATGGTGAGTACATGCTAGGCATGGAAATGTGGTTGTGCATGACGGTAAGTCGTGGTAAGTACGTGCTAAGCACGGAAGTGTTATGAATTGATATTATGAATGATTAATGAAATGTGTAGTATTGGCACTAGTATGCTTGGGTACAAATGATCGATCATTAGGATGTTAGTGTGTACACATGAGTCAAAAGTCGCGCGTGGCCTTGGTGGCGTTGAGTCACCAAGGAGGAGTACGGGTTCGCCCGGAAATTGTATTTATATTAGTCGGTGATGAGTGGAATCCCATCGACGGGGCGTGAGGATGAGTGGAATCCCCTCCGCGTGAAATGAGGCGTGAGGATGAGTGGAATCCCCTCCGCGTGAAATGAGGCGTGAGGATGAGTGGAATCCCCTCCGCGTGAACGGTGATGAGTGTAATCCCACCGTCAGGTAATGGTTGAGTTGTTGGATGTGAGTTCCAACGGTTATCCGCGTATTCGAGTCATAGCTAGGTGCCAATACAGATTGTCGTTTATATTACCAATTTGTGGTTAATTTGTGAGCCAATGTGTTTTGGGAGGTGTTGCTAACATGGTTTAATACATGTGTTTTCATATGTTGTGGATTTAAACATGTTGAGCATGACATGATATTGAATATATGCTCATGCATCATCTAATTATGGCTCGTGTAGATCGGAGGTAAGATCATGCATTTTATCTTGGTTGTGGTTCGTGCTTGGACCCTGCATTGTCGAAGGTTTGTTTTATGAGCTTACCCTCACTAAGCTTTTATGCTTACGCTCTCTTTTGTTCGACAATGCAAATCAATGGTTTGTGGGTGGCAAGGGCAAGGAAAGGACTCCAAGTGTTGCTTACGGTTAGCTCAAGTATGATAGTTAAATTTAAAGATTGTAATAGTAAAGCAATGGGATAGGTGTCGTGTTATAATGCTTTTGGAATATATGGTTGTTGTTGTTGATGTTTAGGAGCATGTTAGACTCCTCATATGTGCTTGTTAATTTGGCTTTTATGATGTATGCCTTGCTTGAATTGTTAGCCTATGCCTTAAGAGTTTTACATGTGTTTGAATATGGTATGAATGAATGCATGATATGGATTGTTGCCTTTGTATGATACATGATTAAGCCTTGTTGAAGTATGCTTGTATGGTTGCTATACTCTAGGATGTCTTGCCTTGAAGTGGTTTGGAGTCTTGGGGATGTTTTGAGGCATCCTTGTGCCTCAAAACAGCCCAGAAAAATCTACAGGCAGGGGGCGTTTCAGAACGGGTCCCCGTGTTCCGAAACGGCCCTGCGTAAATGACCTGCCGTTTCGAAACGGATGAGGGTCGTTCCGGAACGTTTTCGCCACTGTAATTTTGAGAAATTGGCGAGATGAAGCCGTTCCGAAACGGGCCTTTGACGTTCCGGAACGGTCAAATCTCGTTGACCACGAGATATTGACCGTCAAGGTCGTTCCGATACGGGTCACCCCTATTTCGGAACGGTCACCTTGTGGTTGACCCAAGCCCGTTGACCAGGTCAGGGCGTTTCGGAACACCCTATAGGTGTTTCGAAACGGCCTGCTGGAATGAAGTAAAATGGACTGTTTTATGTTTGTTTGGTCGGTGAGTGATGCGTTGTTTGTTTCTTCCGCTGCAGTGCTTCACATAGGAACTATAAATGCATCTAGATAAGACTAAAGTCAAAAGAAATTTTCTGGGTCGTTAACCGAGGGGAAGCCTTAACGGGTTTCGCTTCGGTTTTCCCCGTGTGGCCCACTCGAACCGGTCGTCCGACCAGACCGGGACGAGGGGGTTACAATTGAAATTAGGCTAAAGTTCATAAATTGTCACTAAACTATGTATCAAAGTTCATTTTAGTCGCCAAACTTTCAGTTGTTACAAAATGGTCGCTAAATTTTCGATTTTGTTACAAAATGGTCACTAGACTTTACCTTCAAATTATTCAAGTCTCATTTTATAACTCAAACTTTATTACAATTTTTTTTTCGAATCGAGCTTATGAAATTATAATTCATGTCAAGTCGAGCTAAAAAATTCAGCTTTTTCGAGTTGGGTTTTACTCACCACTACGTATGAACGACCACGTTAACATAGTAACAATCAACGTTGATCAAAAGATAAAATTGATGCAATTAGCGAGTTCGATGACTTGATTAGGTGTGTTTTATTACATAAGGCTAAATTGATTATTGACTTAACTCGGAAATAGATGTCCAACTTATACACTTTTTTATGAGATAGGTGCCTAATATTATTTTTTGCTGAAATAGATGCCTAAAGTTTCATCCCGTTAGTGTTTTAAGGTAACACCATTAAAAAAAATCACCACCCAATAATAGATTGACATGTGTCTTTTATTTATTTTTAAAAAATAAACTTAAAATAAATAATATCCCATTATTTTCAAAAATCACAAAGTAGTCTCAAAATTTCTAAAACCCCAAACCTTAATCCCAAACTTGACGTCACTATCGTCGTCGATAGCCTCGCCGAACCCCGCCGTCGTCGTCGTCTGAGGCCACTACCCACTTCCCTTAACCACCCATCGCCGGTAACTGACGAGAGGGATGTCAATCGAAAGTCGAACGACGAACATGAAAGGCTCTAGTTGTTCGATGTTCGATTGGAACGCCTCTTGCCGGTTACTAGCTATGGGTAGTTGGGAAAAAATAAGCGGTGGCCTCAGGCGACAGCGAGATTCGATAAGACTATCGACGACGGTAATAACGTCAATTTTGAAATTTTGAGGTTTGGGTTTTAGGGATTCAATACTTTATTTTTTGAGATTTTTAAGGCTTTTGTGATTTTTTAAAAATATTTTTTTTTAATTTTTTATAAAAATAAAAAAATAAAGACACATGTTAAATTCTGAGTGGGTGATGATTTTTTTAACGATGTTACCTTAAAATACTATCAGAATAAAATTTTAGGCACATATTTCAGCAAAAAAAAAAAACATTAGATGCATATTCCTGAGTTAAGCCTTGATTATTTAGGGCTAATTCGAAGAAAAAATTGCCCTAAGAAACTGAAATAAAATGAAGAGAAGGGTATTAAGGTAAATCTGAAAACTGCTAAAGATACCGAGAGATTTGATATTCACAATTAAGAAAGGAAGGGGGAATAGGGGGAATATAATAATAGCCAGGTGAAGCACACAAATAGTATACAAGCATACGTTCCTCTTCTCATATGACAGATTACAAAGACTTTGCCTTTTGCTTCGCTCTGATTATTTTCCTTTCCCCTGTTTACGCCCTCAGAAGCAGCAACTCCACCACCCTTTCTTTAAAAATGGTGGCTTCTTTACTCAAAAATTAACATAAAATGCAAACAAACAGGAGGTGGTATGTGTGGGCAGAGATGCATGACTCATGAGAGCCTGAGCCACCACCAACTTCTGATAAACAAAAACTCTTTCTTTCTTCTTTCTTCTTTCTCCCTTTGCTCTTCATTTCAATCACCATCTTCCTTCTGTCCCTTAAACAACAGACTTTATATAATATATATATACCTTTTACCAGATTTTATTGTCATTTGTCAACCTTAAAAAGCCTGTCTTTCTTCTCTCGGTTTCTACGCGGACTCAACCTTTTCCCCTCTTTATCAGGTATCAAACAAATGATAAAAACAATGACTTGTCTTTTTTTTTGTTGTTTATCTTCTTTGTAATGGGTGGCTTCTGCGTTTCCTGGTCCTGGAGTTATGGAATATGGCCATTTTTGCTTTGATGGGTTTCTGGGTTTTGTTTTCCTTCTTCTCTTTGATGATTTTTTTCTCGTATTTTGGGGTTTGGGTTCTGTGCTTTATTGTTTTTCCACTGCCTCTGCTTCCATGAGAGGTGGTAGGTTGGTGGGTTGACTTATTTCGGGGAAATCATTGGGATCTTTATTAGGCAAACTCATTGTACAGCTAATTCGTTAGTCTCCCATGATTAAAGTTTTGGCTTTATTTTACTGTATGTAAATTATGATGAATTTAGTTTATATAAAAGCCTTTGTGTCACCTTGTCCCCTTATCCGGTGCCTGTTGAACTTTTAGAAGTGAATACTATTCCCCTGAATTTTGGGTTACTAAAAACGATTACTTGTGTTTTACATTAATGTACGATAACAAAAAGCTTGTTAACATCCGGGGATTTCACCTGGTAATTCCATTTTCCTTGAATTTCTTTGCTCAAATGGCCTATTTGCGTCATGATAATTGTGTTAACTCGTAGTTTTAATGGCTTTCAGTGTAAATGTTGACCTTTTATAGTTTGCTCATCCATATGTGATATCTTGCTTATTTAGCTTATGAAACTTGTTGCTATCTCTGTTAGCCATCTATTTTAATCTGCCATTGTATATTTTTCTTTAAAGTTTGTCATTTCCAAATTGTTTATTCTACAAACAGACACAGTGATAAATGCAAAGGGCGATCAATAAAGCATTGTTCACTGTTTAAAGCATCCCTACATGGTGAGCTTACGTAGACGCAAGCTCATGGGACTCAGTTCTGGTAAATTTTGGTTGAGATGTACTTTAAATTGCATAACTTAATTGCTTCTATTGATAGCCATTAGTAGGGAAATCCTCTATATAATTATTATGTAAAATGTGTCCTTCAATTCTTTGCCTTTCTGTTTTCCAGGTCAGTTTGTTTGATCAAATTACGAGTTAGATATAATGTAATTAAACAGGTTCTAAGTTATGCTGAATAATGCCATCATGGAATTCTATGGCCTTTTGCAGGGAGGAGTTCCTTTCTGACTCCACTTGCTAGAGTTTTTGATAATGGACATACACCTGAAAGTTCAAGTCAGAATGCAAAATCAGTCAGTGTGCATTCCTTACCTGTAGATTTCATCAACCAAATGAATGGAGTAAGAATTGACTAACCAGTTTATCTGAGATAGTAATAAATGGTTTATTTTTCCCCTTTTAAACCTCTGCTAATCTTAAACCGGTCTTTTAACTTAGTTTTGTCCAATGTCCATAATTATATATTTACTGGTGAGTGAATCATTTTATCCACCTTTGTTCCCAAAAATTGGGGAAAAAGAAGAACTTCTCCTCCGTTATGGTGGATCATCTTTATCTCCATATTATAGGAAGGAGTTATAACAATAATGCAAACATGATAGAGTACCTTTTTAATTGATAATTGCTGGCAGAGATTGCATTTTGTCTCCATAATTGTTTTGCTGACTGTATTTGCATGGTAGCCAGTCAGAATTGCATCCTTTCATGTGATTGGCCAATGTTCATGGTTGGTGTAGAAGTTATAGTTGAACGAATATCCAACCATCTGTTGTTAAATGTCTAGCTATGTTATTTGGAATGATTGAAAATGTAGATCACTGTATATGCTACGTGTTCACTCCATTTAAATGAGCTAGATATGAATCATTGAATAGAAAGAATTATGTGTTAAGTCATTATTGATAGAACATGTTAAGAGTCCATCCTAAAACTGGTTGGTAGTAGATGTAGGATAACACCACTTAATAGAACATATGCAAATAGTAATGGTAGGATCTTTTCTTTAATGTCTTCCAAGTATATGTTCCTAAGGATTCCTTAGTTCCTTGTCAATATGGAGGAATGAAAGGGATATGATGAATCCTTTAATTGTTGACACTTGGTCAGCCATTGCATTCTCAGGCAGCCACCGGCTGCCTATACTCTTGATTTAGAATTTTTCACTTGTAAGGTAAAAAGAAGCTGTCTGCATTTCAGAATTTGTTGTGCTGTTTGTGTTCCCTTTTCGGTTCTGGATTTTAGTTCATATCATTGTGATAGTTTTAGTGATTTCAACTCACATCATCAACTGGAAGTTCATTATAATTTTTTAAAACAATTAAGGCTCTTAATGTCATCATTTCATTTAAAAAGAATTAACAATTTACATGTAACTGTTTATTGCTGTTTCTCAGAAAAACATTGCTAAGGTTGACTCTGCATCACCGAAAGTTTCTGATTCTGTTTCATCAAAAGAGCATCAGAATCAACCTTTTACAGGTTTGCATCTTTGGAACATGTGGTCCATATGTTTTTTAATGATGATAGAGCTGGAAAACTTTTACTTGTTTATGGTTTTTGTGTTGATCTAAACAAGGAAGAGGAAAACAATGGATCTCAGAATCAGATGCTGGGAGCCATTTTAGTTTTTCTACATTTTGAGTGATGTCCATGTACAATGTTAGTATTTGTAGGGCAACCAATCAAACGCAGGAAGCGACACAGGAGGAAGCACCTTCAAAACCAAGAACCGTGTCCAATGAGGGGTGTATACCTCAAGAATATGAAATGGCAGGCTGCAATAAAAGTTGACAAGAAACAGATTCACTTAGGAACTGTTGGTTCCCAAGAAGAAGCTGCACGTTTATATGACAGGTAATAAGCTGGCTTTTATCTTGCTTGTAGTGATTGCTACTACAATTTTCAGACACTTGTCTAGCATTTTTACTTGTTTTCTGTTTCCTTCTAAAGTTCCCATTGGTTTTATTTTTTTTATTATGTCATCTACTATAAGTAAACAAAGCTAGATTCTATCATTTTTGTATGTGCTAAGATGGTTTCCTGGTGGCCATTGTTTTTGGTAATGTAACTTAGTTGTTATTTTGATGGATAGATTAAATGATTTCGAAACTCATTGGTAGATATTTTTCTCTGTAGAGCTGCATTCATGTGTGGAAGGGAGCCGAACTTTGATCTTTCCGAGGAGGAAAAGCAAGAGCTTAGGAAGTTCAAGTGGGATGAGTTTTTGGCATATACTCGCCGTTCAATTAAAAATAAAAGTAACCCTTCTCTCTGTGGATTCTATCCTTATTAACCAAACTGTTAACATTTGAATGTTCAATAGTTTGTTTCAACTACGATTACAGAACACAAGAGAAGGCTCGAGGTCGAAGCACGGAAACTATCCGAGTCTGCAATAGAGAAAGGTGAGTGGGACACCAAAAAAGGAGTCAACAATAGCTTCTCAGCTTCAGAAGAGATGGGACCAGACTCTTCCGCCTCATGAAAACCATGGTTCTGAGAGTGAGGCTGAATAATCTGGTTTGAGCAATTAAATTTTAGTTGCAGGGTCTCTATTAGGGCCAAGTAATACTATTTTGATCTCATTATCTACGGGTAATCAGATATCTATTGGGTTTTATTAACACAAATAGTAAGTGGTAAATATTAGTAGTTTCATGATCATGATTCACCATTGTTAGACGGATGAAAGGCATTGCAAATGCAAAGCTATATATAGTGCATTATTTTGCTGCTAGCCGAAGCTGAACCCTGAATTTGTTTAGAGGTCATTGTTGCTGTCAATGTAGTGCAAAATTGCAGAATGATTGGCTTCCAAGAAGCATTAATCCTACTTAAGTTAAGCCTATCTCTATTGTTTGATCTGCCATTAATGGTGGAGGCATGCTTGAGTGGCCCTGTTTATGAAATGTTTGTGTTAACGAAACTACACTTGATCAAAGGTATGCTGATTTGAATTATAATTGTAATAGTAGAAATAATTTTTATTTTTTATTGGAACAATTTCCTCAACTATGAAGAAACGGGGGAAGCACTGTTCATTCATCTCCTACATGGATGTTTGAATGATTAGTGATGGACAACAAAATATTGTTGTTTTTGCGTGTGTATGGATCTGATTCTTTCTAGTTTAATTAGAATTTCAGTGTGAAGAAGTATTGGGAAATTTTGGGAGAGAAATGTCAAACTTGGTGTGGAACCTATGTTATGTATGCTTGGAATTGGTTTGAGGTTTTTCTACTGTGACAGATGGCCAGATTCTCTGATGCTCATGCCGGACTCAAGGAATTGGGAATTTTAGAGATTTTTTTTTATTTATAATTAAGTATTAATTAATAAATTTATCATGTCATAATACAAATAATAATAAAATAATTCAGGAGAAAATTCATTGAAATAAATCTAAGTTTATAATGTCAGGGTTATTTCTCCATGTCCAACTAAGACTGCCTGCAACTGTTTAAGCTATAATAGTTGCCAACTTTATCTGCTGAAAATTCAGCTCAAAAGCTAGCAAAATTGTAATAAGTCTCGATAACAATGAAGCTGATGAATTGAATCGTCCACTAAAACATAGTCTTAAAACTGCACAAACATATCAGAAATTCCAAAATTAGCTCCACCGACACCCACCAGTTGAATGGATCATCTTTCCTACCAGCGCAGTTTCTATTATCCCTCAAGTCAAAATATACATACTCTCAAACACTAAATAACGGTATCCAGAAAATAGCACAGCAACATATCAGACAATATAACCCCACACACAGGGGAATGAAAGATCATAGAACAGTAAAAACTCACGTTACTCGTTATTCAAGTGGCCGATGGAAGGAATACCCTAATTAGTTCTCTCACAGTGACTCTTTTCCTGCAGGTTGGGCATTTCGCCTGAACAGCTATTGCAGCTTTAATGCATGCCTTGCAGAATATATGCCCACATCTTGTCGACATCTCTTCCGTTAACGGCCCCATGCAAATTGGACAATTGAAGGTCGGTTCCTTTGGAGGCGGCTGTGGCTTTATAATTTCCTCAACCTGCCAATAAAATAGTTAGCAAGACTAAAGCATTCATAAATTTAGTAAAAAACAGAAAATAATTAGATCCGATGACCAGCCAAATATGCACATTTCTTCGATAACGTTTTACATTACACATTTTGAGCAAAGCACCAAGAGAAAGAGTTCTTACCACCGACTGTGTTGGGCATTCCAAATTGATAACACTTGAACTCGGAGGAAGTCTTCGAAGCCTATTCTGATTATAATGAGTTGAACCCCAGCCTGGGAGGGGAGGGACGTGAGCTGCACCGACTAGAAACACAGTAATATAGCGTTTTAACCACAAAGACTAAATTAAGTAAATAAAGAACCTAGGCAATCACATGAGTAAAACAAAGGGTTAGATTGGGCTAGAAAGTTGAAAAGCAATAACATCAACCTTAGTATATCCTAGTCAATCCCTCACACACCACAAACCCTGAATAAGGGTAAACAGCTATGTTAGAAACCAAAGCATTGTACTTTAATTAACAAAAATCTCTTGTTATTAAGCATGGACCTTATAAGAGTATGGTTGGCAATGCTCAGCATACAGCAAAAGGCTGAATAGATCTTCTAAGAAAATATAGGCATAAAAAAGCAAAGTAATAATAGTAGTTCCTGTTATATTTCCATTTTAGTGCAATTCACTTGAGCTGCATAAAGCATTTGATTCATCAGCATATTTTAATCAATTGCAAATATAACCTAGATTTCCACTCGGATCATGTTGTGTTTGGTTAAGTGGATTCTGATTGTTGTGCTTCTAATTTGTCTTCTTTCAAATATGAAAAAATGAACTGCAATTCCTAATGTTCAACAACTTAAGAGGCAGGCTAATTTGTCCCAAGGATCCTGAACCTCACAAAAACTATCAAAGCACCTAAGTCAATACACGGGTTGAAACCCACAGGACATCTACCTTAAAATTCGGTCGTTAATGGAGCTTCAACAATGTTATTAACAAGGAATCTTTTGACTCACGAAGATAAATAGAATGAGTTTACAAGGTAGTGCATCAAAAAAGCTTCTGCTCTGCAATGTGCATATGACAATGCAGGTAGCACATTAGGTCAAACAATATACTATAAACAGCATTCCATGTATATTTAACTACCTGAATCTACATCAACAACAGTCCTTCCACGGCTCCTCCTTGAATTATTCTGAGCCTGGTATAAAATACCAATAAGTTAATAACAATCCACATGATGAAAATGATCCATAAAGATAGATTTCATGTAATCTTTAAGTGAAAACGAAGCATACCTCTGCGAAAGCTCTAGCCGAAGATTCAATTACATCATCATCATCAATAGCCTCAACATCAATAGTTGCAGGTGGTCCAAGATGTACGGATTGGCTAGTTTGTTCCTCATACCCAGCCTGTTGGGAAGTACCCTCATGTTCTCTGATTTCACTGGGTGGAACATTCAGATCGAGCACAGCCTTTCTCCGTCGATACCCTCTAAGAGAAGGCCCCCTCCTTTCAAGCGTGCTCATGTTCAGCTTATGATTTTCAAAGATTGCAGCTTCAACAAAACCTAAAAATGCTAAAATACAACTTCCTCAGGTACATTCACAATAGTTAATGTATCATGTTTTCACTAAAAGCAAACAATTCCTTTACTCGATTTAAGTGCTTAAAAACCATTGGCTTCATTAGGATAATGGCAATGAAAACTCTAAGATACTCACTAATTACATTTACACAAAAAGTTCAATCTGAAATCAAACAAACCTTGTGATTTAGAGCTTTAAAATAACAGAATCCAAAGACAGACACTTTATTGTATGATATAAAACAGGGACACTGGAATAGTAATTAGAATAACATCTTAGCATAAAAATAAGATCTTTTTCACAAAATTTGCTTCCTAGAAAGTAAAATCAGCAACAAAGGTGTTATCACCATATTCCAGTTCGATTCAGCATGTAAAAAAAATCATAGTAAAAGACAGAACAATCACTTAACATAAAATAACAAGAGGGCATAATTTTAATCAAAATTCAAACTTTAACCACTAGAAACATTAAAAAAAAGAAAGAAAACAACAAGAAAAAAGAAACCCAAATCTTAACAAAGGAAGATCAATTAGATACCAACATACACACAAAAAAAAGAATTGGTAAGTCAGAAGAGAATGGGAGATCAAATATCATACCTTGAACCGAATCGAGAAATCAAGAATGTTTCTCAAAGGAAAGAAAAGAAAAGGGGAATTGATATGGGCGAAGCGGAGAATCCTGGTGAAATTATAACGTCTAGGGTTTTGAAATTAGGGAAGAGATTTTCAACAGTAATAAGAAGTTGCGCGGTGGGTGAGAGGCTGTGAGCTTGAAGGGTGTCCACATGGCCCTATTCTTTTTACGTATTCGCATCCAGCGCTCACAAATCTTTTGCGAAGCGCGTTCGCTTGTCTATCTTTTTCGGTCCCTCATAATTAACCTCTCTTTCGTATTAGTGGTGAGATTAAAAATTACACTAGTGACTCATGAGATTAATTACCCTAATAGGCAGATTGATTACTATAATAGGCAGATTATGCATTAGATTACAAATAATACAAAATATTATTTTTTGATAAATTTTAATTTTTTTTTTTGACTTGAAAGAGAGTAAAACAATTATGGGCAATTGGAACTGCCAAACATAAGACTATCTTGCTCAATGAGTCTAGCAATCGAGGGCGGCGGGTCTTCAAGGAGGATCAAGTCATCAGACGAGCAGTCCGCCAACTTGGCGAGTCCATCGACTGGCCGATTGGCATCCCGGGGGATCCAGACAACCTCTACGAACCAAGCACGACAACAAAGCTTGCGGATTGCCCGCACCAAAGAGAGAGGAGAGTTCCCGGCAGCAACATCTGAAACAAGCGCAACCGCTTGCTTGCAATCAGATTGCACTTCCAGCATTTCATAACCATGTTCCCAAGCTTGGAGAAGGCCGATATACATTGCCCAAAGCTCCGTCTGCAGGACGCTTGCTGAGCCGACGTGTTTATAAAACCCCCATAACCAGTTGCCATTAGAATCGCGAAGGAGACCTCCAATAGTGCAGTGCTTCGTCGAAGGAGAAATGGAGCCATCCACATTAAGGCAGACCCCTCCATGGATCGGGGGATGCCATACTACGGACCTACTATGGTGCAGCACAGCAGGATGCGTTGCTTGCGAATTGCCGTAGCACTTCGCCCAAGCTATCGAGCGACAGAGAATTACCGCGACTGGGACATCAGCGTTATTGAACACAACGTCATTCCGATTCTTCCAAATCTGCCATAGTGTAGAAGCAAAAAGAACAGGCCAATGCACCATAGTTTGTGTATCGACGAGCCTGCTAGACAAGTTGCTGCAAAGCCAAGACTCAACCGGCATGGTGAAGAACGTGTCGCGCAGGGTTGCTGGTATCACTCTTTTCCAGACTTCCGTGGCTGCAGGACAATCTCGCAGTGTATGGCAATTAGATTCCTGGGGGTGTGCACACAGCGGGCAAGCCGAGTCATCGGTAAGACGTCGTTGGCATCGCACAGAGTTGGTCAAAAGCTTTTGCCGAAACACGAGCCAACAGAAAATTCGTACCCTTTGCGGCACAGGGCACTGCCAAAACAATTTCCAAACCGGTGATTCGATATCCCATGTCGGTTCCTGCAAATGTTTATAGGCCGAGCTAATGCTGAACTTTTGCGAAGTGCTCCACCGCCATACACAAGTATCAGTGCAGTCAAGAAGGTCCGGGCATTTGATACCTTTAATATGCTCAAGCACATCAGATGGAAAAATGGAGGAGAGGAGGGAAAAATTCCACATACCATTCTCATTGACAAGCTCATTAACGGTGAGGTGATCGAAATCCTCAGTAGGACGCAGGGCAAAAGGCCGAAGAGGACCTATTTCCGGGATCCATGCATCATCAAGGAAGCGGGTCGACTGACCGTTCCCGAGGGACCATGCAACACCCGAACGGATAGCTTCCCAGTGAGCGGCAATGGCCCTCCATAGAGGAGTAGCAACCCCACATTGTATCGACGATGGGCAAATATCTACCACCCTGTACTTTTGACGAAGTAAAGACACCCAAAGAGCAGTTGGTTTCGAGATAAAATTGAAGCCAATCTTATGAACAAAAGCAACATTATAATCAAACATACTGCGAAAGCCAAGGCCACCATTAGCCATAGGTTGCCGGATAGCTTCCCAATTTACCAGAGGGATTTTACGATCAGTGCTCGAGCTACCCCAGACAAATTGGCGAACAATTCTCTCAATGTGATCACACACACCTTTGGGAAGGAGCGTAGATTGCATGAAATAGACCGGAATTGCCGACAAAACAGATTTGGCCAAGGTTACCCTTCCCGCCAAAGAAAGAGTTTTAGCAATCCATCCACTAAGGCGAGCCTGAAGCTTGTCAATGATGAAACTGTAATCATCACGGGAAACTCGCTTGTGAATAACCGGAACTCCAAGATAGCGCCCAAGGCAATCCACTTCCTCAAAGCCGAGAGCAGTAGTAATCGAATTCCTGATGTGGGAATCTGTGTTCGGTGAGAACCAAACTTGAGTCTTCCGCTTGCTTACTTTGTGTCCAGAGGAAGCACCAAAATCAGACAAAATTTTGTCAATTACCTGAGCATTGGCCATATCAGCTTTGGCATAGAGAATTAGATCGTCCGCGAAGAAGAGATGGGACAAAGGCGTGCCATTGCGAATGAAGCGAAAAAGGGTCCAGCTCCCATCCGCAACTGTCGTGTCGATAAGATGGCCCAGGCGTTCCATAGTGATGACAAATAAGTACGGCGAGATTGGATCCCCTTGGCGAATGCCTCTCTGGGGGGTAAAGACCGGAGATAAAGAGCCATTCCATTGTACCTGGAAAGACGACGAAGTGATGGACTCCATAATGATACGGATAAGAGGTCTCGAGATGGATGCTTCTTCAAGAGAGTCCTGAATGAAATCCCAACGGAGCTTATCAAAAGCCTTTTCGAGGTCCACTATGATCGCCATCCAGCCAGCTTTTGTTTTCTTCAAGCGCATAGAGTGGATTGCCTCTTGATTAATAATAATGTTATCTGTTAGTGTTCGCCCTTTGATAAAACTAGTTTGGTTCTCCCGAATCAAGCATGGGAAGATAGGTTGGAGCCGTTTGACAATGACCTTAGAGAGAAGCTTGTAAAGGACCGTGCAGAGGCTAATAGGGCGGAAGTCAGCGAAAGTTTCCGGCGCTTCTTTTTTGGGAATGAGCACTAAGATAGTGCGGTTCATTTCAGGGTCAAGAGAGCCACCATTGAAAACACCTTGTATAATACTGCAAATATAAGAACCAACTGTGTCCCAATGTTTCTGAAAGAAATGTGCATGTAGACCATCCCAACCAGGCGATTTGAGAGGAGCCATATCCATTAATGCTGCATGTATTTCAGTGTGCGATGGAGCATCAGATATACCATGAAGAGAAGCCGATGGTATATCCGGATATGAAGCAGTAGAAACAAAAGGCCGAAAACCAGTAGATTCGACTGCAAAAAGGGATTGAAAGTATTCATTCGCCGCCACCCTTAGCCGATCATTGTCTGAACACCACTCATTATTGGACAATTTCAAAGAATTAATTCTCTTTTTCTGACGCCGGATAATGGCCTTGCGATGGAAATACTTAGTGTTTCGATCTCCATCTTGGACCCAATTGGTGCATGATTTTTGCCGCCATAGAAGTTCCTCCTGATCAAGGATCCCTTCTAATTCCTGGAGCAGCTCGGATTCCAGTAAAATTAGGAATTTAGAAGAACGTTGACAAAGGAACTTCTGAATTCCTCGTAGGCGAGCCATAAGAGTTCTTTTCTTTCGCCCAATGTAACCAAACACTGTATGATTCCATGTATCAGCCGCGTGAGTGAAGCTTTTAATAGTTTCTGATAAAGACTCCGAGGGATGCCAGTTATCATACACCATTCTTGCAAAATCCTCGTGAGAATTCCAACTTGAGAAATACTTGAAAGGTGGTGGAACTGGAAAGGAGGAGGAGTTACCCACATGAAGCGATATAGGCCTATGATCGGATCTCATGCGGAGTAAGTGTGACACCACAGAATCAGGAAAAGCCTCGTCCCATAAGTCATTACAAAGAAATCTGTCAAGTCTTGCATGAGCCATGCGACAAGACCAAGTAAATTCAGGCCCGGAAAAACCCATATCACGAAGACCATTAGAGAACACAAAAGATTGAAACTCCCTGCAGGGTATAGAAGAAGAGGCACAACCACGCCGATCAGAATCAAAAAGGGTTGCATTAAAGTCACCGCAGATAACCCATGGTGAGCGGATAGAAGCAGCTAGACCATGCAGATAATGCCAGAGAGCCCGACGCTTCGTAGGGTTAGGGCTACCATAGACAGCAGACAGTAAAAAAGAAGAACCCGAATTCCTGTGTAAGACACGACAATGAATAAATTGGAAGAGGTTGGAGAGGACCTCAATGTGGCGAGAATCAAACCAACAAACCCAGATACCCCCAGCGAAACCTTTAGCTTCAACCCTATGAGAATTAGGCAAACCAAGCTTCAAAATAACCGTATCAGCCTTGGAACCAGAAATCTTTGGTTCCATCAGAATAACGATATCAGGTCGAACATCACGCATATACTCCTTTGCAGTCGAAATAAATTTTGGGTTTGCACAACCCTGAACATTCCAACAAATGCACTTAAAATTCATAATAAAAAATGTAGAGTTGAAGGGAGAAGCAAACATTACTGGGACGAAACCATTTGATGGTCTCCAGTGGGAACTACACCTGGTGCAACACTGCCATTGACGATAGGATTACTTGGGGACGGGCACGGCATAGGTGGGTTCGGTGGGCGGGCTTTGATATCCCCCGCACTCTCCGCTGCCGGCAATGATGAATCAACGGCCATGGATTGAACATTAGGGTTATCGTTTTCGTCCATAACAACCACAACATGCCTGGACGCGTCAAGACCAGGCGTTGCATTCCTTTTCGAGCTAGAAGCCTTATTGGAGCCTTTATGGCCAATAGGGTAGTCCGCAAGGGTGGAGGTCAACGGCTTGCGAGTGTGAGCTACCTTATGAGGTTTAGAAACAACTTGTAGCTTGCCTTTGGACCTGACATCTGTCTTCAACGAGGACCGAGCTGGTTGGGGCACTGTAGGGGTCGGTTGGGGCACAGCCGAGGTCGGTTAGGATGTTGCAGCGCCTGATTGTGGTACAACAGGAGAGTCCATGATCGTGAGGGGTGCAGTCGGAGGGTTCGCATCAAGATCTTCATATATGGGATTGTATCTGGATCCCGTCATTCCACGGGGGGTGGTCAAAGACGACGGTGACGGTGGAGGAACTGATTTCTTTGGCGCCCTACGTTGCCGACGCTCCACCAACATCCATGGGCCAAATAAAGCAGAACCCGGGGTATCCGCGACTTGCTGTGGTTGAGCAGATTGATCAGCAGTAGTGGCAGCGGCCTGTAGCAGCAGCGTTCTGTGCATGGGCAGATTGATCAGCAGAAGCCTGCTGGTTGGCATCGTGCATAGAGGATGTGTCTGGAGGGGGTTGCGGAGGTTTTAGGTCCGGGCATAAAAGGTGCGAGTGGCCATACTTCCCACAATGGAAACAAATAGATGGGAGGGACTCATATTCGATCAATTGGATATCCCCATTGATAACAATCTTCGAGATGAGAGGCTTACCAAGATCGACCGACACTGCCATACGATCAAATCTGCCACGGCTTCCGCATTCAGTTTTATAGTCAATCCGATACACAGAACCAATGCATTCTCCGATTGCCGTGATCAAACTCTTCTTATAGAGCATAGCCGGCAGCCCTGGAAGGCGGATCCAAACAAACTACTTCGTCGGAAAAGGCTTGGAGGAGTCGAAGTCAATCGTCCATGGTTCCACTGTCAAATAATGGCCAAAGATGACCCAAGGACCATCCGCTATCGCCGAAAGGTAATCCGTATGGTTGCGGAACGTGGCAAGGTAATAGTCATTATCAATATCCATCAATTTGATAGGCTGAGTCGGTTTCCAAAGATCTTGGATTTTGGTTTTGAGAGTATTATAACCAATGCGACGACCCAATAACTTGAGAACAAGTGTTCTGTCAAAACTCTTGGCTGCTAGGGTTTGGATACGTTCTGAAAAATCGATTGAAATAAGGCCATTATCAACACCCCGGTGGACATCGCCATCAAGGAGTTCGATGTCATCGCCGTCCATATCACCATCGTCATTGGAGGAGCACTTACTGTCAAGCATGAGAGAATCCTTATAGGAAACTGGGGTCCTGGCGCGGGGAGAAACAGTGCTTGTGGTGTCTGTGGTAGACGACCCGCCCTTATCAGGTGGGTCATCGTCTTGGCGGCGTGGCTTCTTTAGGGATGGGGGTTCGTCGGGGCTGACGGCGGCGGTTGGGGCGGAGGGGTTAACGGGAGGGTTCATTAGGGTTGACTTCATGATCCTGTAATTATTTTGATAAATTTTAATTCTAATCCTAGATAGAGGGAGAGGAAAGGAGACTCTAAGGGAAGAAAGTGGATGTTCTTGGTGGGTCTAGAACCCATGACCTAAGAAAATATGAGGAAACAAATATGAACAGTTTGGTCAATCGGCCAAATATGCTTACTCAAAATATTAATTTATTTTCTTACTATAAAATTGTTGAAAGTATATTAAACTATACATTTATTAATAAAACATGTTTCATGGTTAGGGATGGGCATGAGTCGAGTTTTTGGCCCACCCGAATCCGACCCGAAAATAAATATCCTAAATTCGAACCCGATTCGGCGTAAATACATTCTTTAGAAAAATTGACTGGATTGGACTCGGAAATAAATACCCTAAACTCGACCCGACCTATAGAAAAAATTAATTTGAAGGAGTTAATTATAAAATAATAGTTTTATGGGACTTAATATTTAAAAAATAATTATATGACTAAATTGTAAATAAAAATTCAATTTTAAAGGCCTAATTATTAAAAAAAATATAAAGATGGGTATTATTATAAATATCCCTAAAAAATTTAAGAGAAATTACACAATTATTATTATTATATTTTCCGCCCTAGACACAAACTCGAATCCGACCCGACCCGACCGGGTAAAATGTCAATCCCTGAACTTTAGGGGCGTACCTATTTTGACCATCGAACTATCGAACTCGTCAATCAGACCACTAAACTTATTAAATTGATCTATTTTGACCACCGTCGTTAAAAAACTAACGGAGTGGTGACGCGACAGTTAACGAAAATTTGTAACCAAGTGGTAACAGGAAAATTAAAGAGAAATGATGAGTTTGGCGTGGATTGAACCTATAACCTCCATGTTAGAAACTCCGTGTTTGTCACTACTCCAACCCATCTTTAGTGTAATATATATATAACAGTAAATGTTACGGGATAAAAAAGTAAAAATGATTGAAAGGAGATTCGAACTTAGATCACCTAGGATGTGTATAATCACATAAACATTCAATTTAATTTAAATCTGAAAATTCTTAAATATTCGATTTTAAAAAATATTCGATTTAAAATATTTGATTTTTTTTCTTTTTCATATTTAATTTAAATTACATCGAATATTTTTTTAAAATCGAATATTTTTATTAAATATTCAAATATTTTAAATCGAATTTCTTTTCTTTTAAATTGAATATTTTTAAAATCGATTATTTAAATTAAATCCAGTATTTTAAATTGAATATATTTTAAAATCAAGTATTTAAATTAAATCAAGTATTTTAAATCGAATATTTTTTTTAAAATCGAGTATTTAAATTAAACCAAGTATTTTAAATCGAATATTTTTTAAAATCGAGTATTTAAATTAAATATTTTTAATAAAAATCAAGAGACTCCTCTGATTTAAAATACTCGATTTAATTTAGAAGATCTATTTTAAAAATATTTAATTTAAATACTCGATTTTAAATCAGAGGAGTCTCTTGATTTTATTAAAAATATTTAATTTAAACACTCGATTTTAAAAAATATTCGATTTAAAATACTTGATTTAATTTAAATAATCGATTTAAAAATATATTCTATTTAAAAGAAAAGAAATTTGATTTAAAATATTTGAATATTTAATAAAAATATTAATTTAAAAAAATATTCGATTTAATTTAAATTAAATATGAAAAAGAAAAAAACCAAATATTTTAAATCGAATTACTTTTCTTTTAAATCAAATTTTTTAAAACCAAATATTTAATAATTTTCATATTTAAATTTAATCGAATGTTTGTGTGATTATACACATCTCAAGTAATCTAAGTTCGGGTCCCCTTTCAACTATTTTTACTTTTTTTACTCCCTAACATTTACTGTTATATATATATATATATATATATATATATATATGGATAAATATCCTATACACAGGCGGTGGAAACTTAAAGTTTCCACAAGCGCCTTAGTTTTAGGGTATAAGGTGTTAGTTTAGGGTATAGGGTTTAGGGGTTTAAGTGTAGGGGTTTAGAATTTAGGGATAGTTGTTTCAATTTAAAGTTTAGGGTTATAATTTAGGGTTTATAGGTTAAAACCTAAATCCTCACTATATTACACTAAAAACTAAACCCTAACCTATAAACCCTAAATTATAACCCTAAACTTTAAATTGAAACAACTATCCCTAAATTCTAAACTCCTACACCTAAACCCCTAAACCCTATACCCTAAACTAACACCCTATACCCTAAAACTAAGGCGCTTGTGGAAACTTTCAGTTTCCACCGCCAGTGTATAAGATATTAATCCTATATATATATATATATATATTAAATGGTGCAATTCATTGCACTAAAGATGGGTTGGAGCAGTGGTAAACATTTGGGGTTTTTAACTTGGAGGTTGCAAGTTTAATCCATGCCAAACTCATCATTCTTCTTTAATTTTTCTTTAACCAGGTGGTGTGATGACACGTGTTTTCACCCGATTGGATGATTAATTTTTAATTAATTAAATTAAAATTTGGACCAAATTAATATAACAAGTAAATAACAATGACTAAATATGCAATTTTACAAATTTTCGTTAACTGCCACGTCACCACTCCGTTAGCTTTTTAACGGAGGTGGTCAAAATATTTTAATTTAATAAGTTTAGTGGTCTGCTTGACGAGTTCGATAGTTCGGTGATCAAAATAGGTACGCCCCTAAAGTTCGGTGGTCATTGGAGTAGTTTACCCTTATTATTATTATTATTATTATTATTATTATTATTATTATTATTATTATTATTATTATTATTATTATTATTATTATTATTATTATCTAGTAAAAAAATGAAGTAAAAACAAAAAAGTAAGTGTTGAGGAATATTTTGTACCCAATTGAACTCTTATAACTATAAATTTAAGGGGAAATTTTTGATACACGGGTCATGTAAACTTTAATTTATATGTGCCTTTTAATTTTAGGGGTTAGGGTTTTATTTAGGGTTTAAAGTTTAGTGGTTTAGATTGTAGGGTTTAGAATTTAAGGTATATGGTTTAAGATTTAGGGTTTAGTTTTTTAGGGTTATGGTTAGGAATTTAGGATTTAAGTTTTATACTATAAATATGCAGGCTTGTGTAAAATTTGTTTTACACAGTCCGTGTATAAAAAAATTACCCTAAATTTAATCAATCAAATCTCTCTATTAATGTTAACTAGGAGTGTTCATTTTCGGGTACCCAGGTTTTCGGGTACCCGAAGTATCGGGTACTCAGACTTTTGGATATCACTTTTTTCGGCCCGTTCCCGGCCCACTTTAATCTGGTACCCGTTATTCGGGTACCCGCAAAGCCCAGGTAATCGGGTAACGAGTACCCGGATATTTTTTTTACAATTTTTTTAAATCACTTAATTTTATAAAATAAAATCACACATAATAAAAATTCGAATTATATAATCCAAGCATAGAGTTTAAGATTCAAATTATCAAACCCAAACAACTTTAGAATACAAATTAAAGATAATAACAACAACAACAACAACAACAACAACAACAACAACAACAACAACAATAATAATAAGGCTAAAGGGTCACTTTTGCCCCTTTAGTAGACCCGATTTATCAATTTAGCCCATATGATATTTTCGCATCAATTTATCCCTCGAAGTTGTTTAATTGCATCACCACATACCGTTGACCATTTTGACTAACAGAACCGTTAGTCTTCTGCATCTGTGGACGCCAGCTAGGTGCACGTCAACCAATTTTATTGACGTGGCATGATGATGATGCGGCAAGAAAAAATATTAATAATATTTACTAAAACCAACAGTTAGAAACCCCTCAAATTTTTAACCTAATCTCTTAATCTCACCAAAAACACTCAAACACAAAATCGCGATTGAATTCATAGAGTCTTTGTATGCAAAGAAATCGAAAATCAAGTGCAAGCATCTCCTCGAAAGTGAACTTCTAGCCTATGGGTTTTGAGAAGAGCGTTAAAAGGTACACCATTCGTTCTTTTGAAAAACTATCGAGAGAGAAAAAGTTCTAAATCGTTGATTTTTTATTTCGCTGAAGTTGGATTTTAAAAACTCAACATCAGTCGGTCCATTTTTAAGGTTTTAAGTTGTACTACCGTTTAGGGTTATTAATTTCTCGTAATGACTGATTTTATATGTTATATTTTTAGGGTTTCTAATGAAAGTTTTAATTTTTTAATCCAACTTTCACCAATTTTTTAACGAATTTCTACTAATTTTTCTGTCTTATTTTGGTTGATAATTACTTTGACACATAGTTTTCTATACCCATGTAATTTTTTCTGCCATAATCCCATGTTTTTTACTGAAAAAAAGACTTAGATCCTCACCTTTTCGTTTTCTTTTGAAAAATATCATATACAAAGATAACTGAAAAGGTATTCTATTTTTAAACACACTATGTTTGACTGGAAAATATTCTTCATGCTTTTTCATTGAAAACTACAAAAAAAATATGTTTTCGTTTGTTTAATAATTTAATTTGGATGAATAGAAGTTTCTACCATTATTAAATTGTTGATGTGTTTATTAACATCATGTCTGTTGTGTTACATGATGGTACTAAACCAAAAAATTTTGTGTTATGATATCACCATGGAGGTAAATTTGTAGTTTCACTTGAATTTCAATATGTAAATAAAAAAGTTGAAAAGTTACAAGTTTACCCTATAGACTTTGTTATTGGGATATAATTGAGAATATGAAGGATTTAGGGTATGACTCTGATTCATGGTTGTACTATAAGGTACCATATGTTACATTCAATAGTGATATATTGATAATAGTAGTAGATGACGAATTAGTTAGGCAATGTTTAAGAATTTTGAACAGTAAGGGTGTTATAGACTTTTATGTGGACCATCCAAATAATTATGTGATTGGTGACTCCATTAAAAAAAGTAAAGAGGTAGTTGAGGGTCTTAGTTCTTCTAGCCAGAACAATAATGACATTGGTGGGGGGTAATACTAAAATTGAAAGTGTGGACATTGTGCTTTCCAATGAAGATTTTCATGAAGATATACCCTATAAAGCTGGAACTGAAGATATATCTCATGTGTACAATGTTTTTGGGGAGGAAAATGCTAGAACTGAAGATATACCTCATGTGTACAATGGTGTTGGGGAAGAAAATACTGAAACTGAAGTTGTAAACAATGTGGTCTATAATGAAATTGTTCTTGAAGATATACTCAATGAAGATGATCCAAACCTCTATGAAGCTGGTATTGGTGAGGAAGAAGCATCAGAAGAGTCTCTTGATTTTTTGTTGAATGTTGAAATATTTTTTGATGTAGATGAAGAAGTTGAATCAATTAAGAAAACATTGATAACTAATGGAAGTAATAGTTCATTAGCTAGTAGTGACAGTGAAGATAGTACTGATGTTGAAGCTCATGAGGATGAGCATGTTGAAAATGATGCAGTAGAATTAGATGGATCAAAAGAGGATAACGGTAAATTAGAAGCTCATGAAAGTGATTACTTAGAATCAAATGATCCAGGAGAGTATAATGATACTGATACTAAAGATGACAGAATTTGTAGAGCATACAAAGGAAACATTAGAGTAGGGAATGCATATGATCCTAGTTCTAAATTTCCTATGTGGGAGATAGGACTTAGATTTGCAGATAACACTTAATTCAAGGATGCAGTGAGAAGATATGCTCTCATGAAAGGTGTTTCTTTAAAGTTCATCAAAAGTGAACCGAAAAGAGTAAGGGTGAAGTGCAAGGATGGTTGTCCTTGGTTATTATTTGGAAGCTATGATCGTAGGTTTGACTGCATTGTTGTGTAAACATATAACCCTGTCCATAAATGTTTTAGGACAAATAAAAACAAAATGGTCAGTTCTAGGCTTATTGAGAACAATTTCAGGGATATGATTTTAGCTGAACCCAAAAAAAAGTTGATACTTTGAAGGACATGTGCAAGCACGAGTTAGGTGCATATGTGTTACACTCAACGATCACTCAACCGTTGCTTGCCAAGTGGTGGAGAAGATGTAATTTTGGGTGTTTATGGTGGAGACAAAAGATAGACAAAATTGACACACGATTTAGAGTGGTTCGGCTTTCTAACCAAAGTCTACATCCACTACCTTAGCTACCCACCAAGGATTTCACCAATTCACTAAGAATTCTTCCCCTTTTTCTAGGCTTAGAAGGCAACCATTTACAACCTAGACTCACTCACCAAGTCTAGCAACCTTCTTGAAAACTAGACGTTGAGCCTTCTTTGGCTTATGCATATCGATACGCTTACGAGCGTATCGGTACGACCTGCATTTCAAATAGCCGTTGGGAAAATGACCGTTGGGAGCAGCTAAGGCGTATCGGTACACGATACAACCGTATCGGTACACGACTAGCTCTTGAGGGTTTCAAAGCTCTCCGTATCGATACGGAAAAGGCGTATCGGTACAGGTTTTGGCTACTGTAACTTCCATGTAGTTGAAACCCTAAAGGGTATCGATACGGTATACACCGTATCGATACTGTAACATTAAAAGCATAGGTTTTGGCTACTTTAAAACATTTTAAGTTATTCCAAAGCCTTGTAAAAACCCTTAAGCATGTTTTCAAGTTGTTTGGACTTACAAAACATTTTGAAACCTTTTTCAATTTAGTACAAATCAAATTTTCAATTATTATATCAAAACATATATCTTAACAATCTTCCTCTTTTTGATATAATAAAACAACTTGAAAATTGTTTGTGATTTTCCCCCTTTGTAAAATAATTTTTGAATAAGAGACATAATTTTTTATTTTTTTTTTAAAACTCCCCCTTATTCTTACTTGAAAAATTATTTTTTTTCAAACCATTTCTCTCCCTTTTTGTTATATCAAAAAGAATTCAAAATACTTTAAGTTCAAGATATCATAGGAGGTTAAAAAATTTGACACAAATAAGAATTTTGGTTTTAAAAATGGCTCCCCTTACTCAAAGCATCATCAAATGGTTAGTCCAACAATTATGATAAACTAGTTGAATTAAAACAAATAAAGCAAATTAAAATAAACAAAGTTCAACTAATTTTTACCACACTTGAACCAAAGGTAGGATGTGAAGCCTTCATTCTTCAAGTGATCTTCTTTGTGTGTGTATAGAGCTCCCCTCAATGTTGTACTTTATTGATCAATCTCCATCACACCTAAAACAAGACAATCAAGTAATTTTTGGTATCCAAATTACTTGGGATCCATAAGCGTTAGTTGTAACGCCCGTGTCTTGGGCCTAGGAGTTAGTCAGGTTATTGTTCGAGTCAAATAAAATCTAATTAAAATAAACCAACTGTGAATAATGACCAAATTAAGTTTAATTTAAAAAGAGGAGGACTCATAATGTAATTTACCCAAACTATTTGAAAAAGGATGACAACTTTCCATATTGTCATCTTTTTCCCCCTTTTTCCCTAAACCCATGTGAAACTCCCCCTCCTCTCCTTCAAAACCTCTCAAATATCAAATCACTATTCCATTCATTTTCAACTCCAATCCAAGAGCTTTTTGAAAGGTAAAGTCATTTTCTTAATCTTCTCTTTACCCTCTATTCAACCATTGTCTTAGATTTCAAAAATATAGAGTTTTGGAAATTAGGGTTTATGTTGAAAATTGGGTTTTAATGGGGTTTTTCAATTTGTCTTAAGAAATTGTGTTGGGGTTTTTGTTAATCATGCTATAGTACACAACATATATGAATTTGGTCAATTTTGGATGAAATTTCGTAGTGGGTCTTTAGGGCAAATTTTAGGGTATTAAAATTTGGGTTTTTGGTAAGTTTAATGTTGAAATTGAAGGGCTGATGGTCTACCTATGTTAGGAGGGTGATTTGGGATGCTTAGGAAGTCATTTGGGTGCTTGGATTTGGGTATTTCAGCCTTTGGTTGTGGGAGTCCGAAAATTGGGTTTTTGGAGATGTAATGTGGTTTGGAAATTTGTGGAATTGGGCTGTGATTGCAAAGTGGGTTGAAGGTTGAATTAGCATTGAATTGGGAAGTAACGTATGTGTTTTTGTTTGACTAGAAGCAAGAGGAAACGTGGAAGAGGCTTTGGGACCGAATCCGGGTTCGTAGGAGGATTGGTTCGAATTGCTAAGGAAGGGCGGTGAGTGGTCTTAACTTGTTTTAAAGTTGGTTCGAGCATGAGTAGTGTGTGTGTGTGTGTGCAAGTGTGCTTGGTAGGCCACTTCCTTTTAATCCAAATAGTTAATTTAGTCTAGTATCCTTGAATGCTATGTGCTTGATGACTATGCTCAAATGCTTGTGATTAGATGGTGCATGTATATGTATATCATGATGTGGATATATGTGTTGAGCATGAATGTGTTGATGATATGTGGTTGATGATGATAGTTGGCCCTAAATAATTACCGGTTGTAAATGATCGATCATTAGGATAGTGTGCACACAAATTGAGTCAAAACGTACGTGGCCTTGATGGCGTTAAGTCATCAAGGAGGAGTACGGTGATGTAACATTCCACCGGAAGCTTTTTATATTCTACGGGATGATGAGTGGAATCCCATCCGTAGGGCATGTGGCGATGAGTGGAATCCCGCACATGCATGGTCCGGTGATGAGTGGAATCCCACCGAGGTAAAGTGTTGTCATGGTTTAAATCCGCACAATCGGGGTAATTAAAGTGGCCAATTAACTTGTTTTTATATGGTGATGTACGAGTGTGATATATGGTATTGTTGTATGTTGATGATATTGATGTTTAAGCTTGTTAGGATCGAGAGACCATATATGCCACTTGAAAGACTAGCTAGGTCTACTTGATTTTAATGCCTATGCTTGATGTATGTAAGACTAGGATTAACATGCTTGGACCCTGCATTGTTGTTTTTTTCGTTTTAGAGCACCCTCACTAAGCTTATAGCTTACGCTCTCAATGTTCAACAATGCAGATCATTAGCGTGGTGTTAGCTCGAGGCAAGGCAAGGAGGGCTTCCAAGTTTGTGACTCAAGTGCGGTGGTAATTTTGTAATAGTTGGCAATGTGGCAAGGGTTGTGTATGAGCTTGTATGACTCATTTATATGTGGTTTGATGTTGTGTTGACTATGGTTTGTAAGCATGACATGCTATGTTGAATATTGTGTGTGTGTTAGTATGTCTATCTATGCTAGGTTGTCTTGATGTGGATGTAAACCTCTATGTGCTTGTCTTGTGCCTTAGAGGCTTTGAGTTCCTTGTATGACTTAAAATGATTGAAATGTCTTTTGTTAGAATGCCATGCTTGAAAGCCTAAATTGCTTGTATGCTTAAATCCTCATCATGTGTGAAACGTGTTGTAATTGTAAGTTTAAGCATGCCTAAACTCTTGGTTTGTTATTAGGATGCATGTTAGTGTGTTGGTTGAGGTTTGAGAGGGATTTAAGGGCCACTTTGTGCCTTAAATCAGCTCAAACATGTGTTTTCGTAGCAGGGGTATCGATACAGTTGGTCCCGTATCGATACAGCCTTCATGGTTCAGGCCCCGTGTTTCGATACGCGAGGGGGCGTACCGATACTATTTTTGCTACTGGAGCTACTGTCCAGTTCCGTATCGGTACGGGCCTTCATGCGTATCGATACGGTCCCCTTAGCGTTGACCGTGGGAAGTCAACAATTGGGGAGGGTATCGTTACACTCCTAGGTGTATCGCTACGGTCTCCACGGGTTGACTTTGACCAGTTGACCTGGTCAAGGGGTATCGATACACCCCTTAGGTGTATCGATACCACCTGCAGTAAAGTTTAAAATTTGGCCGTAACATGATTGTTTGAGTTCGTTTGATTTGTTTCGCATATGTTATTCCGTTGTATGATCACTTAGGGTTTAATATCCATTTACGCAAGAATTAAAAGAAAAAAAATAGGGTTGCTAACCGAGGGGGAAATTCTTAGGGGTTTTCACTCGGTTTTCCCCGTGTAGCTCACTCGGACCGGTCATCCGGCCAGACTGGGACGAGGGGGTTACATTAGTAGTACATAATATAGTCCCCTTAGGAATCTATTTTTTAATTTCACCCTTTTTAGTTGAAGTAATTAGTCCTTTTGGGACCCAAATACTTTTAAAACATTTACCATTTAAAAATCTAGGGACACTAGATTGTCTTTGATAAAAAGTTTGATTTTCCAAAATTGGTTTTCTTTTCAAGCTCTTTGGAAATCATATCTTTTTCTTCTTAAACTTTATGAAGCAAATTTTGTAAATCCACACATTTTTGCTCAAACTCATTGAGTTTTGCTTCAAGTTCAACTTTGATTTTTTAGAAATAAAATCATTTTGAATTTTCAAGTTTGAAATCAATTTCTTATTTTTCAAAATGCGATTTTTAAACTCTAAAACCAATTCATCATAGGCATCTTGTAATTCATCAAAAGAATAAGAAGTTGAAGTAGATGAATTAGAAGTTACCCTTGAATCTTCTTGGATGGCCATAAGGAAAATATTAGCTTGTTCATTGTCGGTGGAGTCATCATCACTCTAAATTGCCACATATGTCTTCTTCTTATGGTTTGAATAGCTTGCCCTATTCTTCTTCCTCGATTCATGCTTGGATTATTTCATTTTGCTCTTCATGAATCGGGCAAACTTCTCGAAGAGATATGTCATCTTTTCTTCTTCACTTTCCTCCTCACTTGAATCTACATGTGAGCATGTGGAGGAATTGAGAGAAACATTATTCTTGTTAATGCCTAGCTCCATGATTTTATTCTTTCCCATATTCTTTATCTCTTCCTTCTTTTTCTCCTCTACTTTTCCTTTCTTCATGGTTTCATGAGTGAGAAGAGACCCCAAGAGTCCATCTAGCTTTAAAGTATTGAGATTATTGGCTTCGATGATGGTGGTCTTCTTTGAGTCCCATGACTCAGGAAGAGAATAGAGAAGCTTTCAGACAAGCTTGTCTTCCGAAGTGATTTCTCTATAGTCTTTGAGTTCATTTGTGATGGTGGAGAATCTATTGAACATCTTCGTGATGTCTTCATCTGGTTCCATCATGAAATTCTCATACTTGAGGTTGAAAAGACCGATCTTGATCTCCTTTACTTCGTTGGTTCCTTTGCATGTGACTTCAAGCTTGTCTCATACCTCATTGGCATCTTCACAAGAAGACATCTTCTCATAGATGTTGGGGCTAAATGCACAAAAGAGAATGTGCAAAGCCTTGCAATTTCGCTCTATCTTCTTGCGATCATCTGCACTTTATAGTCTTTGAGTTCATTTGTGATGGTGGAGAATCTATTGAACATCTTCGTGATGTCTTCATCCGGTTCCATCATGAAATTCTCATACTTGAGGTTGAAAAGACCGATCTTGATCTCCTTTACTTCGTTGGTTCCTTTGCATGTGACTTCAAGCTTGTCTCATACCTCCTTGGCATCTTCACAAGAAGACATCTTCTCATAGATTTTGGGGCTAAATGCACAAAAGAGAATGTGCAAAGCCTTGCAATTTTGCTCTATCCTCTTGCGATCATCTACACTTTATTCCTCATTGCTTCGTTGTGGCACGAACAGAACATCCTTAACTATGTCCCAAAGCTTGTAATCTTTGGCTTTGATGAAGCACATCATTCTTGTATTCCAATAAGCATAGTTGGTCCCGTCAAAGAAATGTGACTTGTTGATGGATTGCACTATTTGACCGATTGATAGAATTGATTTATCGAGCTTCCCTGATCACCTTAATAGGTGGTTAAACCTTCTCGATTGAGCCTTGTTCTGATACCAATTTTTAGGCTCGATAATCACTCAACTGTTGCTTGCCAAGTGGTAGAGAAGATGTAATTTTGGGTGTTTATGGTGGAAGCAAAAGATAGACAAAATTGACACACGATTTAGAGTGGTTCGGCTTTCTAACCAAAGCCTACATCCACTACCTTAGCTACCCACTAAGGATTTCACCAATTCACTAAGAATTTTCCCCTTTTTCTAGGCTTAGGAGGCAACCATTTACAACCTAGACTCACTCACCAAGTGTAGCAACCAAAGCTCACAACTCGAGCTTTGGGCACACTCTTTAAACAAGAGAATTCTATGCAAACGAAATCCTTCTACAAAGGTTGATGTTTGTGCACTAAAGCACTCACCCAAATCTTAGAACACTTGAGCATACATTGACAATTTGAGCTCACAAGTGTTTGTCTATACAAGAAATGGAAATTAAGCTCTAAGACAAATTATCATCATAATGTTGTTGACAGTAGAAGCATTAGTCTTCCATGGATGCTTGGAGGTCCCTTTTATACTCCCAATTGAATTTCTAGCTGTTGTAGATCTTTGGGATTGAATTGGAGCCGTTGGAGTCTTTATTTTCCTCCATAAATGCAGTTCTAGGCAGTAGGGCATCGATACTCGTGTTATTGTATCGATACGACCTTCTTGGAAACTAGTCGTTGAGTCTACTTCAACTTATGCGTATCGATACGCTTACGAGCGTATCAGTACGACCTATATTTCAAATAGCCGTTAGGAATATAATCGTTGGGAGTGGTTAAGGTGTATCGGTACGCGATACAACTATATCGGTACGCAACTAGCCGTTGGGGGGTTTTAAAGCTCTCCGTATCGATACGGAAAAGGCGTATCGGTACGGATTTTGGCTACTGGAATTTCCCTGTAGCTGAAACCTTAAGGGGTATCGATACGATATATACCGTATCGGTACTGTAACATTAAAATCATATGTTTTGGCTACTTTAAAACATTTTAAGTTATTCCAAAGCCTTGTAAAAACCCTTAAACATGTTTTCAAGTTCTTTGGACTTACAAAACATTTTGAAACCTTTTTCAATTTAGTCCAAATTAATTCTTCAATTATTATATCAAAATATATATCTTAATAATATGCTAGCTATAATCAGTGTCAAAGAGCTAGAAAAAGAGTGCTTCAAAAGAAAAGGGGTCCTTACGTTGATGAATATGTCAATCTGTGAGGGTATGCTGTTGTGTTGCTTCATAGCAATCTTGGAGGTACAATCTCTATTCAAGTTCATAGAGATGATGAAAACAAAACAATTTTTCATAGAATGTATATATGTTTTGCTGCTTTAAAGAAAGGTATGTTGAAATTTACAGTTGTTGCATTTCATTTTGTTCTACTTTTAAGGTTCTAACAATTAATATTCATTTGTTTTGTAGATTAGAGAGAAGGGTGCATACCATTTATTGGAGTTGATGGATGCTTTCTGAAAACAAAGATTCATGGTGAACTTCTTGTTGCAATTGGCATGAATGCCAATAATCAAATGTTTCCAGTAGCATGGACAGGTTGACATTAATGGCAGGCCATCAAAAGGTATAAACATTCAACTTATTAAATTATTATTTTCCTCAGTATCTTAGTTCAATAATCTAACATACATTTATTATATTGTTTTTTTCATAGGGTCTGGTACCAATATTGAATTAATATTTTTCTCAAGTGGATCATAGAATGTGTGCCCGACACATTTATGCTAATTGGAACAAAAAGTGGAAAGGTGTTAATAGGAAGATTCAATTTTGGAACTGTGTAAGATCGACATATGTTGAAGATTTTGATGACCAACTGAAAAAGCTTGAAGATATAGGTAAGAAGTCTACCAATGATCTTCTGGCTATTCTTCCACAACATTGGAGACGTGCATATTTTTCAGACATGTCCAAATGTGATGCAGTCGACAATAACATGGCAGAAGCCTTCAATAGATGGATTGTGGAGGCAAGATCTTACCCTATTATCAACATGCTTGAAGAAATCAAGAAAATGGTTATGCAAAGAATGCATGTTAAGAGAGTTTGGAAAGATAAATGGACAACAAACATTTCACCCAGTGCTACTCAGAAATTTGAGAAGAATATTAACAAATCCAATGAGTGTAATATGGTTTGGAATGGTGATGGAGGATTCGAGGTGACTCATAGTGAAGACCAGCACAGTAAATTTGAGAAACCTGACATGTACCTGCAGGGAATAGGAGCTAACTGAAATTCCAAGCTAACATGCTATCTGTGCAATGTACCATGACTCAAAGGACTCTCACACTTACATTTTTGAATAGTACAAGAAGGAACAATATACAACAAGCTACAGTCCAGTCCTACTACCAGTTAGGGGAAAATTCTAAGAAAAAAGATTGGATGATCCAATTCACCCCCTAAGTTGAAACTTATGCCAGGAAGATCGAAAAAAGAGGAAAAAGAGTAAGGATGAGCCTATTAAGACCAAGTTTAGCAAGTGAAGTAGAGTTGGATTACAAATGACATGTAGTCTTTGTATGCAAATGGGACATAGGAAGGCCAATTGTCCTAAAAAGGTCCCTAAACAAAATGTTGGACATGTATACTATATAACAACCTCTGCTAATTGATTATAAATGTTTATTTATAATAAACATATTACTTTTCACATTTAGGATACCACTGCCAATGAGGGATCAACTTCAACTGGACTGTGATGAGACCAAGTCAACTTTCACAGCCTCTTCCAACAAACCGCAAGATAAAAAGCAAATTTTAATTACTTACAATAAACATCATCACCTGATATTTTTTTTCAAATTTAGGATACCATTATCAATGACGGATCAACTAACACTGGGAGTAGAATGAGTCCAATTACACTTTCACAGCCTCTTCCAGTAAATCGTCAGGTATAACAATTTTTTACATTTTTGAGATGTGTAAATTGGACCACTTATTATATTTGATTATTTTCATGTTAGGCTGACAGTAGTAGTCCAACAACTAGAAGCATGAAAAGAAATTTGATGGGCAAAGATAAAAATATTGTTACATTCAACAAAAGAAGCAAAGTGATTGGTATGGGCCTATATACAAACTTAAGAACTGGAGAAGAAATTTTAAATATAAGTATAATTTTATCCATCATGTTCTCACATTTGCAAATATTGAACTACATAGTTGATTAAACATTTTTTACAGCCTGGTTTACCAAATAAAAAAGTACTTAAAGCTGCATCAAAAAGGAAGATTGAGGCATCAACTGCTGAATACCAAGATACTAGGAAAGGCCCTAACTTAAAATAGAAAGGGAAGCAAGCAATGACAACAAAGCAACTTAAACAACAACAATCTAGTAAACTTAGGCAAAAGAAACAAAAGCAAATGGCCACAACAAAATTTCATTTGGGATGAAGCTTCAACTACATTTAGGATGAATTTGAAGGACCTATAAGTGATGAGAAGAAAATATTTTGTTATGAACTTATTGGTCAAACTTGATATTTTGTTATTAGGATGAATCTGATTATTTTGTTACTGGCAAACTTTAATATTGAATGTATAATTTTCAATTGAGCCAATGTACTGATTATTGGTCAATAGAATGAAATTATTTTGTTGAAGGTTGAGATTTTATTAAATGAATGATACTATCTAATGTTTGACAGTAATGTTGTTTAAGCTTTTATATTACTGCTACATATATTATGTCTTTTTGTTCAAATTCGATGTATTAATTTGTAAACAAAATTATATAAAGAAACAATAAACATGTAGAAAGTTTCATTATCCTTAAATTTCACTACAAGATGATACAAATTACCAACAACACATATTATCCAACATATTATCATCCCTTTGAAGTACATATTTTTTTCAGGCTATAACAATGCACTTTCTCATTTGTTATATCGATTTGCTTTTGCATTTTTTTCAAACTAGCTTCAACTGAATCATCTTTTTCTTTTGCATTCAACTTAGCCTTCAGTGCATCATTCTCTTTTTTTCAACTAGTAAATGACAAATCTAGCTCTTTCTGATAGTGCTTCATCACACCATCGAAAAAACTCACAATCATTTGTCCTAAAATTTTTACAACCCAAAAATTTTCTTCCTAAATTCTCATTATTCTTCCATGTAGTTCACATCGAACATTTCACACCACAGTGATAGAAAATATTTTCACGATCGTACCCTGAATTTGATGTCGAACACACCTTGTTTCGACGACCTTCAAACGACGAGCACGATGATGATGCCATATTTAAAGCAATGTCCCTTAAAAAATTCAAAAGAAATATGAAATTTAAGGTTTATAATTTGAACTTAAAATTTTCAAAAAGAAGAACCAACAATTTTCCTTAAAAATGGCGATGGGTGAAGGAATCAAGAGAAATATGAAAGGGTTTTCGATTCCAAAAATAATATAAAAGAAGGATAACAAAATAAGAAGCACATACAATACTTACCTGGTGTTGACGACGAAGGAAGAAGAGAAAATTTTAAGGGGATTAGTTTTAGGTTGTCAATTTATAGAGATTAGATTAAAAATTTGACATTTTTCAAATAGTTGGTTTTAGTAAATATTATTAATATTTTATTTTTTATTACCACATCATCATCATGCCACATCAATAAAATTGGCTAACGTGCACCTAGCTAAATTGATAATAATAATAATAATAATAATAATAATAATAATAATAATAATAATAATAATAATAATAATAATAATAATAATAATAATGCGTCAATTCAAATGTTAAACAATACATATCTTAAAATTTTAATAATTATATATATATATATATATATTTAATAAAAATATAAAATATATTTTAAAACTCTAACCGGGTCATCGGGTCACTGGGTACCCGATAAGGGATATTCTTGCGGCCTGGACCTGACCTGAGAAAAATGCTTATTTTAGCGGGCCAGATATCCGGCCCGGGTAAAAAAAATCCATCTAATTTGATAAATTTAGGGTTGAGCGTTCGATCGAGTCAAGTCGAGTCAAATTTTTTTGAGTTATTCGAGTTGACGCGTCATATTTTACAACTCAAACTTTATTTGATATTTTCTCGATTCGAGTTGAGTTTAGGAAATTTGAGTCGAGTTTTCGAATTCCTATGCAAATTTAATTATAATTATTTATTATGTTATAGTATAGTTTGATTACAATTTAAATAATTTTTTAATCATATAAGATATGCATGCATATTTCTTCATATTATATATATATATATAAAAGGACAAATTAAAAGGGGCTCGACTCCAACTTAAAAATCAGTCCACTAATTACTAAAAAATTCGAGTTATTTGAATTTCTATTTTACAATTCAAAATCATTTTAAAAAAATTTGGGTAATTACCCGGTATTTTATGTTCGGGTAGTCGGGTCAGGTATTTTTGAACACCCCTAATGTTAACCATATTGATGGGTTTTTTTTGACAAATCTTAAATCTAATTCTTATCCTACCTAGAGGGGAAGGGAGTGGAATGGAGACTCTAAGGAAAGGAAGGGGAGTGTTTCTAGCACTATCGTATCTGAGCCTGGGCAGGAGGGGTAACTGCCCAAGGCTAGAATTTTTATAGTCTACTATTATATAAAAATATTATTATATTAATTATAGGGTTTGATTTTGTTTCATACTTGTTATTTGAGGCCTAATTTTTTCTCAATATTTATTATTATGAGCCTAATTTTATCTCAATATTTTTTCAATAAATCATAAAATTTTGGAAGGTAAGATGAATTAAATGCAATAGTTTCAAAATTATTGCAGCCTAAAAATAAGGGACTTAACTGCAAACCTTTCTTGTACACATTGGAATATATTTGAACAACAATAATATTATGAGATATTATATGAATGAAGTCATTAAAGGGATGAAATTTTCTCGATTCGAGTTTAGGAAATTCGAGTCGAGTTTTCGAATTCCTATGCAAATTTAATTATAATTATTTATTATGTTATAATATAGTTTGATTCAAATTTAAATAATTTTTTAATCATATAAGATATGCATACATATTTCTTCATATGTGACATATATTTCTTCATATTATATATATATATATAAGGACAAATTAAATGGGGCTCAACTCCAACTTAAAAATCAGTCCACTAATTACTAAAAAATTCGAGTTACTTGAATTTCTATTTTACAACTCCAAATCATTTTAAAAAAAATTGGGTAATTACCCGGTATTTTATGTTCGGGTAGTTGGGTCAGATATTTTTGAACACCCCTAATGTTAACCATATTGATGGGTTTTTTTGACAAATCTTAAATCTAATTCTAATCCTACCTAGAGGGAAAGGGAGGGGAATGGAGACTCTGAGGAAGGGAAGGGGAGTGTTTCTAGCACTGTCGTATCTGGGCCTAGGCAGGAGGAGTAACCGCCCATGGCCAGAATTTTTATAGTATAGTATTATATAAAAATATTATTATATTAATTATAGGGTTTGATTTTGTTTAATACTTGTTATTTGAGGCCTAATTTTTTCTCAATATTTATTATTATGAGCCTAATTTTACCTCAATATTTTTTCAATAAATCATAAAATTTTGGAAGGGGAGATGAATTAAATGCAATAGTTTAAAAACTATTGTAGCCTAAAAATAAGGGACTTAATTGCAAACCTTTCTTGTACACATTGGAACATATTTGGACAACAATAATATTGTGAGATATTATATGAATGGAGGCAATAAAGGGATGAAATAAAATCAGACTGCAGTTGACTAAATTATATTGTTGTTATATCTACTGTACATGATAAAATAGTGTTGAATTTGAGTTTTTAAACCAGATAGGTCCTAAGTTTATCTGGTTTTTAAAAGGAGCTGAAAACTTAGAAAAACGTCGCCGTCTGTGGGAATCAAACCCACGACCACATGGTTAAAAGCCATGCGCTCTACCGGCTGAGCTAAGACGACATCTAACAATTTTGTGCTTAATTTTGAAAAAGTAGAATTATTTCAGAATGAAATTTATTTTAAGCTTAAGCTACGAGATGGTCATAACAAAACAAAGCACCACCTCAATGTAGGCGTGGCAATGGGGCGAATCGAGGACAATTTTATATTTTCCATTCCGTCCCCAACACTTGCAGGTATGGTTTCGGAGAATCTCATTAAATGTTTCGGGGATATTTTTGTCTCTATACACATCCCTTACGGATCCCCGTGGTTTTCGGTTAATTCCCGTACCTCAAAAAAATAAACTAAACTTAACACATTACAACAAATGCCCAACATTAAATCTCCAAAATTATAAACATAATTGATAAATTTAGTTTTACAATAACAAACAAATCATTTCAAAACTATAAAACATGACTAAAATATTAACTATTGAAACATGGCAATTTGCACTACCTTTAAAAGAAAATATGTAACTAATAATCTACTGTTCCAAATCATGATCTGTTTGTTCTAAAATGAACTAGATTCGATAATCTTCCAAACATATAAATTATATCTTCTAATTTTAATCGTACGATTTATGGTAAATTTCTAAAGTCATTGTCATTGTTGTTTTTGGAAACAGTCTTTCTTCTACCCTTTGCTCACTCAAAAATTAATAACTCCTAATATAAATCGAAATCAAGAACCATTTGTTTTAAACGAATCTAGACTTCTGTAAGGTTATAGAAATATAAGGCTCATTTCCTAATTTATCTTGTAGAATTTTTGGTGATTTTTTAAAGTCATTGCTAAAATTGTTTTCTAAGAATTATGCTGTCAATTTTTTTATGACATTTCAACATTCAAATATTCATATTTTTTAAAATATAGATCGAAAGTCGATCATAGTGTATTTTAAATAAAATTAGATTGAATCACGTTTACAACAATGTAAAGACCACTTTCTAATTATTTTTATGAAATTTACGGAGAATTTCTAAACTTACTCTAGTCCACCATACTCAGATTATGAGAGATTAGATATTTGTTGAAAAATAGGTAAATTACCCTTATGGCTATCCAATTTTGTAAAATATTAGTGTTCCAAGAGGATATTTTTCGGAGATCCTTACTGTGATTTATACGAGTACGATTCGATTATCCCCACGATTTAAATATAATAATTTCCGTCTCCTTCCCCATTTGAGCTTAGGTGATAAAACTTTTATCGCCCCCACTCCCATCCTCGTAGGTGAAGATTTCAGTAAATCCAAAAAGGATGAAATCCTAACCAATACCAAATAATAGTATTTCCATCACGTGCAAAAAAGTACGCATCGTACCCATCATAGTTTACAGAATCATCTTCAACCGTCCTATTTCCCTATAGTCGATCTTAGCCGTCCATTTAGACGATCAATATTCCCCACATTCAACGGTCCCCGATCCCTAAAATGCGGAATCCAAATCTTTATCAAATCAAATTCAATTCCAATGCGTTTTTAAGCATAATGCCAAAAAATGTCTCTAACGTTTAATTGAATAATTATTTTTATTTATATTTATTTTTTGAAATAATTTAGTCCTCAATATTTTATTTAGGGTCAAAATAACATATTTTTTAAAATTATTTTGGGTCAAACTAACGATAAACAACTTGAAATTACTTGATAGACTGACACGTATGAAGAAAAAAATATTTTATATTTTGTACAAATTTTTAAAATTATTTTTTTGATTCATGTGTCATTCTGTAAAGTCAACGTATTTGTCTATACGATACTGTTATCATGATTAGGGTTGAGCATTCGATCGAGTCAAGTCGAGTCAAATATTTTTGAGTTATTCGAGTTGACGCGTCATATTTTACAACTCAAACTTTATTTGAATTTTTTTCGATTCAAGTCGATTTTAGGAAATTCGAGTCGAGTTTTCGAATTCCTGTGCAAATTTAATTATAATTATTTATTATGTTATAGTATAGTTTGATTCAAATTTAAATAATTTTTTAATCATATAAGATATGCATACATATTTCTTCATATGTGACATATATTTCTTCATATTATATATATATATATATAAATATATATATATATAAGGACAAATTAAAAGGGGCTCGACTCCAACTTAAAAATCAGTCCACTAATTACTAAACAGTTCGGGTTATTTAAATTTCTATTTTACAACTGAAAATCATTTTTAAAAAATTTGGGTAATTACCCGATATTTTATGTTCGGGTAGTCGGGTCAGGTATTTTTGAACACCCCTAATGTTAACCATATTGATGGTTTTTTTTTTTGACAAATCTTAAATCTAATTCTAATCCTACCTAGAGGGGAACGGAGTGGAATGGAGACTCTAAGGAAAGGAAGGGGAGTGTTTCTAGCACTGTTGTATCTGGGCATGGGCAGGAGGGGAGATTAAAGGGTTTGATTTTGTTTCATACTTGTTATTTGAGGCCTAATTTTTTCTCAATATTTATTATTATGAGCCTAATTTTATCTCAATATTTTTTCAATAAATCATAAAATTTTGGAAGGGGAGATGAATTAGATGCAATAGTTTCAAAATTATTGCAGCCTAAAAATAAGGGACTTAATTGCAAACCCTTCTTGCACACATTGGAACATATTTGGACAACAATAATATTATGAGATATTATATTAATGAAGTCATTAAAGGGATGAAATAAAATCAGACTACAGTTGACTAAATTATATTGTTGTTATATCTACTGTACATGATAAAATAGTGTTGAATTTGAGTTTTTAAACAACAGTTTTTTCATGTTTGATTTACACTTGTTCTACGGTTTAATGTTTTTTGCACCCATTCCATTTTTGGATGCGAAGGTTAATTACCAGAGAGGTCCTAAGTTTATCTGGTTTTTAAAGGGATCTGAAAACTTAGAAAAACATCGCCGTCTGTGGGAATCGAACCCACGACCACATGGTTAAAAGCCATGCACTCTACCGGCTGAGCTAAGACGGCATCTAACAATTTTGTGCTTAATTTTGAAAATGTAGAATTGTTTCAGAATGAAATTTATTTTAAGCTTAAGCTACGAGATGGTCATAACAAAACAAAGCACCACCTCAAAGTAGGCGTGGCAATGGGGCGAATCGAGGACAATTTTATATTTTCCATTCCGTCCCCAACACTTGCAGGTATGGTTTCGGAGAATCTCATTAAATGTTTCGGGGATATTTTTGTCTCTATACACATCCCTTACGGATCCCGCAGTTTTCGGTTAATTCCCGTACCTCAAAAAAATAAATTAAACTTAACACATTACAACAAATACTCAACATTAAATCTCCAAAATTATAAACATAATTGATAAATTTAGTTTTACAATAACAAACAAATCATTTCAAAACTATAAAACATGACTAAAATATTAACTATTGAAACATGGCAATTTGCACTACCTTTAAAAGAAAATATGTAACTAATAATCTACTGTTCCAAATCATGATCTGTTTGTTCTAAAAGGAACTAGGTTCGATAATCTTCCAAACATATAAATTATATCTTCTCTAATTTTAATCGTACGATTTATGGTAAATTTCTAAAGTCATTGTCATTGTTGTTTTTGGAAACAGTCTTTCTTCTACCCTTTGCTCACTCAAAAAGTAATAACTCCTAATATAAATCGAAATCAAGAACCATTTGTTTTAAACGAATCTAAACTTTTGTAAGGTTATAGAAATATAAGGCTCATTTCCTAATTTATCTTGTAGAATTTTTGGTGATTTTTTAAAGTCATTTCTAAAATTGTTTTCTAAGAATTATGCTGTCAATTTTTTTATGACATTTCAACATTCAAATATTCATATTTTTTAAAATATAGATCGAAAGTCGATCATAGTGTATTTTAAATAAAATTAGATTGAATCACGTTTACAACAATGTAAAGACCACTTTCTAATTATTTTTATGAAATTTAAGGAGAATTTCTAAACTTACTCCAGTCCACCATACTCAGATTATGAGAGATTAGATTTTTGTTGAAAAATAGGTAAATTACCCTTATGGCTATCCGATTTTGTAAAATATTAGTGTTCCAAGAGGATATTTTTCGGAGATCCTTATTGTGATTTATACGAGTACGATTCGATTATCCCCACGATTTAAATATAATAATTTCCGTCTCCATCCCCATTTGAGCTTAGGTGATAAAACTTTTATCGCCCCCACTCCCATCCTCGTAGGTGAAGATTTCAGTAAATCCAAAAAGGATGAAATCCTAACCAATATCAAATAATAGTATTTCCATCACGTGCAAAAAAGTACGCATCGTACCCATCATAGTTTACAGAATCATCTTCAACCGTCCTATTTCCCTATAGTCGATCTTAGCCGTCCATTTAGACGATCAATATTCCCCACATTCAACAGTCCCCGATCCCTAAAATACGGAATCCAAATCTTTATCAAATCAAATTCAATTCCAATGCGTCTTTAAGCATAATGCCAGAAATTGTCTCTAACGTTTAATTGAATAATTATTTTGATTTATATTTATTTTTTGAAATAATTTAGTCCTCAATATTTTTTTAGGGTCAAAATAACATATTTTTTAAAATTATTTTGGGTCAAACTAACGATAAACAACTTGAAATTACTTGATAGACTGACACGTAAGAAGAAAAAAAAATATTTTATATTTTGTACAATTTTTTAAAATTATTTTTTTGATTCATGTGTCATTTTGTAAAGTCAACGTATTTGTCTATACGATATTGTTATCATGATTAGGGTTGAGCGTTCGAACGAGTCAAGTCGAGTCGAGTCAAAAAATTTTGAGTTATTCGAGTTGACGCATCATATTTTACAACTCAAATTTTATTTGAATTTTTCTCGATTCAAGTCGATTTTAGGAAGTTCGAGTCGAGTTTTCGAATTCCTGCGCAAATTTAATTATAATTATTTATTACGTTATAGTATAGTTAGATTCAAATTTAAATAATTTTTTAATCATATAAGATATGCATACATATTTCTTCATATGTGACATATATTTCTTCATATTATATATATATAAGGACAAATTAAAAGGGGCTCGACTCCAACTTAAAAATCAGTCAACTAATTACTAAAAAATTCGAGTTATTTGAATTTCAATTTTACAACTCAATCATTTTAAAAAGATTTGGGTAATTACCCGATATTTTATGTTCGGGTAGTCGGGTCAGGTATTTTTGAACACCCCTAATGTTAACCATATTGATGGGTTTTTTTGACAAATCTTAAATCTAATTCTAATCCTACCTAGAGGGGAAGGGAGTGGAATGGAGACTCTAAGGAAAGGAAGGAGAGGTGTTTCTAGCACTGTCGTATCTGGGCCTGGGCAGGAGGGGTAACCGCCCAGGGCCAGAATTTTTATAGTCTACTATTATATAAAAATATTATTATATTAATTATAGGGTTTGATTTTGTTTCATACTTGTTATTTGAGGCCTAATTTTTTCTCAATATTTATTATTATGAGCCTAATTTTATCTCAATATTTTTTCAATAAATCATAAAATTTTGGAAGGGGAGATGAATTAAATGCAATAGTTTCAAAATTATTGCAGCCTAAAAATAAGGGACTTAATTGCAAACCCTTCTTGCACACATTGGAACATATTTGGACAACAATAATATTATGAGATATTATATGAATGAAGTCATTAAAGGGATGAAATAAAATCAGACTGCAGTTGACTAAATTATATTGTTGTTATATCTACTGTACATGATAAAATAGTGTTGAATTTGAGCTTTTAAACAACAGTTTTTTCATGTTTGATTTACACTTGTTCTACGGTTTAATGTTTTTTGCACCCATTCCATTTTTGCAGGCGAAGGTTAATTACCAGAGAGGTCCTAAGTTTATCTGGCTTTTAAAGGGAGCTAAAAACATAGAAAAACGTCACCGTCTGTGGGAATCAAACCCACGACCACATGGTTAAAAGCCATGCGCCCTACCGGCTGAGCTAAGACGGCATCTGACAATTTTGTGCTTAATTTTGAAAAAGTAGAATTGTTTCAGAATGAAATTTATTTTAAGCTTAAGCTACGAGATGGTCATAACAAAACAAAGCACCACCTCAAAGTAGGCGTGGCAATGGGGCGAATCGAGGACAATTTTATATTTTCCATTCCGTCCCCAACACTTGCAGGTATGGTTTCGGAAAATCTCATTAAATGTTTCAGGGATATTTTTGTCTCTATACACATCCCTTACGGATCCCGCGGTTTTCGGTTAATTCCCGTACCTCAAAAAAATAAATTAAACTTAACACATTACAACAAATACTCAACATTAAATCTCCAAAATTATAAACATAATTGATAAATTTAGTTTTACAATAACAAACAAATCATTTCAAAACTATAAAACATGACTAAAATATTAACTATTGAAACATGGCAATTTGCACTACCTTTAAAAGAAAATATGTAACTAATAATCTACTGTTCCAAATCATGATCTGTTTGTTCTAAAAGGAACTAGATTCAATAATCTTCCAAACATATAAATTATATCTTCTAATTTTAATCGTACGATTTATGGTAAATTTCTAAAGTCATTGTCATTGTTGTTTTTGGAAATAGTCTTTCTTCTACCCTTTGCTCACTCAAAAAGTAATAACTCCTAATATAAATCGAAATCAAGAACCATTTGTTTTAAACGAATCTAGACTTCTGTAAGGTTATAGAAATATAAGGCTCATTTCCTAATTTACCTTGTAGAATTTTTGGTGATTTTTTAAAGTCATTGCTAAAATTGTTTTCTAAGAATTATGCTGTCAATTTTTTTATGACATTTCAACATTCAAATATTCATATTTTTTAAAATATAGATCGAAAGTCGATCATAGTGTATTTTAAATAAAATTAGATTGAATCACGTTTACAACAATGTAAAGACCACTTTCTAATTATTTTTATGAAATTTAAGGAGAATTTCTAAACTTACTCCAGTCCACCATACTCAGATTATGAGAGATTAGATTTTTGTTGAAAAATAGGTAAATTACCCTTATGGCTATCCGATTTTGTAAAATATTAGTGTTCCAATAGGATATTTTTCGGAGATCCTTACTGTGATTTAAACGAGTACGATTCGATTATCCCCACGATTTAAATATAATAATTTCCGTCTCCATCCCCATTTGAGCTTAGGTGATAAAACTTTTATCGCCCCCACTCCCATCCTCGTAGGTGAAGATTTCAGTAAATCCAAAAAGGATGAAATCCTAACCAATACCAAATAATAGTATTTCCATCACGTGCAAAAAAGTACGCATCGTACCCATCATAGTTTACAGAATCATCTTCAACTGTCCTATTTCCCTATAGTCGATCTTAGCCGTCCATTTAGACGATCAATATTCCCCACATTCAACGGTCCCCGATCCCTAAAATGCGGAATCCAAATCTTTATCAAATCAAATTCAATTCCAATGCGTTTTTAAGCATAATGCCAAAAAATGTCTCTAACGTTTAATTGAATAATTATTTTGATTTATATTTATTTTTTGAAATAATTTAGTCCTCAATATTTTATTTAGGGTCAAAATAACATATTTTTTAAAATTATTTTGGGTCAAACTAACGATAAACAACTTGAAATTACTTGATAGAGTGACACGTAAGAAGAAAAAAATATTTTATATTTTGTACAATTTTTTAAAATTATTTTTTTGATTCATGTGTCATTCTGTAAAGTCAACGTATTTGTCTATACGATACGGTTATCATGATTAGGGTTGAGCATTCGATCGAGTCAAGTCGAGTCAAATATTTTTGAGTTATTCGAGTTGACGCGTCATATTTTACAACTCAAACTTTATTTGAATTTTTCTCGATTCAAGTCGATTTTACGAAATTCGAGTCGAGTTTTCGAATTCCTGTGCAAATTTAATTATAATTATTTATTATGTTATAGTATAGTTTGATTCAAATTTAAATAATTTTTTAATCGTATAAGATATGCATACTTATTTCTTCGTATGTGACATATATTTCTTCATATTATATATATATAAGGACAAATTAAAAGGGGCTCGACTCCAACTTAAAAATCAGTCCACTAATTACTAAAAAATTCGAGTTATTTGATTTTCTATTTTACAACTCAAAATCATTTTAAAAAAATTTGGGTAATTACCCGATATTTTATGTTCGGGTAGTCGGGTCAGGTATTTTTGAACACCCCTAATGTTAACAATATTGATGGGTTTTTTTGACAAATCTTAAATCTAATTCTAATCCTACCTAGAGGGGAAGGGAGTGGAATGGAGACTCTAAGGAAAGGAAGGAGAGGTGTTTCTAGCACTGTCGTATCTAGGCCTGGGCAGGAGGGGTATTGTAACCCCCTCGTCCCGGTCTGGCCGGATGACCGGTCCGAGTAGGTCACACGGGGAAAACCGAAGCGAAACCCGTTAAGGTTCCCCCTCGGTTAGCGACCCTATTTTTTTTCATTTTAAATCTTGTCTAGATTAGTGTTTAATCCTATGTGGTCATACAGCGAAACAACATTCACGAGACAAACAAACGAACTCACCCTAATATTATACAGCCCAATTTTTAAGTTATAACTACAGGCGGTATCGATACCCTTAAGGGGTGTATCGATACCCCTTGACTAAGTCAACGGGTCAAAGTCAACCCGTCGAGGCCGTATCGATACACCCAAGGAGTGTATCGATACCCTTCCCAACGGTTGACTTCCCACGGTCAACGCTAATATGACGGTATCGATACACCAGAGGCCGGTATCGATACCGAACTGGACAGTAGCTCCAGTGACCAAAATAGTATCGATACACCTCTCAAGTGTATCGATACACGAAGCCTGATCAAGAAGGCGGTATCGATACCGTACCAACCGTATCGATACCCCTGCACAGCAAAAACCTCCAAACTCAGCAAAAACGATCAAGGCTCGAGTCTAAATGCAATTTAAGACTTCCCTAGCCCCAACCAAACATTCTCACAACATTTACATACCACTTATAGCCATACAAGCACCCATCATGTATAAACATCAAGGAAATCATGCAATAGACCCAAGATGACATTCAAGCATTCAAAGTTCATACTTCAACATTCAACATGAAGGCAACCTCAAAGACACATGACCAACACACAAGGTAAACAATTTAGACATGGTTACAATCCAAACATAGCATCATTAAGCCAATCAAAAACAACATAATTAAGGAGTCTAAACATGCTCCTAACAACCAACAATAGCACAAAACAACAACACCTATCCCATTGTTTTACCATTACAATCTTTAAATTTAACTATCATACTTGAGCTAACCGAAGCAACACTTGGAGACCTTTCCTTGCCCTTGCCACCCACAAGCTATTTATCTGCATTGTCGAACAAAAGAGAGCGTAAGCATAAAAGCTTAGTGAGGGTAGCTCATAACACAAACCTTCGACAATGCAGGGTCCAAGCACGAGCTACAACCAAGATAAAATGCATGATCTTACCTCTGATCCATGCGAGCCATAATTATAGATGATGCATGAACATATATTCAATATCATGTCATGCTCAACATGTTTAAATCCATAACATATGAAATCACATATATTAAACCATGTTAGCAACACATCCCAAATCACATTGGCTCACAATTAACCACATATTGGCAACATAAACTACAATCCGTATTGGCACCTAGCTATGACTCGAATACGCGGATAACCGTTGGAACTCACATCCAACAATACAACCATTACCTGACGGTGGGATTACACTCATCACCGTTCACGCGGAGGGGATTCCACTCATCCTCACGCCTCGTTTCATGCGGAGGGGATTCCACTCATCCTCACGCCCGTCGATGGGATTCCACTCATCACCGACTATTATGTATAAGAAGATTTCTGGGCGTACCCGTACTCCATCTTGATGACTACCATCATCAAGACCACGCGCGCATTTTGACTCACGTGTGCACACTAGACATCCTAATGATCGATCATTTGTACCCAAGCATACTAGTGCCAATACTACACATTCCACAATGATATTTATTAACAACTTCCGTGCTTAGCACGTACTCACCATGACTTACCGTCATGCACAAACCACGTCTACATGCCTAGCATGTACTCACCATGATCCTCGGATCAAGCAATCACCTCATAATTTCATTTCACATGACAACACCACATGTACATCATTAACAACCATAACACATCATATTTTGCACATGTGTATAACCATATCATATCTATCGTCAACATGCATATAACAAAGCATCCAACATGCCTCAACATACATGTATACAACATATACACAATCAACACCATCAAAATTTAACACGAGGCATATACAACCATTAAAGAGTGCAACCAAAGTCTCTAATCAAAGTTTGGGATTAGGCTACCACCCTAATCCCAACTCTAGGTGGGTTTACCAAGCCCATCCTAGGTTCACATGCTTGAACCAATACTCAAAACCATTTTAGAAATATTTAACCACTCACCTTACTTCCTTAAGCAATCCAAGCAAAGCCGACTCAAGTCTCCACAACTTCCGAAATCGTGCCCGAACCACCCAAGGCCAAATCCGATGTCTCTTTCAAAAACCCCTTGAATTGATGAAGAAATCGAATGAAATATATGCTTGAAAATTAAGAAAGTTTGGGGAAAGAGGGGAGGTATTTCACGTGGGAGGGGGGGGGGGATAAGGGAAAACGGGAAGAAGATGACAATTTGAAAGTTGTCATCTTTTTTTAAAAGCTTTTGGGCAAATTACAACATAAGCCCTTCCCTTTTTATTAAAGTTCAATTACACCACATTTTAGGTTGGATTTATTTTAATTTAATTTTATTGACTCGAACTATAAACACGGATAACTCTTAACCCCAAAACACGGGTGTTACAGGTAACCGCCCAGGGCTAGAATTTTTATAGTCTACTATTATATAAAAATATTATTATATTAATTATAGGGTTTGATTTTGTTTCATACTTGTTATTTGAGGCCTAATTTTTTCTCAATATTTATTATTATGAGCCTAATTTTATCTCAATATTTTTTCAATAAATCATAAAATTTTGGAAGGGGAGATGAATTAAATGCAATAGTTTCAAAATTATTGCAGCCTAAAAATAAGGGACTTAATTGCAAACCCTTCTTGCACACATTGGAACATATTTGGACAACAATAATATTATGAGATATTATATGAATGAAGTCATTAAAGGGATGAAATAAAATCAGACTGCAGTTGACTAAATTATATTGTTGTTATATCTACTGTACATGATAAAATAGTGTTGAATTTGAGTTTTTAAACAACAGTTTTTTCATGTTTGATTTACACTTGTTCTACGGTTTAATGTTTTTTGCACCCATTCCATTTTTGCAGGCGAAGGTTAATTACCAGAGAGGTCCTAAGTTTATCTGGTTTTTAAATGGAGCTGAAAACTTAGAAAAACGTCGCCGTCTGTGGGAATCGAACCCACGACCACATGGTTAAAAGCCATGCGCTCTACCGGCTGAGCTAAGACGGCATCTGACAATTTTGTGCTTAATTTTGAAAAAGTAGAATTGTTTCAGAATGAAATTTATTTTAAGCTTAAGCTACGAGATGGTCATAACAAAACAAAGCACCACCTCAAAGTAGGCGTGGCAATGGGGCGAATCGAGGACAATTTTATATTTTCCATTCTGTCCCCAACACTTGCAGGTATGGTTTCAAATAATCTCATTAAATGTTTCGGGGATATTTTTGTCTCTATACACATCCCTTACGGATCCCGCGGTTTACGGTTAATTCTCGTACCTCAAAAAAATAAATTAAACTTAACACATTACAACAAATACTCAACATTAAATCTCCAAAATTATAAACATAATTGATAAATTTAGTTTTACAATAACAAACAAATCATTTCAAAACTATAAAACATGACTAAAATATTAACTATTGAAACATGGCAATTTGCACTACCTTTAAAAGAAAATATGTAACTAATAATCTATTGTTCTAATCATGATCTGTTTGTTCTAAAAGGAACTAGATTCGATAATCTTCCAAACATATAAATTATATCTTCTCTAATTTTAATCGTACAATTTATGGTAAATTTCTAAAGTCATTGTCATTGTTGTTTTTGGAAACAGTCTTTCTTCTACCCTTTGCTCACTCAAAAAGTAATAACTCCTAATATAAATCGAAATCAAGAACCATTTGTTTTAAACGAATCTAGACTTCTGTAAGGTTATAGAAATATAAGGCTCATTTCCTAATTTATCTTGTAGAATTTTTGGTGATTTTTTAAAGTCATTGCTAAAATTGTTTTCTAAGAATTATGCTGTCAATTTTTTTATGACATTTCAACATTCAAATATTCATATTTTTTAAAATATAGATCGAAAGTCGATCATAGTGTATTTTAAATAAAATTAGATTGAATCACGTTTACAACAATGTAAAGACCACTTTCTAATTATTTTTATGAAATTTAAGGAGAATTTCTAAACTTACTCCAGTCCACCATACTCAGATTATGAGAGATTAGATTTTTGTTGAAAAATAGGTAAATTACCCTTATGGCTATCCGATTTTGTAAAATATTAGTGTTCCAAGAGGATATTTTTCGGAGATCCTTACTGTGATTTATACGAGTACGATTCGATTATCCCCACGATTTAAATATAATAATTTCCGTCTCCATCCCCATTTGAGCTTAGGTGATAAAACTTTTATCGCCCCCACTCCCATCCTCGTAGGTAAAGATTTCAGTAAATCCAAAAAGGATGAAATCCTAACCAATACCAAATAATAGTATTTCCATCACGTGCAAAAAAGTACGCATCGTACCCATCATAGTTTACAGAATCATCTTCAACCGTCCTATTTCCCTATAGTCAATCTTAGTCATCCATTTAGACGATCAATATTCCCCACATTCAACGGTCCCCGATCCCTAAAATGCGGAATCCAAATCTTTATCAAATCAAATTCAATTCCAATGCGTTTTTAAGCATAATGCCAAAAAATGTCTCTAACGTTTAATTGAATAATTATTTTTATTTATATTTATTTTTTGAAATAATTTAGTCCTCAATATTTTATTTAGGGTCAAAATAACATACTTTTTAAAATTATTTTGGGTCAACCTAACGATAAACAACTTGAAATTACTTGATAGACTGACACGTAAGAAGAAAAAAATATTTTATATTTTGTACAATTTTTTAAAATTATTTTTTTGATTCATGTGTCATTCTGTAAAGTCAACGTATTTGTCTATACGATACTGTTATCATGATTAGGGTTGAGCATTCAGTCGAGTCAAGTCGAGTCAAAATTTTTTGAGTTATTCGAGTTGACGCGTCATATTTTACAACTCAAACTTTATTTGAATTTTTCTCGATTCAAGTCGATTTTAGGAAATTCGAGTCGAGTTTTCGAATTCCTGTGCAAATTTAATTATAATTATTTATTATGTTATAGTATAGTTTGATTCAAATTTAAATAATTTTTTAATCATATAAGATATGCATACATATTTCTTCATATGTGACATATATTTCTTCATATTATATATATATATAAGGACAAATTAAAAGGGGCTCGACTCCAACTTAAAAATCAGTCCACTAATTACTAAAAAATTCCAGTTATTTGAATTTCTATTTTACAACTCAAAATCATTTTAAAAAAATTTGGGTAATTACCCGATATTTTATGTTCGGGTAGTCGGGTCAGGTATTTTTGAACACCCCTAATGTTAACCATATTGATGGGTTTTTTTGACAAATCTTAAATCTAATACTAATCCTACCTAGAGGGGAAGGGAGTGGAATGGAGACTCTAAGGAAAGGAAGGAGAGGTGTTTCTAGCACTGTCGTATCTGGGCCTGGGCAGGAGGGGTAACCGCCCAGGGCCAGAATTTTTATAGTCTACTATTATATAAAAATATTATTATATTAATTATAGGGTTTGATTTTGTTTCATACTTGTTATTTGAGGCCTAATTTTTTCTCAATATTTATTATTATGAGCCTAATTTTATCTCAATATTTTTTCAATAAATCATAAAATTTTGGAAGGGGAGATGAATTAAATGCAATAGTTTCAAAATTATTGCAGCCTAAAAATAAGGGACTTAATTGCAAACCCTTCTTGCACACATTGGAACATATTTGGACAACAATAATATTATGAGATATTATATGAATGAAGTCATTAATGGGATGAAATAAAATCAGAGTGCAGTTGACTAAATTATATTGTTGTTATATCTACTGTACATGATAAAATAGTGTTGAATTTGAGTTTTTAAACAACAGTTTTTTCATGTTTGATTTACACTTGTTCTACGATTTAATGTTTTTTGCACCCATTCCATTTTTGGATGCGAAGGTTAATTACCAGAGAGGTCCTAATTTATCTGGTTTTTAAAGGGAGCTGAAAACTTAGAAAAACATTACCGTCTGTGGGAATCGAACCCACGACCACATGGTTAAAAGCCATGCGCCCTACCGGCTGATCTAAGACGGCATCTGACAATTTTGTGCTTAATTTTGAAAAAGTAGAATTGTTTCAGAATGAAATTTATTTTAAGCTTAAGCTACGAGATGGTCATAACAAAACAAAGCACCACCTCAAAGTAGGCGTGGCAATGGGGCGAATCGAGGACAATTTTATATTTTCCATTCCGTCCCCAACACTTGCAGGTATGGTTTCGGAGAATCTCATTAAATGTTTCGGGGATATTTTTGTCTCTATACACATCCCTTACGGATCCCGCGGTTTTCGGTTAATTCCCGTACCTCAAAAAATAAATTAAACTTAACGCATTACAACAAATACTCAACATTAAATCTCCAAAATTATAAACATAATTGATAAATTTAGTTTTACAATAACAAACAAATTATTTCAAAACTATAAAACATGACTAAAATATTAACTATTGAAACATGGCAATTTGCACTACCTTTAAAAGAAAATATGTAACTAATAATCTACTGTTCCAAATCATGATCTGTTTGTTCTAAAAGGAACTAGATTCGATAATCTTCCAAACATATAAATTATATCTTCTAATTTTAATCATACGATTTATGGTAAATTTCTAAAGTCATTGTCATTGTTGTTTTTGGAAACAGTCTTTCTTCTACCCTTTGCTCACTCAAAAAGTAATAACTCCTAATATAAATCGAAATCAAGAACCATTTGTTTTAAACGAATCTAGACTTCTGTAAGGTTATAGAAATATAAGGCTCATTTCCTAATTTATCTTGTAGAATTTTTGGTGATTTTTTAAAGTCGTTGCTAAAATTGTTTTCTAAGAATTATGCTGTCAATTTTTTTTATGACATTTCAACATTCAAATATTCATATTTTTTTAAATATAGATTGAAAGTCGATCATAGTGTATTTTAAATAAAATTAGATTGAATCACGTTTACAACAATGTAAAGACCACTTTCTAATTATTTTTATGAAATTTAAGGAGAATTTCTAAACTTACTCCAGTCCACCATACTCAGATTATGAGAGATTAGATTTTTGTTGAAAAATAGGTAAATTACCCTTATGGCTATCCGATTTTGTAAAATATTAGTGTTCCAAGAGGATATTTTTCGGAGATCCTTATTGTGATTTATACGAGTACGATTCGATTATCCCCACGATTTAAATATAATAATTTCCGTCTCCATCCCCATTTTAGCTTAGGTGATAAAACTTTTATCGCCCCCACCCCCATCCTCGTAGGTGAAGATTTCAGTAAATCCAAAAAGGATGAAATCCTAACCAATACCAAATAATAGTATTTCCATCACGTGCAAAAAAGTACGCATCGTACCCATCATAGTTTATAGAATCATCTTCAACCGTCCTATTTCCCTATAGTCGATCTTAGCCGTCCATTTAGACGATCAATATTCCTCACATTCAACGGTCCCCGATCCCTAAAATGCGGAATCCAAATCTTTATCAAATCAAATTCAATTCCAATGCGTTTTTAAGCATGATGCCAAAAAATGTCTCTAACGTTTAATTGAATAATTATTTTGATTTATATTTATTTTTTGAAATAATTTAGTCCTCAATATTTTATTTAGGGTCAAAATAACATATTTTTTAAAATTATTTTGGGTCAAACTAACGATAAAAACCTTGAAATTACTTTATAGACTGGCACGTAAGAAGAAAAAAATATTTTATATTTTGTACAATTTTTTAAAATTATTTTTTTGATTCATGTGTCATTCTGTAAAGTCAACGTATTTGTCTATACGATACTGTTATCATGATTAGGGTTGAGTGTTCGATCGAGTCAAGTCGAGTCGAGTCAAATTTTTTTGAGTTTTTCGAGTTGACGCGTCATATTTTACAACTCAAACTTTATTTGAATTTTTCTCGATTCAAGTCGATTTTAGGAAATTCGAGTTGAGTTTTCGAATTCCTGTGCAAATTTAATTATAATTATTTATTACGCTATAGTATAGTTTGATTCAAATTTAAATAATTTTTTAATCATATAAGATATGCATACATATTTCTTCATATGTGACATATATTTCTTCATATTATATATATATAAGGACAAATTAAAAGGGGCTCGACTCCAACTTAAAAATCAGTTCACTAATTACTAAAAAATTCGAGTTATTTGAATTTCTATTGTACAACTCAAAATCATTTTAAAAAAATTTGGGTAATTACCCGATATTTTATGTTCAGGTAGTCGGGTCAGGTATTTTTGAACACCCATAATGTTAACCGTATTGATGGGTCTTTTTGACAAATCTTAAATCTAATTCTAATCCTACCTAGAGAAGAAGGGAGTGGAATGGAGACTCTAAGGAAAGGAAGGGGAGTGTTTCTAGCACTGTCATATCTGAGCCTGGGCAGGAGGGGTAACCGCCCAGGGCCAGAATTTTTATAGTCTACTATTATATAAAAATATTATTATATTAATTATAGGGTTTGATTTTGTTTCATACTTGTTATTTGAGGCCTAATTTTTTCTCAATATTTATTATTATGAGCCTAATTTTATCTCAATATTTTTTCAATAAATCATAAAATTTTGGAAGGGGAGATGAATTAAATGCAATAGTTTCAAAATTATTGCAGCCTAAAAATAAGGGACTTAATTGCAAACCCTTCTTGCACACATTGGAACATATTTGGACAACAATAATATTATGAGATATTATATGAATGAAGTCATTAAAGGGATGAAATAAAATCAGAGTGCAGTTGACTCAATTATATTGTTGTTATATCTACTGTACATGATAAAATAGTGTTGAATTTGAGTTTTTAAACAACAGTTTTTTCATTTTTGCAGGCGAAGGTTAATTACCAGAGAGGTCCTAAGTTTATCTGGTTTTTAAAGGGAGCTGAAAACTTAGAAAAACGTCGCCGTCTGTGGGAATTGAACCCACGACCACATGGTTAAAAGCCATGCGCTCTACCGGCTGAGCTAAGACGGCATCTGACAATTTTGTGCTTAATTTTGAAAAAGTAGAATTGTTTCAGAATGAAATTTATTTTAAGCTTAAGCTACGAGATGGTCATAACAAAACAAAGCACCACCTCAAAGTAGGCGTGGCAATGGGGCGAATCGAGGACAATTTTATATTTTCCATTTCGTCCCCAACACTTGCAGGTATGGTTTCGGAGAATCTCATTAAATGTTTCGGGGATATTTTTGTCTCTATACACATCCCTTACGGATCCCGCGGTTTTCGGTTAATTCCCGTACCTCAAAAAAATAAATTAAACTTAACACATTACAACAAATACTCAACATTAAGTCTCCAAAATTATAAACATAATTGATAAATTTAGTTTTACAATAACAAACAAATCATTTCAAAACTATAAAACATGACTAAAATATTAACTATTGAAACATGGCAATTTGCACTACCTTTAAAAGAAAATATGTAACTAATAATCTATTGTTCTAAATCATGATCTGTTTGTTCTAAAAGGAACTAGATTCGATAATCTTCCAAACATATAAATTATATCTTCTAATTTTAATCGTACGATTTATGGTAAATTTCTAAAGTCATTGTCATTGTTGTTTTTGGAAACAGTCTTTCTTCTACCCTTTGATCACTCAAAAAGTAATAACTCCTAATATAAATCGAAATCAAGAACTATTTGTTTTAAACGAATCTAGACTTCTGTAAGGTTATAGAAATATAAGGCTCATTTCTTAATTTATCTTGTAGAATTTTTGGTGATTTTTTAAAGTCATTGCTAAAATTGTTTTCTAAGAATTATGCTGTCAATTTTTTTATGACATTTCAACATTCAAATATTCATATTTTTTAAAATATAGATCGAAAGTCGATCATAGTGTATTTTAAATAAAATTAGATTGAATCACGTTTACAACAATGTAAAGACCACTTTCTAATTATTTTTATGAAATTTACGGAGAATTTCTAAACTTACTCCAGTCCACCATACTCAGATTATGAGAGATTAGATTTTTGTTGAAAAATAGGTAAATTACCCTTATGGTTATCCGATTTTGTAAAATATTAGTGTTTCAAGAGGATATTTTTCGGAGATCCTTATTGTGATTTATACGAGTACGATTCGATTATCCCCACGATTTAAATATAATAATTTCCGTCTCCATCCCCTTTTGAGCTTAGGTGATAAAACTTTTATCGCCCCCACTCCCATCCTCGTAGGTGAAGATTTCAGTAAATCCAAAAAGGATGAAATCCTAACCAATACCAAATAATAGTATTTCCATCACGTGCAAAAAAGTACGCATCGTACCCATCATAGTTTACAGAATCATCTTCAACCATCCTATTTCCCTATAGTCGATCTTAGCCGTCCATTTAGACGATCAATATTCCCCACATTCAACGGTCCCCGATCCCTAAAATGCGGAATCCAAATCTTTATCAAATCAAATTCAATTCCAATGCGTTTTTAAGCATAATGCCAAAAAATGTCTCTAACGTTTAATTGAATAATTATTTTGATTTATATTTATTTTTTGAAATAATTTAGTCCTCAATATTTTATTTAGGGTCAAAATAACATATTTTTTTAAAATTATTTTGGGTCAAACTAACGATAAACAACTTGAAATTACTTGATAGACTGACACGTAAGAAGAAAAAAATATTTTATATTTTGTACAATTTTTTAAAATTATTTTTTTGATTCATGTGTCATTCTGTAAAGTCAACGTATTTGTCTATACGATACTGTTATCATGATTAGGGTTGAGTGTTCGATCGAGTCAAGTCGAGTCGAGTCAAATTTTTTTGAGTTTTTCGAGTTGACGCGTCATATTTTACAACTCAAACTTTATTTGAATTTTTCTCGATTCAAGTCGATTTTAGGAAATTCGAGTTGAGTTTTCGAATTCCTGTGCAAATTTAATTATAATTATTTATTACGCTATAGTATAGTTTGATTCAAATTTAAATAATTTTTTAATCATATAAGATATGCATACATATTTCTTCATATGTGACATATATTTCTTCATATTATATATATATATATAAGGACAAATTAAAAGGGGCTCGACTCCAACTTAAAAATCAGTTCACTAATTACTAAAAAATTCGAGTTATTTGAATTTCTATTGTACAACTCAAAATCATTTTAAAAAAATTTGGGTAATTACCCGATATTTTATGTTCAGGTAGTCGGGTCAGGTATTTTTGAACACCCATAATGTTAACCGTATTGATGGGTCTTTTTGACAAATCTTAAATCTAATTCTAATCCTACCTAGAGAAGAAGGGAGTGGAATGGAGACTCTAAGGAAAGGAAGGGGAGTGTTTCTAGCACTGTCATATCTGAGCCTGGGCAGGAGGGGTAACCGCCCAGGGCCAGAATTTTTATAGTCTACTATTATATAAAAATATTATTATATTAATTATAGGGTTTGATTTTGTTTCATACTTGTTATTTGAGGCCTAATTTTTTCTCAATATTTATTATTATGAGCCTAATTTTATCTCAATATTTTTTCAATAAATCATAAAATTTTGGAAGGGGAGATGAATTAAATGCAATAGTTTCAAAATTATTGCAGCCTAAAAATAAGGGACTTAATTGCAAACCCTTCTTGCACACATTGGAACATATTTGGACAACAATAATATTATGAGATATTATATGAATGAAGTCATTAAAGGGATGAAATAAAATCAGAGTGCAGTTGACTCAATTATATTGTTGTTATATCTACTGTACATGATAAAATAGTGTTGAATTTGAGTTTTTAAACAACAATTTTTTCATTTTTGCAGGCGAAGGTTAATTACCAGAGAGGTCCTAAGTTTATCTGGTTTTTAAAGGGAGCTGAAAACTTAGAAAAACGTCGCCGTCTGTGGGAATCGAACCCACGACCACATGGTTAAAAGCCATGCGCTCTACCGGCTGAGCTAAGACGGCATCTGACAATTTTGTGCTTAATTTTGAAAAAGTAGAATTGTTTCAGAATGAAATTTATTTTAAGCTTAAGCTACGAGATAGTCATAACAAAACAAAGCACCACCTCAAAGTAGGCGTGGCAATGGGGCGAATCGAGGACAATTTTATATTTTCCATTTCGTCCCCAACACTTGCAGGTATGGTTTCGGAGAATCTCATTAAATGTTTCGGGGATATTTTTGTCTCTATACACATCCCTTACGGATCCCGCGGTTTTCGGTTAATTCCCGTACCTCAAAAAAATAAATTAAACTTAACACATTACAACAAATACTCAACATTAAGTCTCCAAAATTATAAACATAATTGATAAATTTAGTTTTACAATAACAAACAAATCATTTCAAAACTATAAAACATGACTAAAATATTAACTATTGAAACATGGCAATTTGCACTACCTTTAAAAGAAAATATGTAACTAATAATCTATTGTTCTAAATCATGATCTGTTTGTTCTAAAAGGAACTAGATTCGATAATCTTCCAAACATATAAATTATATCTTCTAATTTTAATCGTACGATTTATGGTAAATTTCTAAAGTCATTGTCATTGTTGTTTTTGGAAACAGTCTTTCTTCTACCCTTTGATCACTCAAAAAGTAATAACTCCTAATATAAATCGAAATCAAGAACTATTTGTTTTAAACGAATCTAGACTTCTGTAAGGTTATAGAAATATAAGGCTCATTTCTTAATTTATCTTGTAGAATTTTTGGTGATTTTTTAAAGTCATTGCTAAAATTGTTTTCTAAGAATTATGCTGTCAATTTTTTTATGACATTTCAACATTCAAATATTCATATTTTTTAAAATATAGATCGAAAGTCGATCATAGTGTATTTTAAATAAAATTAGATTGAATCACGTTTACAACAATGTAAAGACCACTTTCTAATTATTTTTATGAAATTTACGGAGAATTTCTAAACTTACTCCAGTCCACCATACTCAGATTATGAGAGATTAGATTTTTGTTGAAAAATAGGTAAATTACCCTTATGGTTATCCGATTTTGTAAAATATTAGTGTTTCAAGAGGATATTTTTCGGAGATCCTTATTGTGATTTATACGAGTACGATTCGATTATCCCCACGATTTAAATATAATAATTTCCGTCTCCATCCCCTTTTGAGCTTAGGTGATAAAACTTTTATCGCCCCCACTCCCATCCTCGTAGGTGAAGATTTCAGTAAATCCAAAAAGGATGAAATCCTAACCAATACCAAATAATAGTATTTCCATCACGTGCAAAAAAGTACGCATCGTACCCATCATAGTTTACAGAATCATCTTCAACCATCCTATTTCCCTATAGTCGATCTTAGCCGTCCATTTAGACGATCAATATTCCCCACATTCAACGGTCCCCGATCCCTAAAATGCGGAATCCAAATCTTTATCAAATCAAATTCAATTCCAATGCGTTTTTAAGCATAATGCCAAAAAATGTCTCTAACGTTTAATTGAATAATTATTTTGATTTATATTTATTTTTTGAAATAATTTAGTCCTCAATATTTTATTTAGGGTCAAAATAACATATTTTTTTAAAATTATTTTGGGTCAAACTAACGATAAACAACTTGAAATTACTTGATAGACTGACACGTAAGAAGAAAAAAATATTTTATATTTTGTACAATTTTTTAAAATTATTTTTTTGATTCATGTGTCATTCTGTAAAGTCAACGTATTTGTCTATACGATACTGTTATCATGATTAGGGTTGAGTGTTCGATCGAGTCAAGTCGAGTCGAGTCAAATTTTTTTGAGTTTTTCGAGTTGACGCGTCATATTTTACAACTCAAACTTTATTTGAATTTTTCTCGATTCAAGTCGATTTTAGGAAATTCGAGTTGAGTTTTCGAATTCCTGTGCAAATTTAATTATAATTATTTATTACGCTATAGTATAGTTTGATTCAAATTTAAATAATTTTTTAATCATATAAGATATGCATACATATTTCTTCATATGTGACATATATTTCTTCATATTATATATATATATATAAGGACAAATTAAAAGGGGCTCGACTCCAACTTAAAAATCAGTTCACTAATTACTAAAAAATTCGAGTTATTTGAATTTCTATTGTACAACTCAAAATCATTTTAAAAAAATTTGGGTAATTACCCGATATTTTATGTTCAGGTAGTCGGGTCAGGTATTTTTGAACACCCATAATGTTAACCGTATTGATGGGTCTTTTTGACAAATCTTAAATCTAATTCTAATCCTACCTAGAGAAGAAGGGAGTGGAATGGAGACTCTAAGGAAAGGAAGGGGAGTGTTTCTAGCACTGTCATATCTGAGCCTGGGCAGGAGGGGTAACCGCCCAGGGCCAGAATTTTTATAGTCTACTATTATATAAAAATATTATTATATTAATTATAGGGTTTGATTTTGTTTCATACTTGTTATTTGAGGCCTAATTTTTTCTCAATATTTATTATTATGAGCCTAATTTTATCTCAATATTTTTTCAATAAATCATAAAATTTTGGAAGGGGAGATGAATTAAATGCAATAGTTTCAAAATTATTGCAGCCTAAAAATAAGGGACTTAATTGCAAACCCTTCTTGCACACATTGGAACATATTTGGACAACAATAATATTATGAGATATTATATGAATGAAGTCATTAAAGGGATGAAATAAAATCAGAGTGCAGTTGACTCAATTATATTGTTGTTATATCTACTGTACATGATAAAATAGTGTTGAATTTGAGTTTTTAAACAACAATTTTTTCATTTTTGCAGGCGAAGGTTAATTACCAGAGAGGTCCTAAGTTTATCTGGTTTTTAAAGGGAGCTGAAAACTTAGAAAAACGTCGCCGTCTGTGGGAATCGAACCCACGACCACATGGTTAAAAGCCATGCGCTCTACCGGCTGAGCTAAGACGGCATCTGACAATTTTGTGCTTAATTTTGAAAAAGTAGAATTGTTTCAGAATGAAATTTATTTTAAGCTTAAGCTACGAGATAGTCATAACAAAACAAAGCACCACCTCAAAGTAGGCGTGGCAATGGGGCGAATCGAGGACAATTTTATATTTTCCATTTCGTCCCCAACACTTGCAGGTATGGTTTCGGAGAATCTCATTAAATGTTTCGGGGATATTTTTGTCTCTATACACATCCCTTACGGATCCCGCGGTTTTCGGTTAATTCCCGTACCTCAAAAAAATAAATTAAACTTAACACATTACAACAAATACTCAACATTAAGTCTCCAAAATTATAAACATAATTGATAAATTTAGTTTTACAATAACAAACAAATCATTTCAAAACTATAAAACATGACTAAAATATTAACTATTGAAACATGGCAATTTGCACTACCTTTAAAAGAAAATATGTAACTAATAATCTATTGTTCTAAATCATGATCTGTTTGTTCTAAAAGGAACTAGATTCGATAATCTTCCAAACATATAAATTATATCTTCTAATTTTAATCGTACGATTTATGGTAAATTTCTAAAGTCATTGTCATTGTTGTTTTTGGAAACAGTCTTTCTTCTACCCTTTGATCACTCAAAAAGTAATAACTCCTAATATAAATCGAAATCAAGAACTATTTGTTTTAAACGAATCTAGACTTCTGTAAGGTTATAGAAATATAAGGCTCATTTCTTAATTTATCTTGTAGAATTTTTGGTGATTTTTTAAAGTCATTGCTAAAATTGTTTTCTAAGAATTATGCTGTCAATTTTTTTATGACATTTCAACATTCAAATATTCATATTTTTTAAAATATAGATCGAAAGTCGATCATAGTGTATTTTAAATAAAATTAGATTGAATCACGTTTACAACAATGTAAAGACCACTTTCTAATTATTTTTATGAAATTTACGGAGAATTTCTAAACTTACTCCAGTCCACCATACTCAGATTATGAGAGATTAGATTTTTGTTGAAAAATAGGTAAATTACCCTTATGGTTATCCGATTTTGTAAAATATTAGTGTTTCAAGAGGATATTTTTCGGAGATCCTTATTGTGATTTATACGAGTACGATTCGATTATCCCCACGATTTAAATATAATAATTTCCGTCTCCATCCCCTTTTGAGCTTAGGTGATAAAACTTTTATCGCCCCCACTCCCATCCTCGTAGGTGAAGATTTCAGTAAATCCAAAAAGGATGAAATCCTAACCAATACCAAATAATAGTATTTCCATCACGTGCAAAAAAGTACGCATCGTACCCATCATAGTTTACAGAATCATCTTCAACCATCCTATTTCCCTATAGTCGATCTTAGCCGTCCATTTAGACGATCAATATTCCCCACATTCAACGGTCCCCGATCCCTAAAATGCGGAATCCAAATCTTTATCAAATCAAATTCAATTCCAATGCGTTTTTAAGCATAATGCCAAAAAATGTCTCTAACGTTTAATTGAATAATTATTTTGATTTATATTTATTTTTTGAAATAATTTAGTCCTCAATATTTTATTTAGGGTCAAAATAACATATTTTTTTAAAATTATTTTGGGTCAAACTAACGATAAACAACTTGAAATTACTTGATAGACTGACACGTAAGAAGAAAAAAATATTTTATATTTTGTACAATTTTTTAAAATTATTTTTTTGATTCATGTGTCATTCTGTAAAATCAACGTATTTGTCTATACGATACTGTTATCATGATTAGGGTTGAGCGTTCGATCGAATCGAGTCAAAATTTTTTGAGTTATTCGAGTTGACGCGTCATATTTTACAACTCAAACTTTATTTGAATTTTTCTCGATTCAAGTCGATTTTAGGAAATTCGAGTCGAGTTTTCGAATTCCTGTGCAAATTTAATTATAATTATTTATTATGTTATAGTATAGTTTGATTCCAATGTAAATAATTTTTTAATCATATAAGATATGCATACATATTTCTTCATATGTGATATATATTTCTTCATATTATATATATATATATAAGGACAAATTAAAAGGGGCTCGACTCCAACTTAAAAATCAGTCCACTAATTACTAAAAAATTCGAGTTATTCGAATTTCTATTTTACAACTCAAAATCATTTAAAAAAAAATTTGAGTCGAGTTTATGCAATTTCCAGTCGAATTTTGCTCACCCCTATTCACGGTGTGCATTGCCGTATAAATTTGTCACGTCATTTAAGTCATTTATTGTCAGTTGACTAACAATTTTTATCTGCGGAGAAGTCATTTTGACTTAAAATGAAATGTTGATAGTTAAACTACTTCAAAAATGAATAACGATTAAAATAATTATTCAATCAAATATTAGAGATTTTTTACATATTTTTTTAATCGCCACATCAGGCGAGTATCCAATCCAACAAGACTTGCACCGTAAGGGTATCCACGTCATCAGACACTAGAAATTGATTTCGAAAATGTTACGGCGACTCCCCTACGTGAGGACCCGGTTTGAGAATTTGAAGTCCACTTTTAGTGGTTTAAATTGTGTATATAGCTTAAAATCAACGCTTTCTTTTCTATTTTTAACCCATCCACCCACCCTTGTCTTCTTCCCTCCAATTCGCCCCTTTTAATTTCTCCAAACACTAGCAGGTAGCAGCAGAAGCGAGGTGCTCGGAAAGAATGTCGGCGGCAGGTAGCGGCGGAGGACAGGCGGAAGACAAGAAGCCGGGAGATGCTGCCCACATTAATCTCAAAGTGAAGGGGTAGGTTTTATTTTTATTTTCTTTCATTCCATCTCTTTTCCATATATTTTTGATTGAATCGTTTGTTGTTCAGGATGGCAACGAAGTGTTTTTCAGGATCAAGAGAAGCACTCAGCTGAGGAAACTGATGAATGCATATTGCGATCGGCAGTCGGTAGATTTCAAATCACCAACAAATGTAGAAATCCAGTGTCAAGTTGTTTAATATTTTGTGACGATGTTTGGGGGTAGCTTGAGATGGAGGATGGAGATGAAATTGATGCGATGCTTCACCAGACTGGATATTTGAAAAAGAAAGCTTGGAGCATTACAGTGTTAGTAGAGTATCTTATATCTTTATGTGGACAACTTTTGGATTTTATTTTATTTGGAAATCAAGATTCATTAACCTCTCTAATCCTTATCCATCTCATGTATCAAAAAACAAAGAAACCCCTGGGGTACTCAAGCTGGCAACTGAAGCCTCTTGTTCTTCTTCCAGCTGCAAATCCCATATAAATCAGATCAAGTAGATTAGCATAAACAAGTATTAACTTTTGTTTACCAAACTAAAAGATTCTTACCTCACAATATAATAGTAGAAAAAGTCCGCATATAGGAGTGTCTGAACTATCCCAGATATCCAAGCTGCAAGTCACAACAGAATCAATTAAGAAACATGGAAGAGTTTAGTTTTAACTCTTCTATAATCTATGGTACACAGAGTATGCAAAGCAATATCTGCTCTGGGACTGGGAGAGACACTTACGTATCCAATGGACATAGTGCGGTTGGGTTAAGTATCGATAAATCCAGTTAAGAATGTACAATCCTCGATATGCACTGCAATTTAAGAGAAAGACCAAGGAAATCTGTCATATCTGATTAAAGGAGAATTCACAGCCTTTACACATCTTCGAAGACATGAGCAAGTAGATTCGTAACAAAAATGATACATCAGCAAGAACAATATCTTACAACAAGTCAGGATTCAAGAACAGAGCCATGTATAGGTTGGATGGGGCAACCAATTTTATTGGTATAATAGCATTTGAGGTCTTCTTAGTTTAAAATATTAGTCAAATAAGACCTTTTCTTCTTCCAATTTTTAGATTTAAAGACTTAGTAGACTCTTGCCCCTCCTAATATTTGATCCTAGTTACGTTCCTGAATATAGTAAATATCTTAGACTCTAACTCTCTAATTCAGGCCTATTATTCTTTTCTCTTTTAGTCCTCTTAAACAAAGGGCACTTAACCTAAAGAAGAGAAAAAGTATCACACCATGAGCGGCAAGAACCCCTACTCACACTATGCTTGAACCCTCCATCCTAAACCTTCATAAGGTTGGAGAAATTTGACACTCAAGATGATAGTAAACTTCATTGAGTCATAAACAACAGAAAAAAAAATACTTAGTAATCCAAAATGTGATGTGAAGGAAACCCCGGATTTTTTTATACTGAAACTGTGAAATTTAAAGGTCTCTGCTTCAACTTCAAACAATACATTGCTAGTTGAAAAGAAATGATGCATACAATATAACTAAAATTTAAAACATAAAGCAAAATAATTGAAGAAAACAAGTGCCCTAACCTAAAATTAATCACACAAAGCACAGCATCTAGGATATTGTCAATGATTTAACTAGACATTACTTTAAAAACATTAGAAAATTTTAAAGCATACCCAAGAAAGAATACATATTGGCCAGTCAAGTTGTCGATGTTCCTAGTCCTTTGTAAGAGTACAAGCTGAGGAAGTATGGCAACAGCTTCTAGATATACCGAAAATGTCCACATTACCTGGGATCCATTTTCCATTAAATCAAAATACAAAATGAACCATAATTAGAAAGTTGAAAAACAACCACCTCCTTGAAGGTGAATTTCTCATGAATGAAAAGGGCCAAGAGCAGGCAAGGCAATAGAAGGAAATAATGGCGGAAAGTGTCGTGGTCTTTATCGTAAGACCTTTGAACAATCTTATGGGCACGCATGTACCAAACAATCGAAAAGGAGCTTCCCAGAAATATCAATTTCATCAAAGTGTTGTAAAGGGAGATAAAATCAGTGAAAATGTCCAAGTAACGGCTAGCAAAAACGATGGCGTAAAGCTCTTGCGTCTTCAAAGAAATACCTGGTGCCGATTAAGCAAAATCAAAATCTGGAAACCTAAGAAAAAGAGTAATAATTTGAAAAACCGAAAAAAGGAGGGAAAATGTTACCGGCGCAAGATTTCATAGTGTGGATCTTGAGGAGCAAGACGAGAACGCTGGCCAGGTGAGTCATATCACCTGCTAATCTGAAAACATTCATTCTCGAGCTTCCAAATCCAATAACCCTAATTTCTTTCAAATTCTAAAACAAAGAATGCTAAATTATATATTTTTTGTATATGTATAACTTTATGAAACCGAACATCTTAATGGTGGAGCGTAAGAAAACAATCCTTTACCAATAAGATAAAGACACGTTATCGTATCCATGATTGCAGTCTTTGGTAATCGGGATAGAGAGACTGGTTTGACGCAAGCAGCAACGCAACGCTTTTCCAATGGCGGTGAAAAGAGGGGTTTGTCTAAAAACCGCATGTTAGTGTACGGTTAATAAATGGAGGGACGTTAGAGTCGTCCGATAGGAAAATTTGGTAATTTGACCGTTAGATTTATATTTTTATAAAAAACACGCGGAAATGAGAAGAGGGCGTTGTCGGTAAGTATCGAAACGAATTGTGAAGTTTCGCAATTGTATGGAGAGAAAAGTTGTGTTGCAACGTAAAAGGATAAAATGATACATATGTTTCGAGACTATGAAATATGTACTGGAACTGGTAGTTAATAGTTTTAAACTCAAATTGTTAGAGAAGTATGTCACAAGTAAAGTTGGAAGAAGGTATTTCAGAATTAGATATAGGGTAACGAAATAGTCTGATGTAAAAGTAACTTTTAAGGGTTAACGTGTAGCAGTTGACGTTTTTGTCATGATATCGAAATTTCTGTATATGTTTGAGAACCTATAGAAAAGATGTAAGCTATAAATGTTTTAAGTGTCTTTAACAATACATGTATGCATAATATGTATCGGAACGTACGTAGAAGTACCGAAATATGGAGTATGGTATGTTGGATAGTAAGAAGTAGACGTATAAACTGTAAAAGTGAAAGAAGTGGATAATATATTAGGGCAATCGCGGAGTATCGAAAGTAGTCTACGAGTTTCGCAACCTTAAAGTACAAGAAGATAATATGTTCGATTTAATGATTCATATTTCCAGTTTTTTTTGTAGATCTTAAAAGCCCTCCGGCTTACCTGGAATTAGAATCGAACCTTTATTTCCCCCACTAAAAACTTGGAGAAACCTCTGAAGCTGAGAAAAGTGTTTCATTCAGTGTAAAAGATCAAAACTTTAACTTAGGTCTGCAACTGAACCTGTGCAGTTGTCTCCATCGCGAAGGTAACAAGCAAAACCCAAAACCCTAAGGTTTATTTATTTGTGAAATACTTGAAATCTAGGGATCGCGTTTCGAAAATTTGGTATGGAATTGCATTTCAGGTTAGAGGAAATCTGTTTAAACTGAATATTATGTTCGGGTTTAAGTTTTTTTTTTTTGGAAAATGGTACCCTTTCCATCGGTTTTAACCAAAAAAGGTTAGATTTGTATGTAATGAGGATGAGTTTATTTATGAGTGAGTTGGTTTGCTTGTGAACTGATTCATGTGAAGATTTAAATGTTAGGATGACTACTGCATGACGTGTAGGTGTTCCCTTTTTGTGAGAGAAAATGTGCACACTCATGTCAAGTAATAGTATATAAGATGTCGAATCCCACGAGGATTGGTCAGCTTGGTTCGTTTTGTAATCCTTGCACAAGGTAAAGTAAAAACACAAGTAAAGTGATTGTTGGTTTGAAGAGTAAAGTAAAGTAAATCACAAATGATTAAAGAGGTTATTCAGGTTGATAAAGTAGGCATGGTTATGCTGCCACTTAGTGTGAAACTGTGTTGTAAAAGGCTAAGTTGTTTTGCACTGCCACGATATGCTGCCTCGGTGGGTGTGGCGGACGGCAGCTACGACCCTGTCATGCGGCCGCAGTGGGTCACTGCCTCTGTAACTTTCGTTGTCTCGGCAGGTGAAACGGAAATTAGTCTTGGCAGCAAGTCTAGAAGATATTTCAAGTTTGACGGGATATTCGACAGTGATACTCCTTATTTCTAGGCAATGATGCTCGAAAGCTAGCGTGACGTAGGCAATACCTAGCAATCTTAGTGTAAACCTAACACAGGCTAGTCAACTCGGTTGGTGATCCTTTTTAGCTGCTAAACTTGTGAACTTTTGGAACCAAGTTAGTCACGCCTCAACAAGTTGTGACCGTGCTTAACCCTTTCGTGAAGTTGACACTTTCGTGCCCCCTAATCTTTTCGTGAAGTTTGGAATACTTTTAGCTTGGAATATTTTTGGGGTGTTACAACTAAAGTATATATAAAATTTCATCTATGTTCCTAGAAGTTGACTTGTGACATTGATTAAAAAATAGGGTAAACTACACTGGTAATCCTTGAACATTTAAGGTGCTTTCAATATGGTCACCAAACTTTTAAAATTTTTGTTACAGCCACTCAACTTTTAATTCATTTTCATAACGTTCACTGACGTCACCAACCGTTAAAAAAATAATGAAGTAGTTGCTATCTTCTTCCATTTTTCTCATTTTCTTCCTCTCATGTCTTTGTCTTTCATTGCTGGCCAGTTCTCATCAAACTCATCCAGTACAGAAAATTAGTGTTGGCATTCACAATTTCTTCTTTACAACAACTGAAAAGAAAAAAATAAAAAATTGTCAGCTGCACATATAATGTATAAACAATTAATTAAATCGTTCAGCGAATCTAGAACATCCACAAGCTTCCATTTGAGTTGATAGTAAGAAGAAGAAATAAAGAGAGGAGCAAAATAGATGTTTGAAGAGGAAGAAATAAAAAAAATGAGAAATGACTAGTCACAGAAGAAAAAGACGTGAGAGGAAGAAAAGGAGGGAGAAAAACTACCACGTCATCATTTTTAACGGTAAGTGACGATAGTGATCGTAATGAAAATGATTTAAAAGTTGAGTGATTGTAATGAAAGTTTTAAAAAGTTTAGTGACTATATTGAAAGCGCCTTAAAAGTTAAGGGACTGCCTATGTAGTTTACCCTAAAAATATATTTGGTACATATTTTGACAAAAAAATATTTTAAGTCAATACTTTAACGAAAAACTACTTTAAGTACATATTTTGATAAAAAAAAAGTATATTTTAAGTACTTATTTTAACAAAAAAAAATAGTTTAGATACTTTAACGAAAAACTACTTTTAAATTTAAAGAGATTTTTTCCGATTAAACGAACCTACATTATTCTTCATGAATAAAACATATACATTGTATTGACTAATTGCATGATATTCATGTTTAATATGACTAATTAAATATAATACATACCCCTAAAAACCAAAGTTCATTGTAGTACGTAGTATTAATTAAAAGGGTAAACTACTGCAGGGGTCACTTTCGTTTCCCGTTTGTACAGATTTAGTCACCACTTTTGAAAAGTGCCAATAAGTGATCATCTACGTTTTCGATGTGTAAAGACTTGGTCACTCTGACGTTTAGGGATGGGCACGGAACCCGGACCCGACAGGTTCCGACCCGACCCGGCCCGATCGGGTCGGGTATTTTTATGAAAAAATCGGGTTCGGGTCGGGTTTTTGTGTAGGGTGAGGTCGGGTCGGGTTCGAGTTTTAGGGTGAAAAAATCCGACCCGACCCGAGATTAATAGTGTAATTTTCCCCTAAAATTTTTAGGGATATTTGTAATAATACCCCTTATATATATATTTTTTATAATTAGGTCCTTAAAATTGATTTTTTTATTTATAATTTAGTCCTTAAATTTATTATTTTTTACAATTAAGTCTCTTAAAATTATTATTTTTTACAATTTAGTCCCTAAAATGATTTTTTTTATATAGGTCGGGTTGGAGTCGAGTTTAGGGTTAATATTTTCGGGTCGGGTCGGGTCGGATTTTTTAAAAGATATGATCGGGTCGGGTTCGGGTGGGCCAAAAACCCGGCCCGACCCGACCCGTGTCCATCCCTACCGACGTTATAGTCCGTTAATCCCCTAACGGATTGCTGATGTGGCGGAATTTTCTTCAACCCTAAAATTTTCTCTGTAAAAGAAGAAGAAGAAGATGAAAGTGGAATGTCAAGTACCTAATGAATTGGGTTTATTAGATGACAGCCTACGGATAACAACTAAGGATGCGGGTCGGATTGCTGGATTAGAAGTTCTTTGGATTATCAATGAACCTACGGCTGCCTCTTTGGCGTATGGGTTTGAAAAGAAGAACAATGAAACCATCCTTGTGTTTGATCTTGGAGGTGGTACATTCGATTTTTCAGGTATCGTAGCCAGTCAAGAAACTATTAATCTGCATGCATAGATGAATATGCCAACGAATGTTAATATGTTTACAGTGCTTGAGGTCGGTGATGGTGTGTTTGAGGTGCTCTCTACATCTGGTGACACACATTTGGATGGTGACGACTTTGATAAGGTAATTACACTCGGACTAAGGGACATTTTTCTTTCATATTTGTATTTTTCAGTGCTGACTGCTGAAGTATGTCTTATATTTCGCGTGTAGAGAATTGTTGACTGGCTTGCGGACAACTTCAAGAGAGATGAAGGCATTGATCTTTTGAAAGACAAACAAGCTCTTTAGCGCTTAACCGAGACAGTTGAGAAGGCTAAAATGGAGTTATCATCTTTGACTCAAGCAAACATAAGGCAATTCTCTCCCCATATTTTCTTCGTACACATTTATTGTTTGTGTGTTCTGTGGGCGGTGTTCATTAATGCAACCTTTTTGTTGCTCTAGTTTACCTTTCATAACTGCAATTGCAGATGGGCCTAAACGTTGAGGAGAGGGGATTAACGACCGCCGACGACGAGAGGCGAAATCGCGCGGCTCTAGATGCCGGTCTGATGACGACGACGTGAAAACAACCATTTTAGGATTTGAAAGCCAAATTAATTCCGCCACATCAGCAATCCGTTAGGGGATACACGAACTATAACGTTGGAGTGACCAAGTCTTTACACATCGAAAATGTAGATGACCACTTATTGACACTTTTCAAAAGTTGTGACTAAATCTGTACAAACGGGAAACGAAAGTGATCCCTGCAGTAGTTTACCCTAATTAAAACTTAATGCAAGTTCATGTATAGTAAGGAAACCAACTTAATGCAATACCGTAACTTTGGGATGCAGTAAGGAAAATTGAATGAAATACAACTAGATTTAAATTTTAAGAAAAAGCAAATAACAATATAATCATATTTTACTAAATTGCCATGATTATATTTGTAATTTTATAAAATTATTAATTTATAATATTGAAGGACCATAAGTGTCTTTCGAAAAATTATTATCTTATTAATTTAGACCAAGTGCTCAAGTCAAGACCGAAAAAATATTATTTTAAATATATTATTAACTTATCGAGTATTAATTTATAGATATTTACTTAAATTTTTTTAGTATAGACACATCTTTTTTATAAAAAAAAATAGTATAGACACATACGAGTGATACGACTACGAGAGAAGAGGCTACCATTGAAAAAAAAAGAACTTGAAATCGGACGGTGATAAAACGACGGAATCGAATTATCAATAGATCGAAGAGCTGGTAAATAAAGTAATTTTATTTTGATTGGCACGCCGCACGCGTAAGAACTAAGAAAACGAACCGAATATGTGCGGCTTCTTCACTGTCTCTCACTTTCCATTGGCTGCCTCTGCCTCACATCACCAAAAAAAGTCGTCCTTGCTTCATTCGCAGAGTCCACACCTTCTTCACCAAAAATCTCAAGATTTCTGTTTTTTTTTTTATATTTTTCTCAATCAATTCTTTTTTATTTCTTACCCTTGTTTTGTTTAAGTTCTTTAATTGATTCATCCCTCGTTTGAATTTTTACAGATTCGCGAGCGTTGTTTGGTTTTCGAGAATCAACCATGACTCATATCCTTTTAATTTTCTTAATTAATGGTGTATTTGTGTTTTTCTTTGGCTTAATTGTTTATAAAAAGATCGTGGTATTTCTAATTTTGTTGATTCTTTAACTCACGCTAACGCGGTAACCAGAGAGAGAAAGATCGAGAAAGGGCCCAAGCCAGAACAGGCGGCAAGGGAAAAAACAAGGATGATGGTTTAACCCCTGAACAACGCCGTGAAAGGTTTTTTTTTTTCATTTCTTATGTTTTATTTTGTTTTTGTTTTGTTTTTCTGATCTTTGGATTTGTGTCTTTATTTTTTTTTCGGATGGGGCAGAGATGCAAAGGCCTTGCAAGAAAAGGCGGCAAAGAAGGCGGCGGATGGAGGGAACACAGCAGGCGGAGGTGGTGGAAGTAAAAACAAGAAATGACAGCGTATCGACGGTGAGGGTAAAGATAGTGTTACTGGTTGATTGGGGAATCAGATCTTTGTGCTTTCATATTGCCTTTCAGTGTCTTTGCTTACGTCGTTTTCAGGTTAACAAATTGCACTTGATGTGTTTGTTATGTAGTTAACTGTAACCATGGATTCCCCATTTACAAAAACCTGTTTCGATTGATTGCGTTGCTCTTGAATGGATTTATTGAGGGATGGTTGGGGCATGGGGGCTCGGTTTTGCTGTTATTGTGTTGTGAAATGATGGATAATTCCTTTCTAATTTCTTCTGGAACATGATTTAGACACCCCTGCCCAATTATGTTCAAACAGAATGATCTGCTTTAGTATTTGACTGTCCTTAAAATCATTTGAACTTTGGTCTTGAATTATAAGGAAAATTGAATTTAAACATTTATGTCATTATATTCTTGTAATTTGGTTTTATCACAAATGACATGCTCAGAAAAATGTAAAGTCTAAACTCAGGTAAAAAAATGAAAAAAAAATCTCAAAGCATATGATAGCTTTTACTTAAGTTGGATATTATGAGCCAAGTGACTCTTAATTATTTTGATTTTTTTAAAAAAACTAAACACTTGGTTGTTGTTTTTTTCTAATACCCTGGTGCGATTACATGCAAGGACGGAGTTAGAATTATGGGTTGAGGATTTAAAAAATAAATGTATAAAAGTTGAGTAAATTTATAATTTATTTATTTTTAATATATATATATATATATATATATATAAATAAAAGTGTTTGGCGACAAGAGCCCCTCCCACCCAAAATTACATGGTAACATGTGTTTTTCACTCTTAGACTTTTAAAAAGACACATATACTATGTAGATTACATTGTTCGAATTCGAATCACCTAAAAAATATCATTATTTTTTATCACTATGACCATTGGTTCGACCAAAAGGGATGTTACAGTTTTACTTAAGGTAATTATAATGCACTATTTGTTCATACACATTTTTTTTAACTTTTTGACAATATACACACCTTACAGACAAAGTGATTTTAATTCGGATCTTTTAAGATGAACACCATCATTTTTTTTACTATGACCACTTGAAGTAAGGTTATTCAATAATGATAGACGTGATTTATTTAATGATGCTTAGACGTGATTTATTTAACGATGGTTCAAAATCTATATAAATGCAAGCAGTGGGCAAATCGAAACCATGGAGAAGTTTTAGACTGCTGGTATCCAGCCTAATATTAATTAAGACCTTCAACATTCTATTAGATTCCTATGGAAAAAAACTGGAAAGTATGAAAAGAAGAGTGGTGTGATGGAATATATGAAAAAATACCATTACTCGTGGACAATAGTTACCTACAATGTGGTGATAGGTCATTTGAAACAGATGGAGTATTTGTTTAGGCTGATGGAATACATTCTACGGTTCATTGAGTATTTGTTTAGATTTCCCTCATATAGCAAGGTAAGTGTTGTGAACAGTTGGTTAATAGGTAGATAGTCTTTCTTGCTGTTTTGTGTATTCTAGTCTTGATCATCTCACTCTGGTTTTCTAACTCTTCCATAATCCATTTGGTTGTGGAGGTCGTAAATCATATCTGGGTCTTGTTCCATCACCACTTGCCTGCTGTTGATCTCCGATGGCAATATCTCTTGCTGATGAAGCTCCCTCCTCGTCATTGCCATCCGTGCCTTGGGCATCACCACTTGCCTGCTGTTGATCCCCGATGGCAATATTTCTTGCTGATTCAGCTCCCTCCTCACGTCACTGTCCGTGTCCATGCTTTCATTCAGCTCCCTCCTCATTGTCCGTGTCCATGCTTTCATTCAGCTCCCTCCTCATTGTCCGTGTCCATGCTTTCATTCAGCTGATCATTAGGTGCATCTTCACAAGGGTTATCAAAGGCAATGTCATCAACGTAGTCAAAGACATATACCACAGTGAAATTCAATATTCCATGATAAATGAATTTAGAAATTGGTTGGACATACCAGTGGCTGGGGTGCTCCCATGGATGCCTGTGGAACATACATCAGGGACCTCCATTTCTGGCAAAGCCTGAACAAAAGAATAGAAATTGTTGGCACATACTAGCAATGGCAGGGTCCGGAGGAGGATTAATGTCTGCAAAGAAGGCAGCAGTAAAATTGAATCAGGTTCCCTTCGAAACGTGTTCATAGATATAACAGTTTCGTACAGAAATTCCTTAACGGACCTTGGTTGAACAAAACTATGTGACCATGGGCTTTTCTAAAAATAGGCGGCTTAAAAACAAGCTAAATACAAACCAAGGAGAAAGCACCATTAGATGGAGCCGGTTTAATATAGGCCGTTGGATTGAAAAAAAAACGGGAATAAGGTTACCCAGTGAACCGGTAACCCTTTTAACGATGGTATAAGTTGAGTAAAAAACGACGAGCGGGAAAAGAAAAACAAAATTTTAGGGCATCGAACCCAAAAGAAAAACAAAACGACGAGCTGGTTTTTGCATCAACCAAAGAAGAAAATCCGAAGGAAATTTGTCGAGGAGGTTGGGTTTGAGCACGGTTTTTAGGTAAGTTCTTGCTTCTTGCTTTGTTTTTTTCGGGTTTTTTTTTTCTATTTCAGCGAATGGTGAAGGTTTTTGTATAAATCGTGCGAATGTGGATTTCTTTGTAAAATATTATCAATTTTGTATAGGAGATTGGATTGGAAGGAATTTTCGGTGTTTTTGGTTAGTGTTCTGTTAAGGGTTTTTGGGAAAAAAAGATAACAGTAGTTTGAAGAAGTGTTTAACAGTAGTTAAAAAAGATAACCAAAGAAGAAGTTTTGAATTCTTTAAGAAAGAAATATTGTCGAGGAGATTGGATTTGTAAGAATCATTTAGTTGAAATGCATGTATTGGTTATGAATGTTGGCTGAGATGGTTCTTGTATTTGGTTTAAAAACTGGTTTGCATATTCTCTACAGCTATAGTATTGAAATGTGTTGGAAGGTATGATTGTTTCTTAAGATCAAATAGTTGTTTTGAAGTAGTATGTAAAAAACTGGTTTCAATCTTTGATTATTTTAGGTACACGTTGCAGACAATGAAACATAAGAAGTCTCATAAAGGGGATGCAGAGGCACCTAAGCTATGTACAGCATATTTTCAATTCTAGTAAGTTGAAGTTAAATGTATATAGAACTGTAAAATTTATTAAATATGAGTTGCATACGCTAACAGAGAATTTATGTTTTACAGTAAAGCAGAATGTAAACGTTTGGAGGGGAGAAGACAATGAACAACAATGTAAGTATGTTGTGTAATGGTTTGTTAATTGTACATGATATTTGTATTGGACTAATTGTGAGAGTGATACAGGAAAGAAAAGCATTGGGTTTGAGGTGGAGGCAGATGAGTGAAGATGAAAAGGAGCCTTATAAAAAAATGTTCGAGGAGCAGAAGCAGGCTCTAGCTGAATGGAAAGCCTCCAATGTGAAGGATATTGTAGTACCTGAGGAAGAGAAAGAGAAAAAGGTAAGTGAATTTTTGAAATTATTTATGGAGAAAGAGATGAAATTGTTCTAACATTAGGTATATTTGTGTAATAGTGAAGTAAATAATGTATTTATGAAATGTTGTAGGAGAAGTCTTCAAGATGTAGCCTCATTAAGCTGTCAGAGGTGTTTGAAGAGATGAGGAAGATGAATATTGAGGGTGTGGTACATGAGTTAGGGTTTGGTCCTTTACTGGAAATAAAACCGAGAGCTATTCATCGCGACCTATGTCGCACTTTAGTAGAGAATTTTGATGTCCAGAGGTCGATCATGAAATTTGATGGACATAAAATTCCAGTTTTGGTGGAAGATGTGGAGGCTGTTTTGGGTTTGAAAATGAAGGAGTCGAAGTTGAAATTGGAACGCGAAATGTTAATGCAAAAGAAATGGCATCGAAGTACGGAATAAAGAGGGATGCCAAGGTGAATGAACTTGAGGAGGACATAGTTAGCGGTAAATTTGAGGGAGACGAGTTGAAAGCTCGCGTTCTGCTTTTCATTGTTGGTGTTTTTATAAGTCCTAATGCGAACAATATGCCTTCCTCGGAACATTTACGGTTGTTGTGCCCAGAGGGGTTGAAGGGAAATCTCAATTGGTGCAAATATGCATACAACAAGTTACTTGATGGAGTAGAGAACTGGAAAGTTCGTGGTGGTTTGGCATACATGACCGGATGCATCGCGATATTAGAGGTAATATATGTTTAAAATTATGTTTTGTTCGAACGTAGCATTTGTTTCATGGGATTGAGTTTATTGAGGTAGATTATAATGTTTTGATGAATAATAAATGTAGGTGAGGTTATTTAATTTTTGGAGTGGAGTCACGAGCAGAATAGTTGCTGCCTCTCAAGGTCGCGGTCGCATACATGCATGGGGCAACAAGAAGGCAGTAAAGAAGATTGTAAATAGCCTGAAGGAAGAAAGCCATCCAAAAAGACCCAAGGTAAGTGGGTTAAACCAACCTGGTATTATATAGGATGTTGTGGTTATATGAAATGATTTACTGATGATGTTTGCAGGTACTTGGGTATGATGATGAGAAAGTGGAAGGGGAAGAAGGGGATCAAAAGAATGGAACAAATCATGTTGTTATGGATATGCTGCAGACTGTATTGGTAGAGTTGGGTGGAATAAAAGATAGTCTGCAAGCCCGTCTGGAGAAGGAAAAAGAAATCGAAGAAAGTATAAGGGAATTGAAGGAGGAATGCAAGAGTTTAAATGCTAACATGATAGAATTGCAGAAGTCGTTGAGGAAATCTGATGGAGAAATTGTTGTTCATGTTAAAGAAGGAGAAGAAGTGGTTGACAAAGGGCAAGTCAAAGTTTCTGATCTGAACAAATGAGTTCATATTGAGGAGGACCCAATGATGGAGGACGAAGTCGAGTGGTTGAATGAAGAAGTCGTTGCTGTACCGAAAACAATAAAAAAGGTATAATAAGTTCATTTGATCAACTTTTCTAGATGTTAAGGATTGAGAGTATTGTTGTTGATATTGTTTGTGTTAACTTGTAGGGCAAGACAACAGCTATAGCTACTGCAAAGGTTAGTGGCAAAGGAATAAGAGTAGGAATTCGAACTCGGAACATGAATAAAGTCAGCCATTGAATGAAGAATGCTGTGTGACAATGTTTGGTTTAAGTTGGATTTGTGTCCACAATAAATGTTGTGTGTGTATGACTACATTTATTATAGACAAATATGGATGAAATTCTAATGTTATTCAAACTAATTGTTTAGTGGTTGAATAACTAATGAGGTTTTCTAATAAAACTTATATATTTTAACGTGAAGTACTTATTTGTCTTATTAAGTAGATTAAGTATTGAACAACGAATGTGTAAGCATTGCAGATACTGACATACGTCCAAGTACCGGAAGGAGTAGGCAAGTCAACAAAAGATACTTGTGACTATATATGAAATACGCCATTGCCTGAATCGTAAGCAATCTGAATTTGAAAGTAACCCTCAATGATGTTGTTCTGTTAAATATAATATGTAAGTTTTTTTGTATGGGTGTAGTAAATCAATTGCAGATTTTGGGCACACATATTTGTCTGTAAGCGATGCAGATACGATACGACCTGGATGTTGGGTGGGTTCAATGGTTAGTAGGTTTGACTATTCCTTTTAAGCATTTTGTATATATTAGAAGAAATTTAGTATGATAGTTGCTATATGTTTGTGGTTTAGGTTATAGATGCTGTTGGTTTTACCATTGTTGATGAAGATATAAGGAAGAAATCTAAAAGAAGGAGAGGGTACATCCCGTGTGCATTGAGTGTAAGTAGAATATTAAAGAATCTTATGTCTATTATGAACAAGTGGATATGGTTTTGTAAGGATACATGGTTAATAATAAATGATCTATTGTAGTCTCAGCTTCTGGACGGAGTAAATGTTGGTATAATCGCTCAGTATTGGAGTAAGGTTGGCAATCCATATGGCTTGTTGACGGACTATAAAGTGGTACGAAGAAGCATTAATAAATTAAACATCTCATGCACTTTCATGTCATCTGTATATTACAATGGAAATCGTTGCTTGTTTCAGCTCTTTATCCCCGTGAATGAGAGCAACACTCATTGGTTTATGTGTGTCGTCGATATTGATGCTGGTGTAGTGAAGCTACTGGACAGCTTCCCAAATACCCGAGGCAATGGTGCAAGACTGTGTATGGCAGAGAAACTGGTAATAATCGAGAACTACGAACTTTTATTCTTCCATTGTTTAAGATGGTACAGAGTATGTAAAAACAGAAAAAAATGTTTCTGCATGTAGACCAATAGTCTAAAAGAATGTTTAAAAGATAAGAAGTTTGTCCAACTGTTTGGCTCACCATCATGGCCGTTGACCGATCTGCGCGTGATGGTGGAAAAAGTCAAACATCAGGATAATGGGTACAGAGTTGTCATATTCTAGTACTTTGTGTTAATTTTGTTTAACAAATTGGGAATGATTACTCGTGGTATTATGTTAACATGGATTTGTTTTCTAACAGAGATGATTGTGGTATGTTTTGCATCAGATGGATGCAGCTTTGGAATGAGAAGCATGTAGGGGAAGTGGTAAGGGTTTAGGTTAATCTTCATTCAACTTTCCTTACTTTGGTCATGTATACTATAATGGTCTTTAATAAAAGCTTAATTTGTTTGTACTTGTCTTAATAGAGCGTTGGAAAATGGGATCGGATGATTCTTTTGTACGAACTTATCAGTCATGATAAGAATAAATTGCGGAGGAATATCAATGTTGCTGTAGGTCAATGGTACATGAAGGCAAACGAACCAAAGGTTCCAAAACATGGCACTTTTAAGCGGCCGAAATGGTAAGGCTTTAGGACTGAATGCTTTGTTTATTATGTATTTGAATGCATTAGGACATGTTGTTCATTATTGTAATCTAATGCAATTTTGTTTGGTGAAGAACATGTTAGGGGATGGAGCAGTGGTGAGTGGATGGCAATGGATTTTGACTTTTTTTTGTGGCGTTGCAGTGCGTAAAGGAACCCATTTTTTTATGGGTCGTAACCATGTTTGGATGTATATGAACTGAAAACATTTTGTATATGACATGTGCTGCAAGCATACATAGGTTAGGTAAGAGTGAAATGTACAAATTTTGAATGTATATTATGCAATTTCAGGGCCACAATGTGGTAAAACGCTTGTACAGAAATTTTGCAATATATGATAAATTTCAGTGGATAAAAGTAGCATATGCACATGATTTCGTAAGTCTGCAGAGGATATCTTTGGTTAGGTTTTACTTACAGTGATTTGAATGACATTTGCATTATGGTTGAGACATGTCTTGGTCGTCAAGTTCCGTAGTACCCGTTGGAAGTTGAAGCTTCAGTCCCGGGCATGTGTTCTTATTGTGTCCCTCCATTTTGCAAAATGAACATTGATTCCTCCGTTTTGTGGACGCATTAGTGTTTATTTTCTGCTTTCGTTTTGCGTCCTTCGTTTGCGGGTCTCGAACGGTGTTTTGGCTTACCCTATGTGATGAGGAGTCATTGAATGTTACGGACTGCTCAAATTGAGCAGTTAGTCGTAGTAACTCATCTTTTGTGGTTTTGAAACTTTCGTCTGTTTGAGACGCAAGGTAGCACAACCGCGATGAAAGTGAGCGTAGCGATGCAAATCGAGACATTTGTCTTATTTCAGGACAGACTTCGCTGTGAAGATAAGATGGAGCAGATACCTTAGCATTTTTTATCCACCGCGGTAGTATTAAGCAATTTGGGATGGCAGAGAAGTCTTCCAACTTAAGAACGTGCAGTTGATGGCGACATGGAAGGCCGATCGTCTCAAATTTCCGATAACTGCATGTAATGTTATTTGTTGTGAAATCAAGCACAACTTCATAGATGGCATCCAGATCCTTATACTGTGTCAAACGATACGTTCGTGCACCTTCAGTCGTAAGTATCGGATGGAGAGCACGAAACAATGTCTCATTTTTGAGTTCCTTCAGAACTTTGTCAAACGATGCCCGGGTGAAGATGTCAGCTGCACTCCCTTCAAGGTCATGCAATTTGGTCACTGGAAAGGCTTCGAGGTGCAATTTTTGTATTCTTCGTTCAACTCATTTATGCGCATGTCATTTATTCCCTTGTCAATGGCACGGACCACTTCAAGATATGTCTTCTTATGTTCGAGGATAATGTTGAGGGCGGAATTCATAGATTCGCAGCGTTGTGTTGAGCGAAGATTTGCGAAGAAATGTCCTGTGAGATATGCTTGTGCCCACATACCAACCGTGTGATCCTTCTCCACAACCCAGGGATGCTGCTCCACGTTAAAATCTTTCATAACTGATCTCCACTGGCGATCGAATTCCTCAGTTGTCCACCAAGAGGACATGCACCGTGTAAAGGCAGATGTAAATTTGGGATCACCTACGTTTGCCTGGGCATTTCAAGAAAGATGCCAGGAACATATGTGATGATGTGCACATGGGAACACTGTCTTTATAGCCCTGTGCATGGCCCTATCACCATCCGTGACGACTGAGACAGGAGCTTTGTTAGACATTGCCTGCATGAACTCAGTAAGGACCCACTCAAATGTGTCTGCAGTCTCGTCTGCTAAAATTGCGACACCGAAGATAATGGTTTAATGGTGGTGATTAACACCAAAAATAGGCATTATAGGCCGGCCATACATGTTACCCTTGTACGTTGTGTCAAATGCAATGACATCACCGAAGCATACATAGTCGGACCTAGATGTTGAGTCCGACCAAAAAATATTATGCAACCCCCTAATGGATCAGTGTTGAACTGCATGTACAATCCTGCATCTTGATCTTTCTTGAAGTCAAAGTATGCAAGAAGAGAATTGACATCACCGTCACGATATTCATCCGCCCTTGCTTTTTGAAGGGAGTTGTACAAGTCTTTTCGAATGAAACCAACATTGCGGAAACCTCCCGACTGTTGCGTGAAATAATTCATTACCTCCGATGTCCGCAGGCCAACACTTTTTAAAGCATGTGCCTCAATTACATCATCTTGAGTAACTTCTCTAGCCGACAGAAGATACGGTTGCATTATAGGTGGGCACAATGGGTGATTATGCTCACTGTGACATACTGCTATCTCCCACCTTGATTCTTCTTTGCACTTGACAATCACCTTTGCCTTGCAACCAATTCGTGTTATATCACGAGGCGCACGTTTCCGGTCGGAGTCATTAACTTTCCTTCTGCACTGTCCTCCCCGTGAACAACAAAACTCTTGCGTATGTACATTTCCCATACCATCAGTCCTAGTTGTTGCACGACTGACACTGAACCCCTTATTCTTCGCATATAGTCGATAATAGTTCCACGCCTCATCACGAGAGTTAAACACCATACCAACCAAATTATCGGAAGCACCAACTTCATTTGTGTTGCACTCATCTGGTTCACCAATTTGAGCTTCCTCAACTCTTACACCAGCCATTTTTACACACGGAAGATGGAAAAAATAGTCTACAACGATATGTTGTTTAATCCTTCCTTTATTACTTCTGACGTTGATGATGAAATAAGGAGAAGTAGTTGTGGAGAACCTTTAATATCAGGTGCCACTTTAAATTGCAATAAGTTGACAGATGGGCTAGTAGGTAATACAATAAATGAGATAGCGTGAAACGGTTTCGATACCTTTTATACGAAGGTTTCGATACCCCATTAAAATTCCACTAGAAATTGGTGTATCTGGCAAACCGGCATCGAAACCAAACGTCAAGTATCGAAACCAAAATATAGAAGAATGCAATTGGGCGTCTCTGCCAAAACAACATCGAAACTACAGGTGGGGATTCGAAACCTGTTTCAAATTGTAAATAGCGGGAAATATAGAGTGTAAATTAAAATGTTCCCTCTCCTCCATCTCGGAAAACACAATTTTATAACCCTAACCCTAAATTATAAGGATTTTTATTGTTTGTTCTTCGATTACCGGCCATATTCTAAACCTGAGACCGTTCGTTTCTTCTTCTTCGATTGTTTAGGGTTTGTTTCAGATAATCCTACCAAAAACTCTTACATGGCTCCAAAAAACAAACCCGGTATAGGTAAACGAGGTCTGATTCAAACAGGTGGTTCTATCTGTTCGATTGTGTCGGACGCGCCACAACCTCCAAATATTTTGAGCCATTGTTTCCGTGATCCCGCTTGTCTTGAGCGATACCACGAAGTGTACGAGGCGAAGAAGATTAGGAAGGAGCGAACGATTGACTTGGATTTTTTGATGTCCAATGATTATCAATTCAACTTCTGGCCTTTATTTGTGGAATGAGGTTGGATCAGATATCTCGATATTAAACCCCGTGTTTATCAGAACCTGGTGAAGATCTTCTATGCAAATGCTACCCTTCAGCATGATGCCATAACCCAACACTGTGTAGCTATCGAGTCCTATCTAATGGGAGTTGAATTTACAATCACTCTGGCAATTATTGCCCAACACCTTGGTGTGGAAGCTACTGGTGCAGACCAAGAATTCGAGCGTGTCCCCTTGAAGTTCGATGATGACAGCCCAACTCATCTTCATATCCATGAAAGGCTTCTGCATCTAATGACAACTTGGTTCTTCCGGCCATCAGGTGGACGATGCACTCGCATGCGTCATATTGATTATTGGTGGTTGCACCAATTTCGGTCGGAAAATAAACCCGATATAGCTACAATCATCTTCAGATCTATTGCGGAAATCGTTAGCAACCCTTCAAGAGGCTCCCTCATTTATGGATGTGTGCTTAGTCACATATTTGAATGTTTAGGGATCGACACCTCCATGGACCCTGAAATCCCGCTACCAAGTAAAATTGATAAAACAACAACTAAGAAGACGGGGTGGACGTTCATTCAGGGTGAATGGGTCCATAAAAGAGATGAAGATGAAGCAAGAATTGCCAGACGAATTGACGATGTACACGATGCTCCACCCCCAAATAAAATTGACGCCATGTACGACACACTAAAGAACTTGGATGTATTTATCCGCAGTCATGTGGCAGAGGCTAATTCCCGATTTGAGCAACTACAAGCTCGTGTTTATTCATTGGAACGTGAACGGAACCAACATGTATTTCGACCGACATCGCCTCAGGATGCAAATGATCCTGATGATGGTTAGGCTAGTATGCATAGTATATGGATTTCTTGTATTACATGAATAAACATTTGTTGAATTTGTTAGACTGCTTCATGAACATTGACTGACATTTGTTACACATCAGTCCATTTACACCTCCCTTCCATATCGTGTTGCATTCTGTTTAGTTTCTTTGATAAGTTTAGGGTGTGTTCCTCGACGTAACATTGGATTGTTCTATACAGAGAATGTCACAGGTACACCTGCTGAGGAGCATTTTGATGCATATTCTGCACCAGGATGCCATTATCAGGCCTCTGGCCCAACAGAAAATGTCCCATGTACTTCTGCAAAAGATAACGATGATGCATATGCTGCAGCTGCTGTTCATGATCAGGCATCTGCTCCGGCAGAAGGCTATGCTCATGCGCGTGCTTCTACACCTCAAGTGACTCTCACTTACAGGCGAAAGAAGCTTCATCGCCATGGCATAACGCCAAGTAATGAAATAGACTCTGAAATTCAGAGACCCAGGCGTCCTCCGCAAAGGTATGGCGAATGGTACAGGAACGTAGCACCTACCACGACGAAGAAGCTTCTTATTCTTGATTACAATGGCGTGCTAGCCACTGTTAGTAAAGACGGTATTAATTTTGTGACTCACTTTTAATACAACTGCTCATAAATTAGATTAGGAAATTTATGTTTTTCAATTGCAGCTGTGGAACTCAGACCTGGTGCATTTGAGTTTCTATATTCTTGTTTTACTGCGTATGAGGTTGCTATTTGGTCTTCAAGGACAAGGTAATGTGGACATATGCCACCACCCTAAATCAATTCAATTACACGATCCTTTAAGATAATTTGTGGATTGACTTTATTTGTGCCTGAACTGTTCATCAATGCAGAGAAAACCTACACTGGGCACTTTGGAGAATTAGTGATCTTAAACCAAGACTTGCCTTCATTTGGGTAACTTCAAAGTTTATCTTCGTTAAAGCATATAAATAGAATTTGACAAATCTGATGGACTTCATTTGAATATTGCAGGATCAAAGTCACTGCGAAAAACATCCCTCCTATCCAAATGTATATACAAAAAATCTGAGGCGCGTGTGGGATAATATGCCTCAGTATAACGAAGGAAACACGCTATTGGTTGATGACTCCGAAGCTAAAATGCTTAATAATCCAGTCAGTGAAGAACGCAACTATTTTGAATTTTGCTCCTTACTATCTGCAATATAGTCAATGAATCTGTAGCAAATAATTATGTTGTCGATTATGTTCATTTTTCAGGAGAACAACTACATTTGTCCTAAATCCTACAACCCAGAAGATGAGAGAACTCATAACGCATTAGGTACAACACCCTAAAATGACACTTATTCATTATAAAAATGAATCAATGTACTTGCAACCTAATTATGTACTTTCACTTGATCATAGAAATAGGTGGTTCCATTAGGGTATATTTACAAAACATGGCCGCAGCAGACAATGTACAGGAGTACGTGAAGCATCATCCGTTTTTGGATTAAATGCAGCTGAAACCGTGGATGGCAATTGAATTAACCAAGTTTTCTATTCTAATCTCCTCTGTATTATATGTGTGCTCGTCTTTTGTATCTCTGTAATTACAACATACAATGTTATATATTCAGAAATATTATTGGCAAGAAATTTTGTACTTATTACATGATACATTTACAGTTTTGTACCAAAAACAACATCATGTACAAAGACAACGCATTTATGTACAACTCTTATTGTAAAAAAGGTCTACACAGGGTATGTGAAGATATGTGTATATAGCACCGAAACCCCTTAAGAGGGTTTCAAAACCGAAAGGTACCGAAACCCCTTAAATCTGGGTTCGATGCCCCAACGAAATAATAGCACCGAAACCCCTTATCTGTAGATTCGATACCACGTACACATCATGTACAGCGAATACGCATTTCTGTACAATTCTTACAAGTACTATGTGTATACAGTACCGAAACCCCATAACTTGGTTTCGAAACCATTAAAAGGAATCTGCCTTTTTAGTGTTCTGTCTTTTCACTGTCATCACCTGTACCGTTGCGTGTTACCAAAAAATAATGCTGGTTTCGATACCCCCAGAACGAGTCAGGCTTTTTCAGTTGCTTTCATCACCTGCTTCAATGAACAAACATCTCATGAGGCATTTTTAAACCTAAACAATTACATGAAAGGGCTAACATTTTATGTATAATCGCAGAACTTTATAGCTGGCTTCTACGAACAAGGTAGTAACTTTTTCTGCACTTCAAACAGGCACCGAAACCCAATTGAGGTGGTTTCGATGCCCCTCAAAATGATGTACTTTTCATTTGGTTAACAATTTATGTATGTACACATTTCCTAACAATTAAATGACCCAACTTGAAAATTCGTGAAAGTGTGTAATAAAGTCATGTATATACCGATTTCTTTTGGAATCTTGTACCAATCTGTGTACATTTTGCTACTAATAACTGTATATAGTTCCGAAACCCCTTCAGATGGTTTCGAACCTATTAAAAGGAATCTTGCTTTTTCATTGTTCTGTCTTTTCACTATAATCACATGAACCGTTTCTTCTTCCTCATCGTGTTTACAGCTGGTTTCGAAACCAAGCATAACGATTCAGCCTTTTCAGATTTCTGTCTTCTAATTAATGAAGGGGTTCATGTTCATGTACCTAGTGCAATGAACAGACACACAACGTGCCTTCTCAAATAGGTACCCCCTCCATAGAACCAATTACTTTTTCGAAACCAAGCAAAACGATTCAGCCTTTTCACTTTTTCACTTTCCCTCCCAACTGAATTTCCCTATAAATATACAACTCTTCTCTATACTCTTTACAACATCAACAATTCCATATACTCATCTGAACCCTTCTTTCTTTATATTCTCTTCCTAACCAAATACTTTAAACTTCTTTCCTTTAAGATGAGTTCAAGCAGATCTTCCAAAAGCATTCCTCACCATTTCTCGAAGAGAAAATTAGAATTTGAGTCTGACTCAAATTCTGATGATGACTTATATTTCGATTCTGACGACGATGAACAACCGAGCAATGAAACTCTCCGACGAAGCAAATGGTTCAGGAGCTTTTTCCAGGCCATTGCTACAATGGTGAGCATCACTGAACCTGCTACAAAATGGTTATGTCCAGCCTGCCAAGGAGGTCCTGGTGCCTCTCAGAAGTTTACTGGCATTCAGTCCCTACTGTCACATGCCAGAACGAAAGGTGGACCAAAGCTCAAGCTCCATCACCATTTTGCTAACCTCTTGGATGAGGAATTTCTTACAAGGGGCACTTCTTCTATTCCTCAGGGTCAAGCTTTTGGCCAATGGACTGCTTTGAGAGATGATCCCACTGCTGCTAATACTGCCTGCCCCCTGCCTGCAAACAACGAGGTTCATGATCACCAAATACTCTGGCCGCCCATGGTCATGATAATGAACACAAGGCTGGAAAAGGATGATGCTGGGAAGGTAGTTATTTAACAAATTTGAAATATGTTTTCAATATTATTACAATTGCTTCACTTCTAATCTCTTGCGTTTTATGCTTCAGTGGATTGGCATGGGAAACCAAGAGCTGCGGGACTCTTTCAGTTCCTATGATACTATTGCCAAGCCTCGCCATTCATACGGACCCGACGGCCATCGTGGGATGAGCCTTTTGATTTTTCAGAGCACGGCAAGAGGTTATCTCGATGCTCAGGATCTTCATAACAAGTTTGTTGCCCAAGGTTTCGATAGAAAAGCTTGGGAACAATGTCAAGGCATCTTCTATGCTCCAGGCACAGCGCGCCAACTTTATGGTTTCATGCCTACGAAAGAGGACATAGACTACTTCAACCGCCACCACTCTCAAGGTTGTCTCTATCATCAGTTTCTTCTTTTCTACAAGATTCACTTCTTCTCATACTAATGCATACATGTTTTGTTCATTAGGCAACAATAGGGTCAGATATGAGATCCGATCTTATTCAGAGATGGTTGGTCAGCACCAACCAGAGGCTGGTTCCAGTGCCATGGGTGGCAGCGGGCATGCAGGTCGTTTCTCGGGGCAGGAATGAGGACTGAGGGGGGGAGGATTTATTATGTTTCTTTTTTTTAATATGTAATGTATTTGAACGTTGTTTGGATTGGAATGCATTTTATTTCTGTCATAAAATTTCTTCATCTTTCATACCAAACCAAGTAATTTTCACTCATAAGGTTAAAGACCTTCAAATATTTTCGCGCTTAACCAGAACTGAACCCACCTTTACCTGGTTTCGATGCCATTATCATAAATTCTATGAAAGTATGTTTTTGGGTATGAATACCTGTATGTACTCATTTCCTTACAAACAAATTGGACATTTCGACGACCCTGGGAAATTTTGTGTAATAAAAAAAGTATACGTACAGAGTTCTACCCAATTTGTAATAAATAAGGTATATAACATTTTCTCAAACCAATTTCTACTATTTTGTGTACATTGGGTACTATTACGTGTATATTCACAACTCCTTACATAACTTGTAAGAAAATATGCTTTACGGGTAAGAAATTGTGTATGTACACATTTCCTACAACTAATGACCCATTTGTTCCATCTTACACATTTGTAATATATAAGGTATATACCGTTTCGTCTTACAAATTTGTTCCAATTCCTGTACAATTCGTCCTATTAAGAGTATATACACAAATCTTAACAAAACTTGTAAAATATTATGTTTATCGGGTAAGAATTTCTGTATGTACACATTTCCCTACAAGTACAAGTCCATTTTCAACCTTCGTCAAACCGTGTACAAGAAAATGTATATACCTTTTCCTCTTACAAATTTGTACAAATTTCTGTATATTTGGTAGTAATATATGTATATACACAGTTCCATACCTCTATTGTACCAAAATATGCTTTTCGGGTAAGAAATTTTGTATGTACACATTTCCTTACACGTACATAATTCATTCTAAAAATTCGTGCATGTGTTATAAAAGGGTATATACATTCTTCTATTACAAAAGTGTATTAATTTGTGTACAGCATCATGTAACAATTTGTGTACCGATAAACAGTGCATCATGTAATAAAACTGTATATACATTCTTTTATTACAATATTGTACCAATTTGTGTACCGCTTCATGTAACAATTTATGTACCGCTTTTTACCCGGTAAACAAGTCAGCCGTTCTTTAGCCTGTATTTAAAGGTTGTTCCCTAGAACTCCCCATGTGACCATTGACAGTTGTTGAATCTAGAAATTCATATGGTACACGCTTGTCCTTCTACCGACCCTTGCGTCGGATGCGGTGCCAGAAGCGAACTACACTCCAGCTGATTATCATTTGCTGCTGCTGAATCCGGATTCGAAAATGATGGTTGTTTCCCTTCGCCTCCGCTTCGGCTTTTTCTTGGACTGTCACCAGCCATTGGTCCTCACAATCTCTTGAAAAAGAAGCCACATTGTCCAAGAAACCAAGTAAATAAGAAATAACAAAGAAACGATTGCGTACTCAAGAAACTTAGCTATGAAACAAAAACAAAAGACAGAAAGAAAGAAAAAGGAAAAAAAATGAGAAGCCTTGGCAAGAAAACAGATACAGAAACAATGAGATAGAAAAGAGCTTTACTCGAGGAGCTTCAGTTTCCAGAGAACAAATGAAGGAGTTGAAGAGAGTTAAATTTGCAGAGTTTAAAATGGGAAGGCGTCTCATCACTCATGTATAAGCAGAGATATTTATACTTAACCTGGCCACAGTGTATCTGAATTTAACTAATCCATGTTAAACAATACGTTCAGTTAGAAAAGAAAAAGGTCAAATCTTTTCAAGTCCTGCATGAGAACCGAAAATGGGAAGTAATCCCCCCCTTCCTTTCTTGAATTGCTGGTATATATGTAGAACAAAAATCACATTAAAAATTAAATTCTAAACACTAATCTTGAACTCTATTTTCTAAACCCTAAATCATACACCCTAAAAAATATACTCTACCCTAATTCCCTAATCCCTAACCATAAACTCTAAATTTTAACCCTAAACCCACTTTTTAAAATAGAGCACCAAAAAGAACATAATTAAGGGGCATGCAATTTCCTCCGTATATGTATAAGAATAGAAATCACACAACCTTTTTGCATCCTATTTACACTCTACACTAAAAAATTAGGTTTAAGGTTAGAGTTTAGGATTATGATTTAAAAAATTTATAGTATGGTGTGATTTTAGGGTTTATGATTTAGTATTTAGAATTAAGGCTTAAAATTTAATTTTTTAGTGTTGGGCATAGAAAGAAGCACCAAAAAGGGGATAGGATTTTTGTTCACAACGTATCTAGTAACTAATTGGAACAAAAATTATGTAAAGATTAGGGGATATGATGTAATGTTTTGTGTAGTTACGTTTATTCTTATAACTTATGTAAAGATTTAGGTAGTTACACAATTTCCTACCATAAGTTTGGTTGATTTAAGATTATGAGATATGAGGTAATATTTTGTGTAGTTACGTTTATTCTTATAACTTATGTAAAGATTTAGGTAGTTACACAATTTTCTACCATAAGTTTGGTTGGTTTAAGATTATGAGATATGAGGTAATATTTTGTGTAGTTACGTTTATTCTTATAACTTATGTAAAGATTTAAGTAGATATTGTGAAACATTGTGTAAGTATTGAATATCTCATGCATTTTGTAACATATAAAGTAATCCTTTAAGATTTTAGATAGTTACACAATTTCCTACTATAAGTTTGGTTGGTTTAAGATTAGGAGATATGAGGTAATATTTTGTGTAGTTAAGTTTATTCTTATAACTTATGTAAAGATACAAACAAGTATTGTGAAACATTGTGTAGGTATCGAATATCTCATGCGTTTTGTAACATATAAAGCAATCATTTAAGATTTTAGGTAGTTACACAGTTTCCTACCATAAGTTTGGTTGATTTTAGATTAGAAGATATATTGTAATAATTTGTGTAGTTACTTTTTGTCTTATAAATTCCATACACATTTATGTAGTCATGGTAAAACATTGTGTAGGTACTTTATTTGTTATGCGTTTTGTAAGAATTAATGTTATTGAATAACCATCTATGTTATCACACAATTTCTTACCCTGATAAATATTTGTGTAACTACCGTTTTTCTTACTGTTGACGTAAGCATTTATATTAACGCATGTAAAAAAATTATGTTATAACCAAATACCGATAATATCTCTCTGCCTAATTTTAAGTTGGGCAAAACTTCCCGCTTCTTCTTCATCCTCGTTGTTTCTTCCTTTCCTTCCAAGATTTCATCTCACTTTGTTGCGACAGATAATTAAGAAAATAATGATTGTAAAAAATGAAATACAATTAAATTTTAATTAATAAAAATAATTAAATTTATTGAATGAATAAAGACTCTATATTATACTTCAACATTATATGGCCAGCTATTTACCTCTTAATAAGAGTACTTGCGAGTTGCGACGATATGATTAGTCACTGCTATTATTGATGAATATCTTGACTCAAACAAAAAAATATAATCTAAAAAATACAAAAATTAAAGTAGACTAGTCACAATAATAAATCATTTCTCATATAACCACTAAAGAGTTCAAACTTGCTTTTAAATATTAAAAACATGATTATACAAAGAATGTGTTAAAAATTCAATTAAATATCTCAAGAAATGAAAGATATAAACAAAATTATTGTCGATAGTGAAAGATAAACACCATCACCATAAACATAAAAATAAATATTGTGATGACAATGCATTGATAACTAACTTTATCACAACTCAAGCGCGACATGTATGAAATGATTGCGAGGAGCTATCAACAGGGACTGAACTAGGATTTGAGAGTGGAAGGAAGAACATAAAATTTGAAAGGGCAAATTTATAATTATTCCACTTTTTTTTTTAAAAAAAAAAACAAAAATTTCCATGTCGAGGGAGTAAACAACCCCTCCCATTAACAAAGTGGCTCAGTCCCTGCCTATCAATATGAGAGAATAAATTCAAGGGTTTTAATTATACATAAATTAATAATATAACCAACTAAACCTCAATTAGACGATACCAAATCTAACATTAAAAATATATGTTAAAAGAGTAAAAGAAAACATGTTATAAAAACAAACAATATAACATTCATAATCTTTCGTACAAAAATAAGAAGACTTGTTATAAAAAAACATAAAAGATTAAAATATACAAAACCAAAAATTAAAGCAATGAAAAAAAAGAAAAAAAAGAAAAAAAAGAAAGAAGGGAAGAGGGTGAAAAACACATTAAAGATTCTGAAAAAATATGAATGATGGTTGCATGATCAAAGGCCGATGATATTATTATTTTAAACAAGTAGAATGAAAACTAATGTAAAAAGAGAAATAGAGACATGATTTAGTGTTTTAATTACATCAAATTAAATTTATACATAATTTTGTAATATAATCTAAGACTTGTATAAGTCTATAGTGCTAGAAGTTAAAATAATTTGTTTTTATTGATTATCAGTTGGTCTAATAATATGTAGTACTATATTTTTTAAGTAAGATCATGATTTAAATTATAGTCTTGTGTATGAAACGAACTGAATTAAGAAAATGAATCTCATATAATTTATCTTTTATAATATTTGATTTGAATTGTCGATCAATAAATAAAATATTCGTGATTATAAAAAATAATTTATTATTTTTGGAATGAAATTAATAGAACTAACTAAAAAAAAAGCCCAAATTGAGCAGAACAGAAAGCCCTTAAATCCTTGTAAAAACCCAAAGCCCACTGAAAGCAGCCAATCCGATCAAAACCTTAAAAAAAAAACAATTAACATTTTTAGCGAGCGAAAACGAAAAAAATAGTTACCCAAAGGTGCAAGAACTCTTAATAGAGAGACTCGACAACGTGCTTATGGCTTGCATTTCACAGGGATGTGTCGTATTTTGGGGTTAATTCATGTCGTTTCGATTGAGGACAACATCGTTGAGGGAGGGCTCGTAGCTTCAAAACCCTAGGACAGAGATAGTTAGAGAGGTAAACATAGTCTTAAAAAGAGCGGGAACGTTCAGGTCCTCCTCGGTGCTTTGCCCTAGTTCCTAATTGCTTGACTCCGTGCCCCAATTCAGGTTATTTTCGCCCTTAATTTTCGAATTGGAAACCCTAGAATTCGAGTAACGTTTCAAATTAGGGCACACTTTCCGTGATTCAATGCATTTAGGGTTTCGGTTTGTCATTTTCTGTGATTTCCGATTCGCATTTCGATTGAACGCTTGTGGATTTACCTGGCATCGTCTTCATATATGTTTATTGACATCAACTTGAAGTTAAATGCCGGGGAAGCTCATTGCGCTCTAGGTTTTGTTGTTTACCTACTGATTTTGGACTTCTTGCGGTTCTTATCCTGGAATTTGTAGAGAATTACTGGTGCCGAACTCCTTTCTTGCTATCATTTGCTTATATGTATGCATATATAAGATAGGAAGTATGCTTATTGTGTGTCTTCGGTATAATTGTTAATTACTATTATTCAACGTTGTTTTTCTCCTTCCAATTAATGTCGAGATACTTATTTCCTTTATTATGTTATTTAACTGTCCTCAAAGGTAGTGGCATTCTTTCCTCATGCAAGTTTAACTTTGTTTTGCACGTTTTTAAATAGATTTAAGGCAGGTAGTGGACTTTAATGGCTTTTGGAGATAATTTGGTTATCTTAGATTGTTATGAAACTGTTGTGCAGAAGGGAGAAATTAAAGAATGAAAGATATGAAATCTTTGTGGGATTGACGATATAATTATGTAAAACTTTTCCCCTTTTTGGGAATTAACAACTCATTGTGGAAAGAATAAAAAAGTAGGAATGATATTGTCTCTCTTTATTCTTTAATCTAGTTCAAGTTGTCGTATCGTACATTTTGTTATTTTCCAGGAAAAAACTTCTACAGTGGTCCTTATCGTAAAATGTCCAAACTGCCTTCATAATTATTCTCTTTGTATTGTTGTACATTTGCTGGGAGTTACTACCTTGTTTTTTGGAGTTGGTTTTATACATATCCGAGCTTCTGGAAAACTGTTTTTTTTTTAATTTTAATTATCTTGAGGGATTTGATCATAGTAGTATGCATTATTGGGAAATGTTACAAACTTGAATCGTTGTTGAATGAAGAAATATAGTACTGTATCATAAAAATAATGTTCTGTAGTTATGTGGGTGTCTGTATTGCTACTTACTGGGGAGAAAAATATTTGTTTGTGGTTCATTGGGGCTTCTTCTCATTTCATTGTTCATTTATTTTCCTTGATTTCTATATACACTAGTTGTTATTCTGATTTCCCCCCCTCAAACATCTTTTGTAGGCATTCACCAATATCTTCTTATTTCTTTCGTTTTGCATCAATGGGAGGGTCCATCCAGTAGATATTTAGGTAGGGATGCATGGATGTAACTCAGGATCAGCTCTCTTAGTAAATGCTGAGGTTGATTCCATGGGAGGTATTGTTGATGGTGGAGTTGGGATTGGTGTGAAGACTTCTCCGCGCAGAGCAGCTATTGAGAGGGCTCAAGCAGAGCTTAGGTTATAACTGCATTCCATTGCTTACAAAAATCCTTCTAGTATCTAGTTATCTTGAAAAGTGCTCTTGATTCACATCCCTAACCACATGCAATTTTTCATTTTTACTGGTCTATAACAGGCAGGAGTATGATGTTCGTGAGGAAAGAAGAAGGGAACTGGAGTTTCTTGAGAAAGTATGCATTTGATCTCCTCTTGCTACTTCTTATTTGTTATTGATTAATATTCACGATAAAAAGCATTGCTCTCAGGGTGGCAATCCCTTGGATTTCAAATTCAGCAATGCGGCATCAGTTAGCGTCCAGTCTACGTCTCTCACTGATCAGCAAGCAGAACATTTTGTTATCAGGTATGTTCTTTTCGCTGTTGTGCGCTGCAGAATCATGGATCTAAATTGTGATGGAGTAACTAGCTGATGCATCACCTGTCCATTACTATCACAGTGAAGCGAAAGGTAGTTTTGCATTGACTGCCTCACCTCATGGTGATTCTGTAGAGAGTAGTGGTAGACCAGGGATTCCTGCAGTTTGCGAACCCAATAGTGCCGATAACCTCTTACTTTTTGATGCTGAAAATGAGTTGCCTGAAGGTGAAAGGAAATCTATGCATCCTCGTAAGAGGAATACTGTTGTTCCTTCGGAGCAATCTTCTCAGATGGATCGGGCTCAAAATGCCAAGGAATCAGAAGATTCTGCTATCTTCCGCCCATATGCTCGAAGGAACAGGTCGAAAATAAATCGAGATGGAGCACGATCAAGTTCAACAGAGATAGTTCAGGGTCGGGGTGGTCATGGCTCTTCTTTACCTGCTCGTGGATCATCAAAGGATGATAAGGCTTTGACATCTGAAACAAATAACCAGCAGGACAAGAACACACCTTCTGTTAGTACCAGAAAATCTGCAACTTCAAATGGTGATTTGGCTTCAAAGGTGATAACTTCTGATAATCAGTTGAAAATGGAATTAGGTGGTAGGCAGGCTGCCAAAGCAACAACTGAACAGTCAAAAGGTGATCTATCCAAAAGCAAGGTTGATGTTATAGTACCTAATGAAGCTGTTCAAGTGAAGGCTCACAAATATCCAGTTAACTTGGCTTCTGAGCAACCTGGTCTTGTTGGAGGGAAGGAACAGGTAGTTTCAACTGGTTTTGAATCTCCACCTGGTACAGGTGCAACCAAAGTTGAAAATGAAACTATTTCTAATAAGCTAAATGGGGTTGGTGATGGCAAAAAAGATGGGAATGTCATACCACTTGAAGGAAAAATTAGTAGTGCCGCAAGAGGGGTGAAGGGATTAGATTCGGATTCCTCTTGCACTGAAAACAGCTTAAGCGTAGATGTAAATAATGATAATGGTGTATGTATTAATCCAAAAAATGTTGATTCTAAAGGAAATCCCATGGAAAAAAATTTCGAAAAAGAGGAATCACTGAACTTGGCTGTTGGTGAATTGTCAAAAGAAAATAACGAGATCATGGCTGTCGATAATGTTGCTAGTATTTGTGATACTAATACTTCCTTGAACCAAAATCATTCCCTTAACAATTCTACGGTTAAAGTGGAGAAAGAAATTAGACCTGAATTGCAAAATGAAGTGAGTGGCCCTTCCAACAATGAGGTGCAACAAAGCAGTTATCCTGTATCAGAAGCTGATGGGAAAACTAGTACTGTGCTGGGTGATAATTCTAACTCCAAAATCAAAAACATTTCTGCTAGAAGGCCTTTAGGCACCATGGGTAACTTTGTTTGTGAGATTCCTGAGAGGACTTTGTTAGAAAAAACCTCTACTCCTAGTACTGAAGTTCAGACCAGTTTGGATAATCATGTGAAAGTGGTGGACAAGGCGCATGAAGATTCAATCTTGGAAGAGGCTCGGATTATAGAGGTCGTTTGATTATATATTTGCTCTGTTATCTCTTGAATTTAGATGTAAGATTTTTGTCCTTAAAAAGTTTAAAAGGTCTCGCGTTATGGTAAACAGGCTAAGCGGAAAAGGATTGCAGAGCTATCTGTTGGTACCTTACACTTTGAGAATCGACGGAAGTCTCACTGGGATTTTGTGCTTGAGGAAATGACATGGTTGGCAAATGATTTTGCTCAGGTATCATTTTACTATATATAAATTAAAACCATCTTATGTATTCTCGTTCTTTTTTTTCCTTCTTACTGAAAGCCTTTCTATTATTAGATTTAGTCAAGTATTGCATCTGTATATGAAGTTGACTACAGAACATATTTGACATAATTTACCTAGACTTTTTTTGTTCTTTACGTGCTTATAGGAGCGTCTTTGGAAGATGACTGCCGCTGCTCAACTATGTCGACGTGCTGCTTTTACTTCGCGGTTGAAATATGAAGAACAAAATCAGTTCTGGAAACTCAAAGAAGTAGCTTTAGCCCTAGCTAATGCTGTCATGGGGTTTTGGCATTCTGCAGAGGTGCTTCTAAATAGTAAGGATAGAAGTCTTGGTCCAAAGAACTCTGGTCATGATATGGTGGGTTCAAGAGCCAATGAAGTTACTGAGAGCAAGAATATGGAACTGGATATGGTACTGATTATATTGTTGGACTATTTTGGTCTTTTTTTATGCATTCTCTTGTGATGAATGCATTCTCTAATAACTTGTTTTGTATGGTATTCATGTCGGTTATCTACTAATAAGTTCTGTTCTTCAATGTGGTATGAACGAAATTGTACTTGAAATGGGGAGGAAGAGATGAGGTTATTGAGAGCTTAGGTAACTATATGGATAACTCTTGGATGGTTACAATTCAAAAACAATAACTTAGGTGCACTGTAAAAATTTGAACATCGGACAAGATTTATTAGCCTGGGCCCAGCCCTAATTTTGATTCTAAAATATATTTAATAGCAATATAAAAAAATAATTTTTTAATATTTAAAAGAAAAATAATCTTTGAGGTTGGACATGCTAGGCCAGGTGTTGGGCAAGGATATCTACTTAAAGAAACTTAAGGCAGGGAAAAAGAACCCAAATATTTCCTAATACCCGCTTCATATCAATGTGCTAGATTGTTCTTCCTATCATCTCTTTATGTGCACCATGTTTTGGAGCAGGATATGAATAAGGAGCAGCAGGAGCACCCTGGAAAGACTAATGATCTTGCTATTCGGGCATATGCTCTTAGATTTTTGAAATATAGCGGCTCCCCTGTTCCAGCATTTCAAGCTGAAGCGCCGGCAACACCTGACAGGATATCTGATGTTGGCATTATAGACATTCCTTGGAATGAACATCTAACAGAAGTATGGCTTAATTTTTTTCCCTTAGCTTTTAAGGTTTATTTACACAGTATTCTTGTCTTTTGAATATAGTATTTTGATCTCTCTTACAATAAGTTGTATCTTGTGGAAATATTTCTTTTCCTTATTTTACATTCTGTGCTCTAACTTTTATGTACTTTGTTTTCAGGAAAGCCTCTTCTATTCAGTTCCTTCTGGTGCTATGGAAACCTACCGGAGATCTATTGAATCTTATTTGGTATGGAACGAGGTAAATATAGGTCCTTAATGAGTTTATTACATGACCTTTTTCTTTTGCTTCCCCTATATTTAATAAAGCAGAGTCGTTTATAAAAATCTCAAGAACAAAATACTGTAATGATATAATGGATATGAAAAAAAATTACATGAATCAAACATATCATGGACGACATATCTGCATTTCCATTTCTTCTAATTTTCCCAGGGCAGCTTTGGAACTTTTCTGCCCAATCTTGATTATCATTTTATTTTATTTTTTAGAAAACTGGGAGTAGTGCACAAGAAGAAGTTGAAACATCTGTTTGTGACGATGGAGCAGGTAATCATTGCACTTTTTCTCAGTTTCTTTGTCATTTAATAATGTTCTATTCCTTACAACTTGTTCAAATTCAGGGTTTGGATATGGTGACTTTGTTTGTGATGAGGATGAAGGAGAAACAAGTACATATTTTTTGCCTGGAGCCTTTGAAGGTAGAAAATCATCAAAACTAAACAAGGAGAAGCGGAAGAACCCTATGAAATCATATCCTTCAAGACCATATGAAACCGGTGCTGATTTGCCATATGGAAACTGTGCCCAGCAGTCCATATTGATAGGAAAAAGGCCAGGTAGTAATCTAAATGTTGGTTCAATTCCAACAAAACGTGTTCGTACTGGTTCCAGGCAGAGGGTTTTAAGTCCTTTTAGCAGTGCCGCTGCTGCTGGAGGTTTACAGGCTCCGACAAAAACAGATGCTTCTAGTGGGGACACTAATTCTTTACAGGATGATCAGAGTACTTTGCAAGGAGGATTCCAGATCCAGAAAAGCACGGAGGTTGAATCAACTGGGGATTTTGAGAGGCAGTTACCATACGACTACGCAGAAACACCAACAAAACCAAAAAAGAAGAAAAAGGCCAAAAATCTTGTGCGTAGGAATTCTTTTGTTTTAACTAATGGGGTCTGTATATCCCTGGAATGGTATGGATGCTTTCGTTATTTGTCTTCATAGTTTCTAAGTGCCTGAATTGTGCTTTTGGTAGGGTTCTGCATACGATCAGGGTTGGCAGCTGGAATCTACCATTCAAAATGAACAGGTGAATATGTAATAAAGATTATGCCTAGTTGTTTATTTTGATATGAACAGACTTGTTTTCTTTTCTTTTTCTTCATTGTTTTTTAAGTAGTATATTTATTTTATCATTGAGAAAAAAGTTTTCTGGATGAGTAATTTCAATTTTAGGCTAGTGCGCATGCTACTTTTAAAGTGCGATTTTACCCATTCATTTTTCAAAGTAATTAACAATTTTTAAGTTAACTCTAAATAACCTTTCTGTCAAATTTGTTCCATTTTCTTGATTAAGGAAAATCTCAAACTTTAATTTCATTTAGTATTTTCATTCTTACATCAGAGTAAGGAGCACTCAGATCAAATTGATATCATTCTTTGCATGATAGATATAAGGGTGCCTCAAGTCATAAGTCCTTTTTTGCAGCATTGAACTTTATTTGATATTCTTTTGTTCTTCCTCATGTTAATTGTACTCTTTTTTTAATTGAGAATGTTATGTTTGGTGGTGCCGTTTCTTTCGCAGCGAGATTATTCCAAAAAGAGATCAGAGAGTCATCATTTTGATTCTAATGGAGCCAGTGGTAAAGCTCTATTTTCTCATGTTTTAGTTAATGGTTGGTTACTTGGTAGGATATATCTATCTAGTGTCATGTTCTTCAAACTTCACATTTTCAATTATCTTTTTTCTTAGTTTTATATGGGCAACATAATGCCAAGAAGCTGAAGGTAATTAAGCAACAGCCAGATAATGCCTTTGACATCAATCCCAATGGATCCATCCCTTCACCAGTAGGATCACAAATGAGCAATATGTCCAACCCCAACAAAATCATTAAATTAATTCATGGTCGTGACAGAGGTAGAAAAGCCAAAACACCCAAGGTATTTTTCCTTGACCCTTCCTTTCTTTTTGTATGGTTGATCATGTGCTTCATAGTTGTCTTATCTCTTGTGTAATTATTATAATCATGTAAACTACTTCTAGATATCTGCTGGTGAGCCTGGTTCTGGTTGTCCATGGTCACTATTTGAAGATCAGGTTAGTTTTTGTCATCCTGTTTGTATTCTTCGATTTCTGTTAGTTTTTGTCCGTTTCTTTCTTTCTTTCTTCGATTTTTGTTAGTTTTTGTCTGTTTCTTTCTTTCTTTCTTTCTTTCTTCGATTTCTTGTGTTTGAAGCCAAAGCACCAGAGCCTTGACATGTTACTGTAAGTTATCCGAGAAGTGTTAGAGCTTGAGGGGGAGTGTAAGTTATCCGAGAAGTGTTAGAGCTTGAGGGGGAGTGTAAGTTGACGAGAGTGTTAGAGTTTTTATTTAATGTGTAATTAGAATTTATTCCTAATCAGTAATTTGGATTTACTAGAAGTCTTATTTAAATTAGGAATAAATATTATTTAAATTAAAGATAAAAGTATAGTTTTAATTATATTAAAAATCCATATCCTATTTAAAAGCTTACTCTGTATATATTTGATAATTAAGAATAATAAGAAAATACAGAGAAACACATTGTTTTCTCTGGAAAATATCCTATTCATTTTCTTCAAACAACAAATCTCTAACCACCGATCACACACAAACTAACCATTATTCATTGCATCTCCGGCCACCATGGCCCCTTTCTCACATGGTATCATGAGCCAACAACGGTCTTGATGCCGTCACCACCGCTACCATCTCTAATATGAAACAGATCGACGACGATACGATTTTTCAGATGCACATTGTTTTTCTTTTTTGCTGCTGTCATTAGGCTACACTCGTTCCTTGGCTTCTCCCTCATTGGAATCTTACATCTCTGGTGAAATTTCTACTCGTTTAATTTTGTTGCTTTGTTCTCTATTTAATGGTTCTATCTTAGTCAATCAAAAAGATATATGAAAAGGTTATAGTTTAGCCTTAAAAACTATTTGGTTCTATCTTAGCCCTCCATCCTAAAAGATAGGAGAAGAGGTTCTAGTTTAACCTTAAAAGCTAGATAATATTTTTTTAAGTGATTCTACATCAAAGATCCAAGCTGGAACTCTAGTCTGTGTAACTACCAACTTGAGGGGGAGTGTAGATTCCTGTGATCACTTCCTACATTGTTCGCATCAGTCCTTTCAGTTAGAAACTGCATGCTAGAGCATCATGTGGAGCAGACCTTTTAGTCAGGAACTGCATGCTGGAGCAGTCTTTGTATTCCAATTGATGCATCAACCATCTCAAGTGTACCATAAGTTGAATGACATCAACATTTGTTGCGCAAGAACATCATGGTTCTGTCTCCACTCTTCAAATCAAAGACTCCCGAGAACGTGGAGCATTTTTCTCTAAGAAACAACATAGGAAATATGAGTAGGGCATCACATCCAAGATCCAAGCTGGTGCTCTACTTCGTTTGCTCACCAGCTTGAGGGGGAGTGTAAGTTATCCGAGAAGTGTTAGAGCTTGAGCTTAGGTGTAAAAAGCGCGCTTCAGGCGCGCCTGAGGCGCGAGGCGCAGGAAAAAACGCCTCCAATGGCCGAGGCGGGGCGAGCTACAAGAGGCGCGCGCCTCAAGGGCTTTTCGCCTGAGGCGTGAGGCGAGTGCTTTCGCGCTTCTTGTAATTAGAAGAAAAAAAAACATGAAAAAGAAGAAGAACAAGGAAAATCTTATTGAAGAAGATGAACAGGAGATGGCTTTTGAAGAAGAAGAAAAGTTGTGTTTTACTTTCCTATCTGTTGAGTGGCAGAAGCAAGCCTTGGGGCCATCAAAATTAGTGAACAGACAAATATACCCCTCCTTATACATTGTTCAACAAGTACTTCCCATAAAAAATATCTCAAGTCTAATATTGTCTTTTCATTATCTTTTTATTAGGATTTTGTTATTATTATTATTATATTATTATTAATTTTGTTACCCAAATACTTATTCTAATCAAGAAATTAATATTGATTTTAATATAAATCAATATAATAAAATAAGATTTATTTTTAAATATTTATTTAAATAAAATATTTAAATTATATATTCAAATAATATAATTTATTAATATTTTAATATACTTATTTTTAATAATTTTGAAATTTACATATAATTGAAATATTTTAATCTTTTAGCCTCGGACCGCCTCATGCTTTTTAAAACCAAGAGCTTGAGGGGGAGTGTAAGTTGACGAGAGTGTTAGAGTTTTTATTTAATGTGTAATTAGAGTTTATTCCTAATTAGTAATTTAGATTTACTAGTTGTCTTATTTAAATTAGGAATAAATGTTATTTAAAGTAAAGATAAAAGTATAGTTTTAGTTATATTAAAAATCCATATCAGCCTATTTAAAGGCTTACTCTGTATACATTTGATAATTGAGAATTATAAGAAAATACAAAGAAACACATTGTTCTCTCTGGAAAATATCCTATTCATCTTCTTCAAGTAACAAATCTCTAACCACCGATCACACACAAACCACCACTATTCATTGCATCTCCGGCCACCATGGCCCCTTTCTCACAGTTACTGCATTTATGTTCAGGCACTTGTTGTCCTAGTTCACGACTTGGGTCCTAATTGGGAGCTTGTAAGTGATGCCATCAACAGTACCCTTCAATTTAAGGTTAGTGCTTGAGCTAAATGTCTTTACAAATATATTCTGTTATCTAGAGCTTCCTTTTAACGTGCCGGAAATACTTTTAAATGTGACCAATAATGTGTCTACTGCTCTTGAAGTGCTACTCATTCTTTCATCTCTCTATAATCCCTTTATATTCCACAGCAGTCTTACTTGTTTTTTTTTTTTGCTTTCACCTTGGTCCTCCATTTTTCTCCATTGGGAAACTATCTATGAATTTAATGTGCCTAGTGCATATTCCGCAAGCCTAAAGAATGCAAGGAACGTCATAAAATTTTAATGGATAGAAGTGGAGATGGAGCTGACAGTGCTGATGATTCAGGATCTTCTCAGTCATATCCATCCACATTGCCTGGCATTCCCAAGGTCCTCTCTGTCCCTTAAAACTAGTAGATTCTCATTTTTTTAATATATTGATGAGGGACATGCTCAGTGGAGCTAATCTCATAGTCTATAATTGGATCTACTACTGTATGTTGTGCAGGGAAGTGCGAGACAGTTGTTTCAACGTTTGCAAGGGCCGATGGAAGAGGATACTCTCAAGTCTTATTTTGAGAAAATTATACTTATTGGCAAGAAACAGCACTACCGGCGGAGTCAGGTACATATGTGATACATTTTTTGTCTAGAAATCCTGACATGTTGGTAGTTTTAAGAACAACTGAGGCTGGTTTAATCAATCAGTTGGACAGTCTATTCTTTCATCTTCAGTAATGTCAATTTTGCTGTAGTCCTGTCATTTTGAAACATTAGCATCTACTGTTCAAAGTGGGCAAATTGTCATTTTAGGATTCTATTTGACATGCTTGGGTGTGTCTTGATCAACACCTGCATGCTGTCATCCTTCTTTGTAGATGAAATATTGTGAATGATGTTTCACACATTGTGATTGTGGGTGCTCCGAGAGACAGAGACTGGAATGAAATACTGAACTTCAGTAAATTATTAGAGAACTATGAAAATAAATCATAAGATGGAAACAATATATAGTCGCGTTGTCCTCCAGCTGCAACTTCTTAAAAGTTAAAAATTGTTTCCATTAGGCTTCTTGTATATACAGGAAGAGCAATAAAGGAATCTGTTGGTTTTAGATAATCTCTTCTCTACTCCCACTTATAGAATAGAGGCTTGCTATGTGGATCCATGCCCATGGTATCCTTTGTACTTTTTGCTTCACTTAGTCTGAGTAATTCATGTAGCATTTGAGTGGTAGTATAAAACATTAATAAATAGTAATATAAGTTGAATCACACAATTTATGGAGATTTTGAAGTTTGAGATTTATTTCGAGAACATTTAATTTGCTGCCTTTGAGCATCTCAAAGTTGTGTCCCAGTGCACGTACTTTGTTTAAAATGAGATTGCGTGCTCTTAAAGAAATTTCAAATTGATTTTGAACCTAGATTCATTCTAATGGCAGATATTTTTCACCTTTCGTTTCACAATTGTGTTAGCATTCTCTGGTGTGGCAATAAGTATGGATTTGAACAAAGCCTGCACTCTTAATACTTGAAAGCATCCTAGATTGTCTTCTTTTTAAACTTCACCTTGATTCTTCCAAACTTCTGACTTGCCTTTATCTTATTGTGTCTTGTAAAGCATGATAACCGGGATTTGAAGCAGATAGTGCCTGTCCACAACTCCCATGTTATTGCTCTTTCACAAGTCTGCCCTAATAACCTAAATGGAGGGGTTCTAACGTAAGCTTTGTTGTCCCTGTTTTATTAAAATGTATTTAGCTTGTTAGTTCAGTCATCATTATTAGTTTTTCACTTTTCTTGCTATTAATTAGTGCTTCTATTGCACTTGTGCTGCAATATCATTTTTATTTTTAACTTTCTGGATTAAGGCCTCTTGATCTTTGTGATGCCACTGCATCAAGCCAAGATGTTCTATCCCTTGGATATCAGGCTTCTCATACAAGTGGTTTAGCAATATCAAATCAAGGAGCTGCAGGATCAATGCCTCCTGCCTCTGGAGCAAATTCCTCACTACAGGGATCTTCTGGCATGGTTCTTGGCACTAATTTAGCATCACTGTCTACGCCACTCAATGCATCTGTGAGGTATTAAGCTAATGTGTAGATTCTTTCTCTGTGCCTGCATACTTCCGCATGCTGATGGCACAAATTTTGGGTCATATTCTACTCTCAGGGATGGTAGATATGGTGTTCCCAGAACATCTTTGCCAGCTGATGAGCAACATAGAATGCAGCAATATAATCAAATGTTATCTGGCAGGAATTTTCAGCAGTCCAACTTGTCTCTCCCTGGTCCTGTCTCTGGATCAGATCGTATGGTCCGTGTGCTACCTGGTGGAAATAATTTGGGAATGATGTGTGGGATAAATAGAAGCATGCCAATATCAAGGCCAGGCTTCCAAGGAATGACATCATCGGCAATGCTGAACTCTGGCAGCATGCTCTCCTCCAATTTGGTGGGAATGCCAAGCCCTGTCAATATGCACCCGGGTTCTGGTCAAGGAAATTCAATGTTGAGGCCTCGTGACACCAAGCACGTGATGCGAGTAAGTTACTTTTATAAAGCAGTATAATCAAGTCTATGCTTCAACATGGTATTATAGCCAAGCTGTTTGGGCTTCTTCTATTCCATATAAATGGTTAATTGTTAAATACCAATTATCGAGTCTGGTTTTCTTTTCTTCTCTTTTTTGATAGCCTGGCCCCAGTCCAGAACCTCAAAGGCAGTTAATGGTACCTGAGCTCCAATTGCAGGCTCAAGGGAACACCCAGGGAATTCCTGCTTTCAATGGGTTGAATTCTGCTAGCCCTAATCAATCAACTACACCATCTGTTCAGTCGTATCCGGGTCATCCCCAGCAGCAGCAGCAAACGCCTTCACAGCAGTCCCATGCACTGAGCAACTCTCATCATTCTAAACATCAGGGTTCCAATCATGCTACTGGGCAACAGCAGCAAGCATATGCCATGCGCCTTGCTAAAGAAAGGCAAATGCAGAAGCAGCGGCTTATGCAGCAACAACAGCCCCAGCAACAGAAGCAGCAACAGTTTGCTGCATCTAGTGCTTTGATGCCAAACGTCCAACCTCAGACCCAACTTCCCATATCCTCTCCTCTTCAGAATAGTTCCCCGATTCAACCTCAAGCAGCAACTCAACCAGTATCACTCCCATCTCCATCTTCATCAATGACTTCTATGTCATTACAGCAACAGAAACACCACTTGGCCCCTCACGGGCTTGGTAGGAATCCCCAAACTGGTGCCAGTGGATTGAACAATCAGATAGGCAAGCAATGGCAGCGGCAACCTCAGCAACAGCAGCAGCAATATCAACAGTCTGGCAGGCACCATCCTCAGCAACGGCAACAAACACCGTCTCAACATCAAACTAAACTATCAAAGGGAGTGGGAAGAGGGAACATGCTGGTGCATCAGAACCTTTCTACTGATCCTGCTCATCTGAATGGCCTCAGCATGGCCTCTAGCAACCAAACTGCTGAGAAAGGAGAGCAAACCACGCAGTTGACGCAAGGTCAGGGCTTGTATTCCGGGCCTGGTACGAGCGCTGTCCAACAATCTAAACCTCTAGTTTCCCAGCCACAACAAAAGCAATTTTCTGGGGCAACACCCCCCTCTACAAAGCAACTCCAGCAGATGGCTTCCCATTCTGATAATAGTTCTCAAGGTCAAGTTTCCACAGTGCCCTCTGGCCATACACCATCAGCTGTGAATCAATGCATCCTGCCAGCAGCCGTGGGTCCCAACCCCCAGCATTTGCACCTACAGTCACAGCCAAACCAAAAGAAGGTTAATCAAAACCAATCTGTTCAAAGGATGCTTCAACGGAGTCGAGCAGTGAATTCTGATCCTCCCAGCAAATCTCATGCTGAGTCAGCTCAAGTTGACCAAAAGCCAATGAACAATGCTTCACAGATGGGTACTATCACAACCAAAGCAATGTCCCAAGCTGGCATCGATTCAGCTAACAACACTGTGCAAAATGTTCCTTCTGTTGGTTCTCAATGGAAATCATCAGAACCAGTGTATAATCCTGGTATGTCAACCATGGCCACTCAAATGGGATCCATAGGCAGCCCCCCTCTTACAAATTCAGCTGGTAGTGTTCCAGTACCTTCTGTCAGCCAAGGGTTAGCGCAGAGACAATTACCGGGTGGCTTACCACCTCATGGGAATAAGGCACAAATACAACAATCCCCAACACCATCCCCGTCTCAAGAACACTACCAGCCGCAAGAGAAGTTACAGCAAGATCTGCATAATTCACCCCCACAGCAGCTTCCATTGCAGCAGCAGTCACAACAGCAAACTCCGCATCTACAATCCGTACAAAGCAGCTTGTATCACAGGCCTTCCAGTTCTAAGCTGGAATGAAGCAATCTTGTGGATGGATAAGTTCCAACAGCGAAGGGTTCTGCTAGGTTGGGTTTGCATGCCCTCATAACAGAAGTGTACAGGTACTAATGATTTACAGATTTAGGTGGGTTTGTTATAGAGTTATTGCATGATAGATTGGCATATTAGGAAAAACAAAGACAAATGGAATTATCATACTGTTGTACTACTAATATTTTGATACCAAACAAAGGCTTTTTTCTTGACTATTTCTCTACCCTCTCTTGATTGAAAATTATTTATGGATGGCTACCTTTTACAGCTAGCAGTCTGTGGGTGCTTGCCTCTGTACTGTTTGGACTATTTACTTATTTTTCCTTTTTGTTTATTTTCTTTGGTATCAAAATTTTCTTCAACTTGGGTGGAGAGTAGCACTAAATGAGTTTTTTTGGGTTTTATGCAGACGGAGCTGGTTACTCTGCGGGGCATTGCAATGTGGAAAGAGGTGGTTTCTATTTGCAGGTTAGAAATTCACAGGAAAAATGGACCTTTTACTTCTTTTTGGGTTATTGGGAAGTTATGTATATTAGCAGTGATCTAGACTATAGAGACTAATATTGGGAAGGATGAAGACGGAATATAGAGGCATTTGTACATAACTCACATATTCTTCGTTTTCTTGGTACTTTCTTCCCCTCCTTTCCCTGCAGGTGGGGAGGGAGTCTTATTTGTTCTTGTCCCGGTAGATTAGTGCCATGTATTAAATTAACCCTTTTCATTTCAAGCGGGTAGCAATCATGATTGTTATGGGCAAAAAAGCCTTCCAAAATTTTGTGAATGTAAGGTTTCTTGTTAGAATTACCCAGACTGTCATCCAATGAATTTATTGCTGTAATTTGTGTAGATTTTCACAATGCAATTGCATCTTTCTTTCCATTTCCATTTCCTGCTTTTTTGAATAATTGAGAATTACGAACTTTACCAGAAACAGTTGGTAATGCCAGAGCAGGAAACATACTTGAATTACTAGCCAATCCGCAGGAAATGGGAGGTAGCATATACTGAAATATGATGCATTTTTTTGCCGGTTAACTTCTGAAAGTAACAAGCAATCATAGATGCTGATCGAGTCTAGTTCAATTGATACTATGATCGAACATGTTTAAACGTTCAAATATGTTTCGATTTATGGGATTTATGGGTGAGGAGAAGTCTGAAAATAAAGAAGCAATCATAGTTACAATCTTTTCCTGGATCATTCAAGCACAAGTTAGACCTCATTTGGGGCATTAGATGTGAAAGATAAGTTTTGTGTTAATTAAACAATTAGATGCGAAAGATAAGTATTGTGTTTAAACTTGTGTATTAAAAAATGGATAATATTAAAATGAAAATGCTTTGATACACAAGTCTTTTAATTTTAGGGTGTATGGTTTTAGGGTTTAGTGTGTAGGGGGTAGAATTTAAGGTTTATGGTTAGAATCTAGAATTTAGGGTTTAGTTTTTAGGGTGTTAGAGTTTGGGATTTAGGTTTTAAATTTTATAGGAGGGTTGTGTAAATTTTTTACTAGTGTATCAAAATATAACTTATATTAAAAGGATAAATATTCTATATACAGGCGGTGGAAATTGAAAGTTTTCACAAGCGCCTTAATTTTAGGGTATATGAAGTTAGTTTAGGGTATATGGTTTAGGTGTAGGGGGTTAGAATTTAAGGATAGTTGTTTCAATTTAAGGTTTAGGGTTATAATTTAGGGTTTATAAGTTAAAACTTAAATCCTCACCATATTAACTTAAAAACTAAACCTTAAACCTTAAATTGAAATAACTATCTCTAAATTCTAACCCTCTACACCTAAAGCCCTAAATCTTATACCCTAAACTAACTCTTTATACCCTAAAACTAAGGCGCTTGTAGAAACTTTCAGTTTTTACCGCAGTGTATAAAATATTAATCCATATTAAAGTTGTAATATATATTATTCTTTTGATCTTATGTTTAGCAAATGTTAAAAAGTGAGTGTTATATATAAATGTTAAAAAGTAATTGTTATATATAAATGTACTATCTTATCCTCAAAATCTCTAGTATCATATATATATATATAGAGAAATTATATCATGGGCCTTACCTACCACCTAGGATATGGTCCTAACCAATATAATTAATACATGTCATTCATATTTTACATGTCATATTTTACATGTCAGCATTTGTCCAAATCACATTTTAATTTTTTTACCCTAAATATTAAAACACAAAAAGTAAAATAAAATAAAAAAAAAAACCTATTTCCCCTCGTCTTCCCAAACCCTCCCCTGCTAATCGTTGATTTAGCCTAAAAATTCTACCATCTTCCTAAACCTGAATTTTTTTTCTCTCCAACCCCACCGTTGCTCCTCGTTAATTGGCCAAGATTGTGGAGTTAATATGAATATGTGGTTTCCATTGCTATCTTCCTTGTATAAGGAAATACTGTAACAAATCGCGGGCTAAAAGTATTGATGGCAACCCTAACTTTTGTTGTGTCTTTGTAGCTGATATTGCTAGTTAAGGAACTGGTTTTAAAAGAGAAGCGGTAATTGAGGAAGTGTTCGCTTCTATCAGTTTTACAATTATCTGTTTATTTGCTTGAGGCACGTCCCATGTTCAAAGACAAAAAACTTTTCACGAATGGTCGACCCTCTACTGCAAGGCCAATATCCTGTCCGAGGTCTCTACCAAGCGCTTGCCATTGCTGCAATGTGCGTTCAAGAGCAGCCTAACATGCGACCCGCTGTATTCGATGTGGTTATGGCTCTGAATTACCTAGCCTCCCAAAAATATGATCCGAGCAATCATGTTCACAGCTCCCGAAAGAGCATGCCATCATCGGCAATGAATATGGATGATGATAAAAAAAACAGTTTCATAACATGAACTTGATAGTTGCTGAGGTCGGAGGAGGAAATAGCAAATAAAGGTTATTGCAATGTTAATATGGTGCTTAGTTGTCGATTTTTGGATCGAGGAAGATAACCGGCATACTTCAGGTTTAGGAAGACGGTAGAATTTTTAGGCTAAATCGACGATTAGCAGGGGAGGGGAGGGGAGGGTTTGGGAAGACGAGGGGAAATAGGTTTTTTTTTTTTATTTTACTTTTTGTGTTTTAATATTTAGGGTAAAAAAATTAAAATGTGATTTGGACAAATGCTGACATGTAAAATATGACATGTAAAATATGAATGACATGTATTAATTATATTGGTTAGGACCATATCCTAGGTGGTAGGTAAGGCCCATGATATAATTTCTCTATATATATATGTATTGTTTTGCAATTAATTTTAGTTTCAACTATATCATAACTCATAATAAACAAATAAAATAATAAAAGAGTAAAATATTAAAAATAGTCATTGAACTTTGTTAAAAAAATAAAACAGTAACTAAATTTTCAAATGTTATAAGATGACAATTAAACTTTACCTTTTATAACAAAATTTAACTTGGCCATTAAAGGCAATTAATAGGTAATGTTGCAGTTATGAAAATTTAGATAATAATATATTTAATCCTCTACATTTATAGATTCAATCAATTTAGTCCTAATTAAAAAATAATAAATTTAACTTATTTGCTTCCTTCATCTTCCTCTTCTTAAACCATCTCAAAGCTGAAACCAGGTAGCAAATGACTCCTGCGGTGTATCAAGGTTTAGTAGAAAGTAACCAAAGCTACATTTGCCATTGAGTAAATGGTGATATTTCATCAAGAGCGTCAAATCCATATGCTTGGACCCCAAATTGGCTCCACGGTGAATCATGTAAAGCTCAATGTCTTCTATTTGTTCGGGCCTGCAAATGATGCACACGACACATTCTTTTGATGTTTGAGGAGCTGAAAACACGGCTGCATGCTCGGAGAATTCTCTGTGAGCTAACTCGAATGGGACCGGAAGCTCGATTCTGGCACGAGAGAAAGGGCAGGAAAAGAACATGGAGCCTTGGCGGAATAGAAGGAGCCACCCTTGGCTCGATGCGAGGCAGGTTGCTCCATCCATTTCTGGGATGGTAATGGAATACTGTTTGCCTGATCCAGTGACCAATGTGCATTGACAATCATTGTTTACCCCATAGAGTAGGAGGAACCAAGGTGTACAGTCCGATAAGGCTTCAATCTCGACCAAAGCGGTTGAAGAAGCGAAATTCCAGTCCTTGCAGACGCCACAGAATCTGAGAAGCTCGATCAGCAATGCATGGCAAAAGTTCAGAAGGAAGATCATCCCATTCCCTCACCGCCGCGACATGATCGCGCGTGCTCTTCTTGGAGAAAAATTACTCATTTGCATCAGACACACATAGAATGGCTAGTTGATGACGAAATTAATAAAAATCAAATCAAATTTAACCGTTCTTTATATTGCAATTCTGCATGGAGTACCATTATTATTTTTTTAAAAGAAATATGGGAAAAAATATCCACTAATATTATTCATTAATAGCATCATCAATTACAATTTGTTCAATACAACTTGGACATTCAAAATAAAAATAATTACAATGTTGTTCATTAAACATTCAATGTGCTAATGAATGAGCTGCCTTATTTGTTGATCGATGAATATAGGCAATCGATATATGATGATGTCGTTGAAGAAGATCCCTCGCCTCGGACATGCTCTGTGCCATTGTCGATCTACCTTGAGTTCTGAATTGAAGAAGATTAATCACATTTGCAGCATCACTCTCAATTTAAACATTCAACTATCCTTGATCTAGAGAAAACAGAATTGCAGCATAGAAAGCATGGCTTTCGACAGTCTCTGCTGAGGTCGCTATAGGTAAAGTGCATGCACATCCTGCTAGTACCAGGCCATGATGATCTCTTGCAAGAATTCCCATCGCTCCAAGACCTGTTTGAGATTGAAACATACCAACAACAATTATTTTGACCATACCTGAAGGTGGCTTAGTCCACACATATGTTGCTCGTGCTTGTGGAAAACTATATAGTAATGGTGCTATTGTGGCACCATGAAATTCTTTATGCAAATATTGTGCATTTTTCACAATAAGGAGTGTCGATTGTAACTTTTTATCATAGACCGATGTGTTGCATCTATTCCATACGTTCCGAAGAAGCACAACAAAACCCGCAAACATATCTTCAATGAGAATTGTCGCACAATGCTCAAGTCATTCAAAACAAGATGAGGATTGATCGGCCAAAGCTCGGTCTGGTAATTTGAAGAGACTGTGAACTTTCTTGGTAGCAGTACAATCTCTCAATGCTTGCACAAAAGTATTTAATTCCGTTTGGCACAAAGGACATACACCATATGGAGAGCTTAGTACACCAATCCGACCATTCACCGGAAGGGCTTCATGAGTAAATAGCCAAATAAAGATCTTAATCTTCAGAAGAACCTTTAGCTTGTACAATATAAACTAGAGCTTCAGAGGCAGTGTTGGGTCATGATATTATCGCATGAGCCATGCATAACCTGAACGTGTACTATATGTTCTACTAGAATGATTTTCCCAAATCAGAATATCTAAGCATCTGTTTGCAATTACACAATGAAAAATAGCCTCAACATCTGTAGGAGTGAAGACATGGCAAACTTTGTCAACATCTCATCCATTATATGATGGAATCATGAAAGCACCACAAGTCAATGGAACATGCAAGCTATCACTATAAGTCTCTGTTAATTGAACCCGTTGTGCACCTCCCTAATTTTCTTTGAATATGGGGGTAGCACTATCAATGCCAATCTGCCAGAAGAAACCATCTCGAAGTTGCCGCATAGAATTAATGATAGATCTTCAAACATAAGATGGCTTGTCACCAATTCTCGTATCTATTACATTTTGTCTTGCAAAATATTTACAAGAGAGAAAATATGAAACCAGAAGTTGTGGGTCAGTTAATAAACGCCATACCTGTTTACCCAATAGTGATGTTAAGCTGATGAAGATCCCTAAATGTTAGACCACCTATTCTTTTGGAAGCATAACGTTTTTGCCAAGCAACCATAGGCCATCCTCTGCCAGAAATTTGACTAGACCACCAGTAATTGCGCATCACACTGACAATCTAAGAAATGAGACAATCTGGAAGCATATATCATGTCATGACATAGGTTGACAAAGCTTGAGCCACAACTTTAAAGAATACTTCTCGGCCACTATAAGACGAGAGGTTTTTAGTCCAACCTCTCACTCGTTTAGAGACTCGATCAAGAAGAAAACCAAACTTTATAAACTTATTCTTGCCAATATTCAACGACATACCAAGATAATGACCCAGATCATCATCCTCCCGAATAAGAAAAACATCTTGAAATCGATTGCAACTCAGCTGAGATGTAGAAGGGTTGAAATAGATCAATGACTTGTCGTAGTTAATTTTCTGAACAGACGAAGAAGAATAGATGTCCAAAATTTGCTTCACCCGTGTAATCTCTGCCAGATAATTCTTTATAAACAATAAACCGTCATATGCATACAAGAGGTGTGTTATACTCAGACCATTCCTGCTAGCACGAATACCTCATATAGAGCCTTGAATCTTTGCATGATGTAGGAGGGCAAAAAAACCCTGTGTACAAAAGAGAAAAAAAGGAAAGGCGACAAAGGATCACCTTGCCTTATCCTCTTTTTAAGAACAATTACATCCGATAAAGCACCATTTAATCTGGCCTGATACGAAACAATGGTAATGCATATCATAATCAACTCGACCCATTGTGTATCAAATCCGAGTCGAACCATCACAATATGTAAGAATGTCCACTCAACATGGTCATAAGCCTTCTTTATACCAAGCTTCAATGCTGTCCCTTTATTCAATCCATTCTTCGAAGACTGCATATAATGGAAGATCTCATGTGCTACTAAAATATTATCCGAGATTTAATGTCCCGAAACAAAAGTGTAACCCCCTTAAACTAGGCCTAGACGGTTTGACCAAATTTAGGAAGTCACAATTGAAAATTTTACTTCCAAGAAAATAACTTAAAAAATATTTTAAAAGTAATTTATAATTAAATAAAAAATTGAATAATTCTTTTGAAAATAACAAAAAGCAAGATTCATGCCACAATTGAAAATAAATTTAAAATAACATTTAATTTCTTAAAGCCAAAAATTTGAGACTGCGATCTTCCAATGCCGAACCGATTCTACCTTCTAGAAATATCTAAAAGGGAAGATAAGAAGCGGTGTGAGCTAGAAGCCCTGTATGGTCCGAAGAACAAACATAAAAGACAACATATTAATGAACATACCACTTACGTAAAATGTACACAACATAAAGGTATTAACAAAACATCAAATCACATGCCTGCATGTCATTAGTCACAATCACAACATATGTCATACGCAACATCTCAGGAAACACATAATCAAGTCTCAATGACACATGATACCACAAGCACAATACAATGCACCCAACTACAACCTCCATAAGAAGAGGTAGGTTCCCTAGAACCCCTCACTAAATCCACCAGTCGATGTGTGGTAAAGACCACTGCTTCCTCCGTACATACCTGCAGAACTAAATGTTTTGATATAATAATTGAAAAATGTTTTGGACTAAATTGAAAAGAATTTAAAACAAGCTTTTAGTCAAAACAACTTGAAAATATGTTGAAGGGTTTTTACAAGGCTTTGAAATAATTTAAATTAGTCAAAACCAAGTTTTTAATGTAACCGTACCGATACGATAGATAATCGTATCGATACCCTTTAGGGTTTTAACTACAGTGAAATTCCAGTAGCCAAAACCCGTACCGATACGCTTAGTCAATATTGATACGGTGTGTCTTAAAACCACAATGGCTAGTTTGCGTACCGATACGTCCAACTACCCCAACAGTCATTTTCCCAACGGTCTTTTAAATTGCAAGACCGTACCGATACGCTTACCACGCGTATCGATACACACAAGCTAAAAAGCTCAACGATTAATTCCTAATCGGGACCGTATCGATACGGACTTAAGAGTGTCGATACGTTAAGCTGTAGAACTGCATTTATAGTGGGAAATAAAGACTCCAACGGCTCCAATTCAACCCCAACGGTCTACAACGGCTATGAACTCAATTAGAAGTATAAAAGGGACCTCCAAGCATGAAGGAAAGGCTAATGCTTCAATTGTCAACAATATTATGATGAAGAAATTGTCTTAGAGCTTAATTGTACATTTCTAGTATAGAAAACACTTGTGAGCCAAAATTATCAAAATTTCTCAAGTGTTTAGGATTGGGTGAGTGAGCTTACGAGTGCAAACTATCTACCCAGTGAGGGATTTCAAGTTTGCTCAAATTTCTCTTTTAAAGAGGGTTTACTCAAGCTTTGAGTGTGTAAAGGTTGCCTCCTTAGCCTAGAAAAAGGGGAAGAAATTCAAGAGTGAATTTGATGAAATCCTTAGTATGAAGCTAAGATAGTGAATGTAGGTGCTTGTTTAGAAGGCCGAACCACTATAAATCATCGTGTCATTTAATTTTTCGCTTCCACCTCCAATCACCCAAATAATCCAACTTCTCCACCACTTGGCAATCCATTTCGATTGAAGAAAATCGAGCACATCGAGCCTAATAATTTGTATCAGAGCAAGACTCAATCGAAGGAGATTAACATCCTATTGAGGCAATCCGGGAATCTCGATACATCGATTCAATCAACCGGTCAAATGGCGCAATCCATCGACAAACCTCCATTCTTTGACGGGACCAACTACGCTCATTGGAATATTAGAATGAAGTTCTTCATCAAAGCCAAAGACTACAATCTTTGAGATGTTGTTGAAGAGGGTCCTTATGTGCCACAAAGAGTAAAGGCAGAATGGAATGCAGATGATCGCAAGAAGATAGAGCTTAATTGCAAGGCTTTGCACATCTTCTTTTGTGCATTTAGCCCCAACATCTATGAGAAGATGTCCTCTTGCGAAGATGCCAAGGGAGTATGAGATAAGTTTGAAGTCATATACGAGGGAACAAACGAAGTAAAGGAGACCAAGATCAGAGTCCTCAACCTCGAGTATGAAAACTTCAAGATGGAATCAGATGAAGACATCACGAAGATGTTCGATCGTTTCTCCACTATCACTAATGGACTCAAAGGCTATGAAGAAATCATTCTGGAAGACAAGCTCGCCCGCAAACTCATCTACTCTCTTCCCGAGTCTTGGGACTCGAAGAAGACGACCATCATCGAAGCTAAAGATCTTAAATCCTTGAAGCTCGATGAACTCATGAGGTCTCTCCTCACACACGAAATCATGAAGAAAGGGAAAGAAATAGAGAAAAAGAAGAAAAAGATAAAGAAGATGGGGGAGAAGAAGATCAAGAGGCAAGACATCGATGTAAATGTCATTGCCCTTCTATCCTCTACATGCCAACACGTTCAATTGAGCGAAGAGGATAATGAAGAGATGACCATTCTCTTGAACAAATTTGTTCGGTTCATGAAGAAGGAGAAAGAAAAATCAAAACATGGATCGAAGAAGAAGATGGTGAATTCCCCAAAGAAAATCGAATCCAAGAAGGGGCCATCATCAAAGAAAGCATATGTGGCAACTTGGAGTGATGAAGACTCCACCGAAGAGGAAGAGGTAGCCCACCTATGCTTCATGGCCCTTCAAGAGGGTGAGGTAACGTCTAACTCATCTAGTTTAAATTCATATACTTTTGATGAGTTGCAAGATGCCTATGACAAATTGGTTTTTGAATTCAAGACATCATTTTCCAAAAACAAGAAATTAATCTCAAATTTGAAAAAAAATGAAATTCTTTCTAAAACCAATTTGGATTTTGAAGCAAAGTAAAAGATTTTGAGCAAAAAGTTCTTGAGTTACAAAATTTGCTTCAAAAGATGGAAAAAGATCATCAAAATGCCTTGGATGATCTTAAGAAGGAAAAAGATTTGATTTCTAATGAAATTCAAAAGAAAAACAATTTGGGAAAATCAATTTTTTATGTTAGACAATCTAGTGCCCCTAGATTTGTAAATAGAAAATGTTTTAGAAGTGTTTGAGTTCCAAAAGAACTAATCACTTCACATAAAAAAGATGAAATTGTAAAATGGATTCCAAAGATGACTAAATTTTGTGCTACTAATGTTTATGGATCCAAAGCAATTTGGATACCAAAAATTACCTGATTGTCTTATGTTAGGTGTGATGGAGAATGATCAACAATACCAAATTTTAGGGGAGCTTCATACACACAAGGAAGAACACTTGAAGATGGAAGGCTTCACATCCTCCCTTGAAGTTCAAGTGTTGGTAAAATTTCTAATTGTTTTTGTTTTTAATTAGATTATTTTTTCTTTACAACTAGATTATCATATTGTTAGACTAACATTGTTTGATGCTTTGAGTAAGGGAGAGCCAATTTTTAAAACCAAAAATTTTAATTTTGTCAATTTTTTTACCTCCTATGTTATTTAGAGCCTAAAATCATTTAAATTCTTTTTGATATAACAAAAAGGGGAGAAATGGTTTGAAAATTTGATTTTTCAAGTGAATAAGGGGGAGCTTTACATGGTTTAATTTTTCAAATTCTCTTATTCAAAATTTTAAAATACTAAGGGGGAGAATCCCAAACAAATTTTCAAGTTGGTTTTATTATATCAAAAAGGGGGAGATTGTAGAACTAAATGTTTTGATATAATAATTGAAAAATGTTTTGGACTAAATTAAAAAGAATTTAAAACAAGCTTTTAGTCAAAACAACTTGAAAATATGTTGAAGGGTTTTTACAAGGCTTTGGAATAATTTAAAGTGTATTTAAAGTAGTCAAAACCAAGTTTTGAATGTAACCGTACCGATACGGTAGATAACTGTATCGAACCCTTTAGGGTTTTAACTACAGTGAAATTCCAATAGCCAAAACCTGTACCAATAAGTTTAGTCAATATCGATATGGTGTGTCTTAAAACCACAACGACTAGTTAGTGTACTGATACGGTTGTATCGCGTACCGATACGCCCAGCTACCCTCAACAATCATTTTCCCAACGGTCTTTTAAATTGCAGGACCGTACCGATACGCTTACCACGCGTATCGATACGCATCAGTTGAAAAGCTCAACGGCTAATTCCTAATCGGAACCGTATCGATACGGACTTAAGAGTATCAATACGCTAAGCTGTAAAACTGCATTTATGGTGGGAAATGAAGACTCTAACGGCTCCAATTCAACCCCACCGTTCTACAACGACTATGAACTCAATTAGGAGTGTAAAAGAGACCTCCAAGCATCAAGGAAAGGCTAATGCTTCAATTGTCAACAATATTATGATGAAGAAATTGTCTTAGAGCTTAATTGTACATTTCTAGTATAGACAACACTTGTGAGCCAAAATTGTCAAATTTGCTCAAGTGTTTAGGATTGGGTAAGTGAGCTTAAGAGTGCAAACTATTTACCTAGTGGGAAATTTCAAGTTTGCTCAAATTCCTTGTAAAGAGGGTTTACTCAGGCTTTGGGCTAGAAAGCTTTAAGTGTGTAAAGGTTGCCTCCTTAGCCTAGAAAAGGGGAAGAAATTCAAGAGTGAATTTGGTGAAATCCTTAGTGGGAAGCTAAGGTAGTGGATGTAGGTGCTTGTTTAGAAAGTCGAACCACTATAAATCATCGTGTCATTTAATTTTTCGCTTCCACCTCCAATCACCCAAATAATCCAACTTCTCCACCACTTGGCAATACATTTCGGTTGAAGGAAATCGAGCACATCGAGCCTAACAATACCCCAACCCATGCTCATACATATATGATGTTTAAAAATCAAATTTTATAAACAAAGTTCGATAAATCCGATATTCCATAACCATAGTTCCAAAAATACATTCGATAAATCCGATGTTTCGTAGTCCAATAAATCCAATGTTACACAATCTGATAAATACGATGTTTAGTTAAATCTCATACTCAAATATGAATGCATGGAATTTTTCATCAAACCACATCACATGTAAAAATGTACATACAAAATAAATTAACGTCACACAATAAAATTACCGATATAAAGAATACAATAAAGAACACACGAAAAAAATCACCAAACTTTTAAAGTGTAACCCCCTCGCCCCGGTCTGGTCGGCTGACCGGTTCGAGTAGGCTACATGGGGAAAACTGATGTGAAACCCGTTAAGGTCCCACCTCGGTTAGCAACCCTAGAAAATTTCTTTTAATTAAATCTTGTCTAAAGGCATATTATTTCCTAAGTGATCACGACAGCAGAAAACATCAAGAAAGATACACAACTGAACCCCAAACAACATGTTAATAGTCCATTTTACACTTACAGAGCAGGCCGTATCGATACACCCATCAAGGGTATCGATACGCCTTGACCAAGGTCAACATCCTTCAGTCAACACAGGAAGACCGTATCGATACAACCCTTGAGCATATTGATACGCCCTTCTCGGTCAACATCTCGTGGTCAACGAGATAAAGCCGTACCGATACGCCTAGAGCCCGTACCGATACACCAAAGTCTCACCAAAATCTCAATTTTCCAGTGAGCATTGGGCGTATCGATACACCCCCGAGTATCGGTACCACTTGCCAATTCTGTGTCCCAAAGCGTAGGACCATATCGATACGGCCCTCAGGTGTATCGATACGCCCTGCACTGCAAGACACCAAATTGCAGCAAAACATCCCGAAACCCAACTCTAAATGCATTTTGAGACTTTCCTAGTCACATACAAGCATCCATCCAACAACTAGCATCCAAGAACTAACATGGAGAGCAATTTAGATGAACAATTATGCATTTACACATGGAAATCACATAAAGGATAAACATTGCATAAATAGGCATGCTTAAAAGCTCAAAAGGGCCAAATGGCACATGTCTTAATATATAAGGTTTGCATGCTCAACCAAAGGCAACATAAACATCCAAGGCAAGATCTCTCATCACAAGCATTCAACAAGACATAACATGGTTTACAAATCCAAGCCAAGCATAAACAACAATCAACATCTATGAGTCATACAACGCTCATACAACATATAGCAGCCCCATTGCTAAACTACTACTTTATTTACTAAATCATACTTGAGCAACTACAAAGCTTGGAATGCCCCTTCGCCTTGCTCCTTGCTAACACCACGCTACTGATCTGCATTGTCGAAAATGAGAGCGTAAACTAGAGGCTTAGTGAGGATGCTCTAAAACCAAAAACAACGACAATGCATGGTTCAAGCATGTAATCCTCGACATCACACACAACATACATAGGCATCAACATAGCAAACTAGCTAGCAAGACAAGAGTCAGTAATATGGCATCTTACTTCATATTAAACTCAACAAGATAAAGCAAGTATCTCAACATAATAACCACAAGAGCAAGTACATTGGCCACTATTAGTTTACTCGGATATGCAGATTTACTCTCAACAACAACTTTACCTCGGTGGGATTACACTCATCACCGGACCTTGCATGGATAGGATTCTACTCATCATCATATGCCCTACGGATGGGATTCCACTCATCATCACGTATAATATAAACAATTTCCGGAATAATATTACATCACCGTACTCCTTGATGACTTAACGCCACCAAGGCCACGCGCGAATTTGACTCAAACGTGTGCACACTAATCCTAATGATCAATCATTTATACCCGGTAAGTTAACTAGTACCAATTACTTTTAAACCACATCACACATCCATCATTTATAACACATATTCATCATCACACATATCAATGTATATACATACAAAATCAATTCATGCCTCACGAGATCAATATAAGCATAAACATCTTAACTTGTAAACACACAAGAAGTTAAACTACCAATTTAACTTCTACCTTGGAATGGCCTACCAAGCTCATTCCAATACCTCCACTACACATACTTGAACCAATTAAAAACAATTGAAAGTTTCACTCACCACCCTTCCTTAGCAAACCAAGCAAGGATAGTCAAGTCTCCACAATCTCCGGAAACGATTCCGATCCTTCCCTGATGTTTCCTCTTGCTTCTAACCAATCAAAAGACAAATATTACTCAACCGATTCAATGCTAAACTCAGCCACAAACCCAACTCACAAACACAAACCAAACTTCACAATTTCAAACCCAAACTAACCACAAAACCCACATTTTCGTGCTCCCCAAATAACCAGCTGAAAACCACAATTTCCAACACCCAAATGACATCTAAAGGCTTCCAAAACACCTTTCTAACAACCCTATACCATCATCCCTTCAACCCAACACAAAAACACATCATAAACTCAAGTTTAGACACTTTGAAAAATGCCCCAAAGACCCACTTCGGGATTTTCCCCAAAATCCTTCCATTTTAAGATATTAGGTGTATTTAGGTGAGACTAACTCAAAACCTAACTCAACAAACCAAAAGCAAGTGAAAAACCCATTAAAAATCCAAACTTTCATCTAACTTGAAAAACACAAATGGTGATGGTTTTGAAATCCAAAACCATGTAAAGGCTTGAAATGAAAAGGAGAACTCAAATATGAAATTACCTTGAGAAAATCCCTTGAAATGGTGAAGTACCTCAATGGAATAGTAACTCAAGCTTTGAGAGGGTTTGGGTTTCCTTTTCACGTTAGATTGTAAAAAGGAGGGGAGGAAGATGAGTTCTTTTTTTTTAGTTTCAAAAAGGTTGTCTTCTTTTTTTAACTTATTTACAAAAATGCCACTCTTAAAATTTTTAATCTCATTTGAATCAAAACTAAGGTCCAATTAAATTAAATCGGTTTTGACGACTCAAACCAAATACACACGCCAAACTCCCAACCCCAAAACACGAGTGTTACAACTCTCCCGCACTTAAGGAATTTCATACCCGAAATTACCTAACTGAAAGAGATAAGAAAACTGCCTTTCCATTTCCTCCCTCCTCTCCCAAGTGGCCTCGTCCACCCCTCGACGTTGCCACCGCACTTTTACTAACTCAATCGATCTACCCCGCAACACCTTACTGTCAGAAGCTATGATCTCAACTGGTTCTTCTTCATAAGTCAAATCCGGATTCAATTCAATCTCTTATATATGCATAACATGTGATGGATCTGACCTATACTTACGGAGCATCGAAATATGAAACACATCGTGTATCTTCTCTAGCTCGGATGGCAAACGCAACTGATAAGCAACTGGGCCAACCCTCTTCACAATCTCATACGGTCCTATGTACCTCGGACTCAACTCCCCTTTTCGGCCAAATCTCATTACTTTCTTCCACGAAGACACTTTTAAGAACACCTTCTCACCCACTAAAAACTCAACTTCCTTCCTCTTCAAGTCGACATAGGACTTCTGCCTATCCAAAGCAGCCTTTAAGCGATCACAAATCAATTTCACTTTATCGGTGGTCCTCTTAAGCAAATCCGGCGTGAGTAACAACTTCTGTCCCACTTCGGCCCAACAAACTAGAGTTCTACACTTTCTACCATACAAGGCCTCATACGGAGCCATCTGAATACTTGACTGAAAGCTATTATTGTAAGCAAACTCAACTAGAGGCAAGTGCTTCTCCCATGTACCCTGAAAATCAATGATGCAACAACGCAACATATCCTCTAAAATCTGTATAACCCTCTCCGACTGACCATCGGTCTGAGGATGATAAGACGTGCTGAAATTCAAACGGGTACCCAAAGCTGTATGCAGACACTCCCAAAATCGAGCTGTAAACCTCGGATCTCTATCGGACACAATAGAATTCGGCACACCATGTAGTCTAACAATCTCACCAATGTACAGATCGGCCAATCTATTTAAGGTATAAGTCGTATTGACTACCAAGAAGTGAGCACACTTCGTGAAACGGTCTACTATAACTCAAACTGAGTTCTTCTTCGTAGGAGTCAAAGGCAAGCCCAAAACAAAATCCATGGTAATGTTCTCCCATTTCCATTCTGGAATTCTCAATGGTTGCAACAAACCTGAGGGAACTTGATGTTCCGCCTTCACTCTCTGACACACCATACACTTACTCACGAAGTCGGATACATCTCTCTTCAAACCAACCCAAAAGTACTCATTCTTCAAATCGCGGTACATCTTCGTACTTCCAGGATGCATAGCAAACGGACTACTGTGCGCTTCAGTCAAGATCATACCTCTCAAGTCACTGTCTTCTGGCACAACTATCCTATTTCTGAAACACAAGACCCCATCGGTACTGAAACTGTAATATGAAGGTCTACCCTCGGCTATGTCTTGCACGTGAGGTGCCAAAGATCTATCCAAGAGCTGCTTCTCCCTAATCAACTAACCTAGAGTAGGTCTAACATGAAGCTCGGCCACCAAGCCACCATCTCCGGACAAGCTCAATCTAGAAAACATGGCTCTCAAATCTACAACTACCTTTCTACTCAAAGCATCGGCCACTACATTGGCCTTACCTGGATGGTACTCAATCGTAAGATCGTAGTCCTTTAGCAACTCTAACCATCTACGCTGTCTGAGATTCAAATCTCGCTGAGTCATGATGTACTTCAAACTCTTATGATCTGTGTACACTGTGTATTTCTCACCGTACAAATAATGTCTCCAAATCTTCAGAGCAAACACAACTGTAGCTAACTCTATGTCATGGGTCAGATAGTTACGCTCGTGAGTCTTCAACTGTCTTGAGGCATAAGCCACTATTCTCTTGTCTTGCATGAGAACACAACCTAGGCCTACATAGGAAGCATCACTGTAAACTACATAGTATTTTCTAGACTCTGGCTGAATCAAGATCGGTGCTTGGGTCAAAGCTTCTTTCAACTTCTCGAAGGCTCTCTGTCTTGCATCTGACCACTCAAACTGAACACTCTTCTGAAGTAACTGCATCAATGGTGCGGCTAACTTCGAGAAACCTTCTACGAATCTTCTATAATATCCAGCTAAGCCTAGAAAGCTACGAATCTCTGTTACTGACTTCGGTTGCTTCCATTCAACAATGGCCTCTATCTTCTTCGGATCAACTCTAATCCTATCGACTGACACTACATGCCCTAGAAAGACTACCTCTTGAATCCAAAACTCACACTTGCTCAACTTCGCATACAACTGATTATCTAACAAAGTTCGCAAAACTAACCTCAAGTGTCGGCCGTGGTCTTTCTCGGTACGCGAATACACCAAGATTTCATCTATGAAGACAACTACAAACTGATCTAGGTACTGATGGAAAATCCTATTCATCATATCCATGAAAGCAGCCAGTGTGTTAGTCAACCCGAAAGGCATGACTAAAAACTCATAGTGACCATATCTAGTCCTAAAGGTCGTCTTCGGTACATCAACCTCTCTTACCTTTAGCTGGTAGTAACCTGATCTCAGGTCAATCTTCAAAAAGACTGATGCCCCTCTTAACTGGTCAAACAAATCATCAATTCTCGGCAACGGATACTTGTTCTTCACTGTTAACTGATTCAACTGTCTGTAATCTATACACATTCTCATGCTTCCATTTTTCTTCTTTACAAACAAAACTGGAGCGCCCCAAGGCGAAGAACTAGGTTGAATGAAGCCTCTATCAGTCAACTCTTGCAACTGAGTCTTCAACTCTTTCAGTTCTTTCGGTGCCATACGATACGGAGCAATCGAAACAAGAGCAGAATCTGAATAAGTCTCTATCGCAAACTCTACCTCTCTATCAGGTGGTAAACCCGACAACTCTTCCGAAAACACACTAGGAAAGTCACACACTGTCCGGATGTCTTGAGGTCTAACCTCACTCATGTTTGGATTCATCACATAGGCCAAATACGCTTCGCAACCCATCTCAACTAACCTCTTAGCCTCTAGAACTGAAACTACATTCGATAAGAACTTCACGTTCTCACCTACCACTACTATCTCATAATCATCTGTGAGTCTCAAAGAAATCCTCTTAATCTCAAAGTCTATCCTAGCTCTATGCTCAGTGAGCCAGTCCATACCTAGAATCACATCAAAACCATAAAATGGTAGTTCCATCATATCCACTAGAAACACATGTCCCTGAACAATAAGCGGACATCTTCTGTACATCCTCCTAACTACTACCGTATCCCCGAAGGAACTAGTAACACTAAATCCTACCTCCAATATCTCACAAGGCAATTTCAACAACTTTGCATGCTCACTCAAAATATAAGAATGTGTAGACCCGGAGTCAATCAAAGAAAGTAAACCCAAAGACTGTATCGAGAAGTTACCTGCAATCACATCTGTGTCATGCTGATCCCCACGCTGAGCGTAAACTCTGGCCTGGCCTCCGCCCTCTGGCTGGACTGCAACTACATGCGCTATGTTCCTTTGGCCATCATTTCTCGGCTGGAAGTTACCTCTACCGCGCCCGTGGCCTCTCTGAAAGTCATTGGCTCTAGCAGGAGCCTGAGCTGGTGCCTGCCCCACCTGATGTGGACAGTCACGTCTAATATGATCCCTAGCTCCACAACCCCAACACGAGTGAAAGTTTGCCCAACACTCACCGGTGTGATTCCTCCCGCAACTACCACACGTGGGCAACCTCCCACCAGTCCTCTGGCCCTGTTGGCCCCTACCGTGGTTACCTCCACCACGTCTATGATCATAGTGATGTCTGTTGTCCCGATGCCTCTTGGCATCACCTCTATCAAAGTCACTAGATCTCTTCCCAGAACTAGAACCACTAGGTAGTTTGGTCAATCCCAAACTGTGCTCCAAGTCCTTGGCCCTAGCAACCAAGACATCAAAATCTGTGTAGTCAGAAGCTAAAGTGTACCTCTTGATCTCTTCATTCAACCCATAGCGGAAACGGTTACAACGTTTCACTTCAGTAGGAACAAGCTCAGATGCATACTGACTCAGCCTGACAAATTTGATCTCATAGTCTGTCATAGTCATACTCCCCTGAAGCAAAGCCATAAATTCCATCTTCTTCTCATCGAGATATCGAGGACCTAGATATTTCTTACGGAAAGCTGACTCGAAAAACTCCCAAGTGATCTCAGCCTCTTCCATACCCGTAGTGATGGTGACCCACCAAGTGTAGGCATCACCCTGAAGCAAAGATATAACACACCCTAGCTTGTGTTCCCCGGTACATCCCATTTGTGCCAGAATACAGACGGTCTTCTCTAACCACATCTCAGACCTCTCCAGTGTCGACCCTCTGAACTCTTCACCTCCCAAACTGCAGAGTCTCTCCAATGGCAAACCAGTACCCTCTCCATCGGGTTGTGCCACTGCCTGACCCCCATCCACTACAACCTGGAAAGCCCCGGCTATCGCTTGAACTAGGGGAGCTAAATCTATTCCGGCCGGTCCTTGGCCAACCTTAGGTTCTACGCCCTCGGCTCCCGCCTCGCCTCCTTCTTGATGAGGAGAAGGTGGAGGAGGTTGAGGAGCCTGCGCCCCACCAATTTGCTCAACTCCCGGAGCTTGTGCTCGTGGTTCCGGTTGAACCATCCTAGGCCTCCCTCGTGGTCTCATGTTACAGCTAGCAAGATAATAACTACAACAACAAACATATAAGGATTAAGTTAGCAAAGACAAGGGTCCAACCGTGCTCAAGTATTTTCCTTTACAAAACCTTTTCAAATTAAGTAATAGTAGCAATGGGAACTCGACACTACACCAAACGCAACAATCATGCTTCCAAACACCATGCGAACGATCAAACAACAAGAATACATAACATAGCATACACCGAAACATAACAATTGCTTAACACATCAAGCTTACCTCACTTACCTGCCCGAGGTCTCGGTAACCTCAAGCTCTGATACCAACAAAAGTAACCCCCTCGCCCCGGTCTGGTCGGCTGACCGGTTCGAGTAGGCTACACGGGGAAAACCGATGTGAAACCCGTTAAGGTCCCACCTCGGTTAGCAACCCTAGAAAATTTCTTTTAATTAAATCTTGTCTAAAAGCATATTATTTCCTAAGTGATCACGACAACGGGAAACATCAAGAAAGATACACAACCGAACCCCAAACAACATGTTAACAGTCCATTTTACACTTACAGAGCAGGCCGTATCAATACAACCCTTGAGCGCATCGATACGCCCTTCTCGGTCAACATCTCGTGGTCAACGAGATAAAGCCGTACCGATACGCCTAGAGCCCGTA